>CM062865.1:11754098-12354098 GCA_031772225.1 Eubasilissa splendida | reverse complement strand
AGTGAATTGTACACACACATATGTGCGAGGTTTATGCATAACCGTGAGAATACTAATTATATTCGCCCATTTAAAAAAAAAAATCAGGGTTCACATAGTTATCGAGTAATTAGCAACACCGCGTATTTCAAAATTTGTTTAACCTTTCAGGAAAACTAATAAATTTTATATTACTTTCGGTATTACTCTGTTCTTATTTTATTTATATATTTTATACTTACTTGGAACTAACGCAAATGCTGAATTTTGTTTTTTTTTTTTACCAAATTAGCGCGAAAATACAATCCAAACGGTATATTAATCTCAATTTGTCAAATAAATGAGATGTGTTACTAATTATTCAACAATATGTACAATTCGGTTGTTCAATTCATTCAAGGTGTCATTTTTTATTTGAAAATGCCACTTGTGCAAGATGCTAAAAAAATAAGAAAAATGTTTGGAAAGTCAATCTGAAAGATAATGAATTGTCCGGTCGTAACATGAACCAGATTGCTGATCCGAATATGTCATGTGTGCAGCCGATCATGTGCGTCACTTTAATACATTGTAATATTATATCTTAATGATACCAGATATTTAATCAAGACACTGCAGTATAATGTACAAACTTTTGTAGTAAATTATCTTCGTATGCGTTCACATTTTGATTTGATCAATGGACGTAATGAAAAGAGCAAATAAATAATAGTTTACTATTTATTAAAGTATACAGCGTGCTATTACTAATCATTATAATATACATGGACTGTGTTATAGTTTACTGTAGAACACATTTAATAAATCTTTCATTCATTACATGTAAAAATGTCATCTAATAGTTTCAACCAATAAGTGATGCCAGTCATCTGCAAAGATTTTAAAGGAAATGCAAATAATTATTGTGTGGGTCATGTCTTACATTAGATTGTCCTAGAAGTATTATATATATATCAATGGTAAAGCAGAAAACATCTAAAACTCGTTTATCCAAGGTCGTAATACCTTGGTGTTACGTTGGATTCCAAACTTACACGGAGCAAACGTATTCAAAACAAATTAAGCGCTGCATCACATGCACTCTGCGCAATGTATCCACTGTTAGGCAGGAATAGTAAACTTGCCACTGACAACAAGCTCCTCTTATAAGACCTAATTTGGGGTCACGCGGCCAAGACATACATCAATAAACTTCAGACCTTCCAGAGCAGGGTCATCCGGTTAGCTCTGGGTGCCCCTAGATGGCTAAGGAATACTCAACTACATCACAATTCGGGTATTCTCCCCGTAATAGAGTTCATAAACCATCTCTCCAAGCGTTTTTATGTTGGCCTCCCCTAGCACCAAACCCCACGATTAACGCGTTATCAATATACAATATTACCGTTCCGTCGCGTATTAAACACCCCAAAACCGTCCTCCTTTAGAGGTCATAAATCACTGCACCAGCTACTAGTACTCTGCCCCTTTTAGCAGTTTTTTAATAATAATAACAACATAATAATTCAATTTTACAGGCCATTATGGCATACAACATGATGAAGGAGCAAGGGGTCCAAGTGACCCGGTACTCGGAAAAACATGATATCCTAGTTCCAATCCATGGCCGTAAGAAAAAATTGACAGCCAAAGAAACCTGAATAATCACAGCCAAATAAAAATAAAATGGGAAAAGTAATTTTTTAACACAAAATTTGCATCACAAACACTGAATCTTAGTGTGCCCAAATTATAATGTATAATTTGTTTATGTTTTAAGAATATTTACTCATTAAATGTGTTAATTAGAAAGATATATTTATCAAAAAATATTGTTGTTGGTACCGGGATTCGAACCTGGATCTCTTTCCGATCCGGAGAAGGTGCATTATCCATCTATGCTACAGCAGACAATACTTTTGATGACAAATTTTCGAACCCATATGTTACATTTTTCAAATTAATACATCTATCATTCCATTATTTGAAAGGCCATCTACTGTTTTTACAGAATCTCAAATACCTTTGTGTAAACCGATAGGAGACGCCAAAATTAACAATTCATTTTTATTAAATTTTGTAAAATATAGTAGTCTGTCATTTTTCTAATTGTGATGGGGAGATTGTTAAAAAATTTGATGCCTTGATAAATATAGTGATTTTGGGTTGCGATATATTTTAGTTTTAAAATATCAATTTGGTCTCTAAATCTTGTAGATCGGAATTCGCTTCTAATATTAAATTGATTTTTAATTGTGAAAATTTGAATTATTGAATTTTTTTGTATATGATGTCTATTATTTTTGATACTTTGAAATCTGTGAAGAGTTGTATACTTGGATAGTCTTTAGTTGCTGTTCTAAAGACTCGTATGATAATATGCTTTTATTAATCAATCATTGTGCAAAATAATTTTTATTTCGGCCATTAGGATTGAAAAGTTTTTGGCGTGTAGATATATTAGCTATTTTAATGACTGGTCAATCCCTTACGTCAAATACATAGTCATAAAAATGACTAGATGCAAGAGGATACTTTATCATGGAGTGTGGGCAGATAATGATTATATTTTACATTAGGTGCCTAAAATTAGTCATTAAATGAATCTTATGGCATTAAATATGTTTTGTTTTGCAGGTATACTCAGGAAGACTTTGAATTAGAGTTTGAAGAGAGTAAAGCCATTCAACAATATAAAAAAACTCCAATGCTAAGAAACGGAACGAGGTAAATACATTATTGTGATATTAGTTATTTTGGTCTACATCTAACTGAATTGTTTTAATATCGTACTTACTTACCATCACGCTGTTTCCACGCGGGAGTAGGTAGAGAGGATATAGCACCACACACTTCTGTCCTGACACACAATTCTCGCTTCATCCAATATCCATTTATAATTAACTTGCTTCCAGGAATGGTCCCAAACCCAAAATGCCCGTCAAGGTTGGCAAGGAGCGGGTGAACTCAGCTAAGAGCGGTTCTCCCGACCCGACAGCCAATAGCGAAAGTAGCAATCTGGTGCTGCCCCAACCTCTGAGGGTCAAATACTCCGTAGGAAAAATCATTGGTGAGTTCTGTATTATTACATTTCAGAGTACATTGCGGGCAGTGTGCTTGTGGTTACGATACTCACCTATTGGTCAGGGGGGTTCGAGCCTCGTTCCAGGAGGTCATCAAGTTAGTCCTATTTTCATAGCACAAATGTTTAGCTTAGTTTGATAATAGTAAGAATATTGATGTGACACGTATTCCCTATACGCCTATACTTTGCCATCTGTAATAATTGATCCAAATGATTATTTAACTGATTAGGTTCACCAATTAATATATATTAAAAAACAAGGCCTATTTTGCGAAGTTTGTTTATATGTATATATGTAGCGAAGATGTAACCGTTCGTGTCACGCCCAAGAATTGAAATTACTCTCTTAATATCAACTATAACTACATTCTGACATTTTTCGCAAACGTGCGAAGGTTGACTGTATCTTTACGAATTTTTCTTTTAATTATTCTTCTTTTCCCCTATTTGTTACAACTCTTTTAGTTTGGTGATTTTTTGAAATATTATGCTTTTTAATTAGCCTAACTTTTCTTTCATTCGCTTATAAGTCTACAAGTTTAAGAGCTAAAATCATTTTAATATTTTTTTGGCAAGTGCCACTGATGTACAGTATCGTTACACACTTTTTTTAAAATTCTTTTTCTTCTAGCCTGATTTAGTGAAATTTCGTGTTTTTGAGCTTTTCTCTGCGAGTTTACGACCAAAATATAATTTTATTGCATCTGTGCATACATCACAATGAACTATAATTTATTTTCATATTTGTAAACTCCCATCATTTAAAATTCACCTTTAAAATCTAAAAAACGTGTAATTTTTTTTTGAAAAATCGACGTACCTATCTACATACGAATGAAAAGTAGAAAAAGCTTAATTTTTTGCAGACATATTAATCAAACACAACCCTTCATATTTTTAAGCGATAATCGAGGCCTGTGATTGGTCAATCCTTTTATTGGTCAATTTTCAAAAATGGCTGCCTGAAAATTAAATAAACAGCTGTTTTACCTGTCATTATTGCAGTGCATAATTTTTGCGCAATTTTTTTTGACATTTCAAATGTATGACTTTATTTCGACTTACGATTGTAATAAACAGCTGTTGATTTTCGCGCATTGTTTTATGTCAGGTATCGACATCCAGATTTCACAGCTTACAATAGTCATAGATATTTTATATTTTACCGCACAAGATAAAATTGATGATTTCACTCCGGAATTTGGTTAATTATGGTTTATTATTAATACATACATTATAATTTAAAAAAAATTCTATACGTTTTTTATAGATTAGGTCTAGAATGACACAATGATGATTTTTTAAATGCGTCATTGAATTCATTATTATTTTGCAGTTGTACACGTGACTTAAATACGTCTGCCTTACTACAGACCGGTCGAAGGAGTTTGTTCTTTTACGCGTCTGTTATTCAATATTTAAATTGAACAGTTCTGGTGATAGATAAACCTGTAACTACCATCACGCCGTTTCCCTGCGGGGGTAGGCAGAGAGGATAGAGCGCCACGCTCTTCTGTCCTGACTCAATTCTCGCCTCATCCACGTTCATACATCTTCTCATACAAGCTCGACGATTGATGGATTATTATTCTTCCCTTTTATTTTTCTTTTTCTTTTCCTGTCAAATAATTTTTTATGGTTTTATCAATGAGTATTAACAAAATGTTTTTTTTTTAAAAACTTGGAGGAATGGGTTGTGTACGTCGGCTCTGTTTTTTACAAATTTAGGATGCCGAGAATAGTGGTATTTTTTTTACGTGGTAAGTAATCTAACCTAACCCTTCTCAAAGATCAACAGGCCTTTGACCCTCTTGTGTTGATAGTTGTGTACGTCGGCTCTATTTTTTCCAATTCAGGGATATCGAGAAAAGTGGTATTTTTTTTACGTGGTAAGTAATCTAACCTAACCCTTCTCAAAGATCAACAGGCCTTTGACCCTCTTGTGTTGATAGTTGTGTACGTCGGCTCTATTTTTTCCAATTCAGGGATATCGAGAAAAGTGGTATTTTTTTTTTAGGTGCACGGGATGAGTGTGTAGCTTCCGCACAATTTCTTCACCTCCTCTTAGGTTGTTGGCTATGTACGTCGGTTACCGAGAAAAGTGTTTTTTGTTGGGTGAGATTGACAATAGAGTACTGCGTCTCTGCAGGATACGTCTGCTACCGTGCGGTAGCTGTGCGGTAGTCTGTTATTAATTTTATATATTTTTATTTAAAAAAAAAATTATAGATTATAAGTAAGAAAACCCTATATTTTATTTTTTTTCAGATAACTAACCTACTTGTAGAAGTTTATTTTCTAGACAGCAAACTTGTATCAACAGAATTTTGTATAATTTAGCAGGAACATTATTTTTCTATCAAATCCTCATAGTAAATAATTATTTATATTCCGCTGTCCTGGCTTTAGCACCTAGACTTTCATGTATATTAAAAATGTGTACTAAGATTTATTAACATAAGTATCAATACAAGTAGTTATATTAACTTTATTTGTCTTATTGGTTATCTTAAACCAATTATTTATCAGTAGCGATTCGATTGATCGTTGAACAATGTTTACAAAATGTATTTTATTTATTTAGACATATATAACATTTGTACAGCTGCAAAAAAAGGTTATATTAGTTTTTTTTAAATGATAATGCACATTTTTCTTGAAATGTTTCAATTTCAGAATATAGTTCAGTGGTATTTTAATACAAATTAAAATTAATCAATTAGAAAGAAAAATCTATTTATCGAAAAAATATTCGATGTTGGACCTTTTCCTATCATTTCATTACGTCAACCTATTTCGTTTACTTAGAATCCTGATAGCAACCAAATATTTTATTTCTGTATGTTTTTTTAATTGTTTAAAATAAATTTAATTTGTATTGGTTATATTAGTGATGGTTAAACCGTTATTGTGATTGTGTTTGATTGTAATGATGATTGATAACTGATTATTTGTAATTTGTCAAACAATCACCAACAGTTACCAATCATCATTATAACCTAACAAAATAACAGTTCACCACCACTAGGCTATGTGATGGATTTTCAAGGAATTTATTAAAAAACAAAATTCTACTTTATTATGAAGAAATCATCGCTCTAAAATGGTTCCTCATTTTAGTTTATGTTTTGTAGGCGATGGTAACTTTGCCATTGTAAGAATGTGTCAAGACCGAACAACGGGTGAGGAGTTTGCCCTCAAGGCCATTGACAAAGCCAAGTGTCGGGGGAAGGAGTACTATGTGGAGGCAGAGGTGCGCATCATGCGGCAGCTGTGTCATCCGCGCATTGTCACCCTTGTGGCGGAGCAGGACAGCCCTGATTGTCTCTATCTGATCATCGAGCTGGTCAAAGGTATGTAATTTATATTTTTTTAAATCCTTGTATGAGTTGCAAAATCTGTGCAAGTTAGAAGAAAAGAAGATCCATACCAAAGGTGTGGAGATATTGTATCCTGTAGGAATAAGAATACTCTCATATTCCATACTCATATTCCTTCACCGCCGCTTATTCAAGACTATGTAGAGACGAGAGTATGACGTTTTAGAACGCCATTTGCGACACTACTACGTTATATCTGAAGAGTATTATATTTCAGTGAGAAGCAACAATTCATTTAACTCGACAAAAAAACAATTCAAAATAGATAGTCAAATTGCTAATGAGGATGATGTTGAGGATAAGATGATATTGATTGTAGGTATGAAAGGAAGTGTGTATAAAAATTACATTTGTTTCTCCATTGCAATAATACATTGGCAAATATGTAATAAAATTTTACGTAAAATTGATTTTTTGGAGTTTTACTGTAGTGTAATTTATTATTTATGATTTTATATTTATTCGTACACATGTACTAATTCATTTTGCAGGTGGTGATCTGTTTGATAGTATAGCGGCTGCTTCTAAGTTCAGCGAAGATCAGGCCAGACTGATGACCACCCACCTGGCATCGGCCATGGCCTACCTACATTCCATGTCCATCGTGCACAGAGACATCAAACCTGAGAATCTATTGGTTAGCCATTATCCAATTCATTATTCATATTCTAAAAATTGTAATTGTTTTTGTCTTGTTGTTTTCCTCTTATTTGGCTTTATATTTACTGGACTCATTATGGAATTAAAAATATATTCTAATGTAATTTTTTTATGGAACCAATGATAGCTTTAGGTGCCAAATAATATAAGTAAAACATGTGAGAAGAGTTACAAAGACTAATAATTACTATTAATTAATTGCTCTATAATTCATAAACTAAATTTATATACATGGTCCCAGTTCTACAATTTGTTAATCGTTATCTATAATAATATTACGGTTCCCCATCTATATCTATGACCTTCTGGGATGTGGCAGCCGTGGCGATTTCGGTAGTGTTGTTTGCTTTGGTAGGCTGTAAAGTACTTGCTTAAACGGCCAAGTCTGTAAGACTCCTGTCATAGATAAGAAAAGCATCCTGTCATCTCATCGATGTCACTGTCAAATGTGAAATGAATGTTTTATTTGTATTTTTCAAGAATGTATTTAAGTGAATTCCAAGGAAAGAAATACAGAATGCGCATCTAACAAAAGCAAACTTTACTGATTTTTTAAAAATGTATTTGTACTCTATTACTTATTATATAGTAATCATTTAAAATTCCTTTGAATATTTAAAATTATGTCAGTATTTTGTCAAAACGTAATTCTAAGATATTTTAAATGATATTCAGGTTGAAATGGATGGGGACCGGATTGTGGGTCTCAAGCTCGGTGACTTTGGTCTCGCTTGTGAAGTTACGCGCCCACTGTTCACCGTGTGCGGGACACCCACTTATGTGGCCCCCGAGATTTTGCTCGAGACTGGCTATGGACTGAAGGTAACATTTTTCACTTCCCCCAACGTATCACTAATTTAACTGTGTTTGCCAATAATGTATCTACATAGAAACCGTATTAAATAAATTTTTTGAATCTTTGTGTAATCTTATGTAAGTCTTGCTAGAGAGGAAAGTTAGGACAGAAAGAGATGACAATAAATATTCTGATTTTTCTCGCATTCGAAATAAGTGTCTTATACACGGTTTTTCATATTGATATTATGGATTAAAATAAAATGCGTTTTGTCATTTGAATTAATCCATCGAAAATTAAATAATTTATTGAAATACAGTGTGTCCCAAAAGTCTTTTTCATTTTGATTCATTCGCTGCACCAACGCAACGAGCGGGAAAGGGGTGAGAGGGTCTGCCAATCGCTAGCTGTATCCTTGGGAATTTAGTCACTATGGAGCATGTCCTTACCAGTTGTTCGTGAAATTTTCCCTGGAAAATTGATATCCCGACAAGGTGACATAAACTGGTCTCCACGTAGCCCTGATTTGAAATCAATTGACATTGTCCTATGGGGCTACCTTAAATCAAAGGTATACAGTAACAATCCTCCTTCTCTGGACCAATTAAAAGAAAATATTCGAAAAGAAATGGCAGCGATCACGGCAAATATGTGCCAAGCAGTTCTCAGAAATTTTGCCTCTTATTTAATAGAGCGTCAGCGAAATAACAGATCATATTTAGAAAATATAATTTTTAAGAAATAAATTCTCAGGGAGTGAATTTAAATACAAAATAAACATTTTTTTATTAAACCCATACATTATTTTATTACAGAATTTTTATGATGAAAAAGACTTTTGGGATACCTTGTACCTAGTTGATATATGTACATATATAAAAATATTTTGAAATCAGTCAAAGTACCTACATATTGAAAGTTGAACAATGTTTTATATTAAAAATTATCATGCTAGATGCATTTGGTGATTTTGTTTAATATTATCGAATTAAAATACCACATTCCAGTTTTGTGAGTGGTTTATTGCATAATTTACATAGTATTTTTAACTGACAACGGTGTTACATGTATTAAAATATTAAATTGCGACTTAGATACAAAATAATGTACATTAAATGTTTACTTTATTTGAGAAAAATATGTTTTTCCTTAAAATCAGTAAAAAAACATCTAATTTATGAAATTTGCAATTAATGTGCATAAGTTCAATATTAATTCATCATATTCTGAATAAAATATATGTGAAAACATATTTTCGGTATTTTTAACCTTTACCATACCATGACATAAAATACCCGAATGCAGCCATGCTGTCAACTTGTGTTACCGTAAATAACAGTTAGAAAAAATGATTTTATTAGCTTAAATGGCTTTAATGGCACAAATTTACTCTAAATATTGAGCATTCAATTTAAAAAAAAAAATTTAGATTAATAAAATAATTTAGAGGATTCATTAAGTCGTATACAACGTGTCCTTCCTTCTTATCTCTCTTCATTTAATTAGTGAGAAAGAGACAATTATATTTGTATGTTTGTTGTTCTTTTCACTGTGAAAACAGTGTGTGATCTCTGTCTTTCATAACACAAATTGTATTTTTACCAACGTTTACAATGGATTGAATGGAAAAAATAATTGTTTTTGTACGATTCCCTTTTCATAATTGGTTTTTCACTAGTCATTCCTAAGCGCTAATATTTTATTTAAGATTATCTAAAATATGAATTTTTTGTTGCATGTATTTACCGAAATATTACAGGTTTAATTATGATGGTAGACCTGTGTTACAGCACGGTTTAGGAGGGGTTAAACGAAAATTGTGAAAGCGCGAATTTGTGTCTATCTTGCCGCTTGAGACCGGCGGAATAAAGCAAAAAAAAAAACAATAAATAATACACCACATTAATAGGATCGATATACATACAGTAAAACCCCGTTATACCGAGAAATTACCTATATCGAAATTTTTTTCAAAATTAATTCCTTACAATCAATTTTTCATACAAAAATGAATTCATATAACGAAATTTCGTTAATATGTATAACGAAATTATTTGTTGTTTAAAAAGATGAATTATTATTGAAAGGGGTGCCTTAATGGTCTTATAAACCGGGCGGAGGTGAAAGATGCATTGTCACTGAGTTTAAAATTTTTTTTATAAAAGGGTTTAATTTTGAGATGAGTCAAATACAGTTGTTCAGATACATTTTGTATGGTTCCAGATTGACGTTTGGGCCGCAGGTGTTATCCTTTACATCTTGCTGTGTGGTTTCCCGCCTTACGTGGCTCCCGACGGTAATCAGGATGCCTTGTTTGATGCCATCCTGACCGGGCAGTACGACTTTCCACGGCCCTACTGGGCGGGTGTGAGTCGCGGAGCGCGAGACCTCATCGCCAATATGCTGCAGCACTCACCGCTTCTCAGGTTCGGGGCCGAGGATGTGCTGGATCACCCGTGGCTGTGTGGCACCTACATAGTGAGTAGTACTGTTCTTATAATACTTTTGGTTTAATTTGATCACAATTATTACGACATTAAATCTATCTGTTTTATTCTTTCAGGATAATCAGGATACTGATGATTCGGCTCCCGATGATGATAATGCATCCTTCTAGCACTAGCACTAGCACTAGCACGAATACGAATAAGCACCTCAGCTAGTGGACATCATTTGGTGATGTCGTAAGTGTTGAATTTTTGGGCGGTAGTGTGATAATTACCAAATAAGAGATAGAATACGAAGCCTGTATAATAACCGTACGCTAGCTTGTACGCAGAAGGAATGATATATTCGCTGAAGTAGAGACTTGCGGACAGACTTGAAATGAGAGAAAACAAGATTTTAAAAGACTTATTGAAAATTTGAATACTTGTACCTAATGTCGGAACCCAACATTTTGCTTATTGGGCGCCGATAAACAATGGAATCTTATTTACATTTTATAATATTATCCTGTAATGATAGTAGATTATTTTATTAAAATTATTTTATTGTATTTTGTAATTTATATAGTATTACAATTATAGCTTTTTCCTCCTTTTTTCAAATTCCTCGAGCTCGGGTATAGAATTTGCATTAACGCTCTCTGGGGTCTCCGCTTGATAGAGAAAATAAAAATATTTATTTTCTAAAATATGTCAATTTTTACCCCAAAAGCGTTTGTAAAATTAATATTAAAAAAGTGGAAAGGGCTATTTGCGTTATTTTAATTTTAGAATTGCACCAAGATAAAACCGATCTGATCACCGAGATCCCTCTGAATCTTCTATAATGACATTCTTCCATGTGGAAATAACGGTATGCTCACCTTGAAACCTAAAAGCTGAGAGTTCATCACAGCACAAATCGCCTAAAAGTAATGTTTGAAGAATTATTAAATATAGATTTTAATGAAAATATGTTTTTTCATATTTTTGGTAAATAAAAGTATTCCTGTTAAAAATGCATATTTTCATCTTATTCATATTTGTCAGGGGACAACTTTAGGTCGGCTTAATCTGGTGCAGATTTTTTAACATTTCCAGATGTTTGTACGTGGCCAATGAATATAACAAGAAAATACACTGCCAATAAAATTCCTCCATTTTAATGTGTAGTGAAAATTCGTTTTTAATCTAAATTAATAATATTCTTTAAAAATTTAAGTGCCGAGTGCTAAATATTATCCTTCCTATATATTTTTTTCTTCCGATGTGTTTTTCTACCAATAATTGGGAAATACGTTGGTAAATCGAGCAATTTCCTATCTTACTGTAATATCTTAACTTCATCGTAACAAACTATGTATTAACATATTTTGTAGCATAGATCGCTTCTGTGCTGTAAGTGATCCAAAAATTAGTTCAGCAAATAAAAATGTTAGTTCCAAGTACAATATGCATGAATTCTCTTGTAAAATAATCACAATGCAATGTCAACCCTATTTGGAGTCAGTTCCCCGGCACCCGGCTCTTTTAGCTCAATTCTTAAGGTGCTTATCAAAAAAATTAATTCTTTTGTATTCATTGCCGATGTTCGGATCAACTTTAAGAACTGTGAATTGTATTAATGCATTATTATTTATTTTTATTATTAATTATTTCTTAATGTAGAAATATCAATTACCATGCGACACCAATTCATATGGCTCTCGGTTTTAAGAAATTGTAAATATGTTTTTAGAGAACTATTTGATGTGTACTTTTTAAGTCCCCCATGAACTTCCCCACTCTCTTGTATTTTTTGATTCAAAAAATTTGCATCGAAATATGTTATAAAACAGAGTCCTTTTTAACTGGTTTAATTTAATTTTTTGAGCTGTTTATTTAAATCTTTTCTTGATGACGCAGCCACATTTTATGATTATCCTTGCCTCTGAGAAAGCAAAAATGTGTAGTACGACTTAAAGGAGAGTATAATTTGTTGCACAATTGTTGAGAGAACTCGACAGGAGTTTTAGTAATGGGCTTTAGATTTTTTTTATTCCTTTGCGTAAATTGTAATGTACACGTGTTTGGGAGTAAATGTAAAGTTTTTCAACAGTCGTAGATAACGCACCTTTCTATGTACGCATGCCTAATGAAAAAGAGAAAAACACATTTTGTCTCACGAATATGTGTATTTTTTGCACTCTCCTTTGTAGTTTCAGCCATAAAATGCCGGTCATATTTCTGCTTTACTTGAAACAACGAATTCCTTAGTTCAAATCATCACCGTCTTGGTAAGAAACGTTTCCAAGCGATACTTTTTAAGAAATTAATTAACATTTTTTTGTGGAACACAAAATATAATTATAATATTAATTATTAATCTCGATATAATTAACCCCTAAAACAATTTGTAAATATGAAACTATGTTATAATTGAGGCTTAAAATGCATTCTTACCCAAATGTTTTGTGTTTATAAACCCAATTGCTCGGACAACTGCAGTCGGAGATTGATCATATCATCTTTTATGAAATATTTATACTTCGAAAACATATCCATGAAAGTATTGAACAGATTATTGATTAAATTAGGTGCCGTTATGAATCATATAATATATTTTTTCGCAATTAGATTCAATAATATATTTATTAAATAAAATGTTTGTCGTATTTTATTGGTGGACGGGTAGATGGAGACACTCGCCCAGAATGTCAAATATTTAATTTAATTATATTGCCCGTGTGACATTTTGAACCTAAACACGAGGACCGACCAGTTTGCATTTTGACAATTTAACCTTTATAGCGCCAGCCGCAGAGTAGGGTTTCATGTTTATTTTTGCACGATAACGGTGTGTGTTCAGCACTTGAGGGTTTGAATAGTCTTCTTTTTTTAAGTTATTTTTTTCATTTCAAATATTCGCACAGCTATTAAGTACACCAGGCAAATCGAAGATGATTAAAATGCTTTACTATTTGTAGGGGTGGAGTTTAGAAATAATGGAAGATAAATTAGATTTGTTTCTTACAAAAATGATGACTTTATCAATGTTTCACCAGCTTTATAAATATTCCTCTTAATAAACCGCAAGTGACATTGTTTTCATAGTGACTTTTTATTTATTTACTGAATATCAAGGTAGTGTGGATTAATCAAATCCATTTTTAATAATCCTGTTTATTGACACAATTGGAATCATGTTATTTTTTCCCAGCTTAAGTTTTTATAATAAAATTAATATTTTACCTAAGAGATTCCTCTTGAGTTTTTCCTTTTATTCCTTGATAAATAAATACTATTCATAATTTTAATCCGTAACAGTTATAATTTTGATTAAATTAAATCGACACACGTGAGGATTATTACATACTTCATTCCAGTAAATGTACTTCACTTCATTTCATATACTTGCTTATTTTTATATTATTTTTTCTGGCTAAATTCTTTTAAATACTTTTTTCTTAACTGATAAATTTGTTAACTCTAATTTGTCTCCTCTGATGTCTACTCTGTATTTTGGAATAAATCAGCATTGTTGTATTTGTTCAGCTTCTCTGTAAGATTAGTTTTCTGTTTAGATTTTCATCTTGACGTGATTTGTGCAGATGGGTTAGACTGTGGAAATGGTGCAAGAAAATATAGATATATGTAAAAAAATAATGAAAAAATAAACATTTTGTAAAAAAAAAAAAATGGAGTAAGGTTCATATTTTATTAATCATGAATTATGCAGGACCTTTGAATATTCACTGTCTTGCTGTTTGTATTTGAAGAATTATAATTTTTGCTAATAAATTTATTTTTTATTCTGATTTTGTTATGTTAAGTAGAAAAAAATATTACGAGATATTTTAATTTCGATCTCTTCAGTTCTAAATTATTTAATTTATTTTTGAATATTATAAAACATATTGAACCTTACATCCTGAATATTTTGTAATCAGGAATGTAGTTGTAATATGCGGTGTATCGTAGTTTACGGGATGCCGATTATTGTGTGTGTGGCTGGTGGGGTTGTAACGTGTAACATATGTATTATCTCTTCATCTGAGATATATGTGCAATCACATTGGCGAACAGCTACCGAGGACGGGTTTGCGCAACTTCCCCCTCCTACCTAAGCTAGCGAACACCACATAATGAATGCCTTAATATAAAATTATTTATGATAAATTAAGCTTTTATAAACTCCTTTTGCACTTTTAAGAAGATAAAACACACGTGACAAAACAAAGATTAGAATTGTGAGCGCGAATAGGGAAATCTTGGCAGATTTGCATTTTCGTAACTGCAGGCAGTTTTCAAATAGTAACAATGCTTTCAGAAGACCAATTTGTTCCCTTAATAGTAGAAAAAAATGTGAAATGTTGCGCTTTTTGAAGGATGCGTATGATTATAAAATTTTGCAAAACGCCTCATTTGCCTAACTCATTGCTTCGTAAGAGCAGAATCGGATCATAGAGGAAAAAAACCATTACATTAATAATAATTATTAGAAGTTTATTTTTGAAAGTGTGTAAAGTTTTTATAAAATTATGTAAATAAATAATAAGCAATGACATTTATTTAGATCTGGCAGATTTAGACAAGATGGGGATTTTTATTTAGGATACAAAAAAACTGGTATTAATATATTATTTATTATTCACAAACGTTTATTTAACAATTAGTAAAATCAATTCTTAACTACTTCTACTTTTTTGTTGGTTTTTAGCAATCTAATAACAAAACCTAACAAAAATGAAATAAGCATGTCATTAAATTTGGCAAAATTTAACTGATAACACTTTTGTATCAAAATCAAAAACAAAAGGTGTTCATGGGAAATACATGTCTTTAAATAGTGTCAGGTGCTGATTGAAGAGTTTCTGATAATCTGGAAGAATTTTTTTATGAACTCCATTTTGTAGGTAGAAATAAACATTATAGTGAAATGTTTACCATTTATACATGTCAGAAAATTGAAATGTGAATGAATATAATGTTAATACCAGGACATCATTAATAATATGTACTACTACATTGTTAGTTCCACTAGGTAAAAGTTAACTACATAGTACTATATACAAATTAACAATGAAGGGAAAAGAATTAAAACGTATTCCTGAAAGAGCTTTTGATCAATTTTAACATACAAAATCCATTAAAAGCTTTAAATGTTGTTTATTTTTATAAAATGGCCAATAAACATTCTACAGCAATTTATTGTTTTTAATTTTTTTGGTTTCCCTTTCAACTTAACTATCATGTTATTGTTTGCAATTTGCCGCAGAAAAACAAATCAGATAAAACGCTGTTTTCCTATGGCCACACTGCGATGCCATCGTCTTCCAAAATAGCAAATGTAGGTATGGTAAAATAAAGTATTTATATTGTTCCCATAAAAACATGTTATAGGACAATTGGTAAGTTTGTAAGGATGTCTTATATTATTTTTTAATTTAAAAAAAAAATAGAGATGCGCGCACACGGAATATATGTCACATCAATATTATAACAATTTTAAAACTAAGCTAAGCGCTTGTACTATGAAAATAGGACTAACTTGCTGGTGTCCCGGAACAAGGCGTGAACCCCTGACCACTAGATCACTAGGCCAGCATCTTAACCACTACACCAACAAGCTGTTTAATGGATATTTATTTTTCTAAAGTAGCTTTTGGAATGCTGGTTTTGTGGACGGAAAAACAGGAAGAGTTACAAAATTGGTTAGTAAGAAAATGTCAAAACATTGAAATCAGTAAAGTAAATGCTGACTGTACCGTGACCATATTTTCATTGTAATATTTTTCCCTCATCTCCTTACTCTTGTCAACAGAGGTGAGTCATCGAAACAATAACAAGATTTGATTTAATTTGTTGTGAGAAAATTTCCAGTTCCGGATTGTTCAAAGGGAGCTTTTGGAACCCCCCAGAGTTAAGATTCTTAGGAACTCTACCTGGATAATTTTCAGTTTTTGTAGTAAAGGAGCCCGTGACAATAATTTGGTAATAAACAAGGTTTACTAGAAGAAACACTGTGGTCCAGATAGGATCATAGAATCATAAAACACTGTCTACTGTAAGGAATTTGCAGAATTCCCCACCAAGTTGCATTATACATTTTTATGTGTATATACTGAGTTTTATTTTAGGGATGAGCTGGAGGGGTTTTGCGCGAGCCAAATTTGACTTGGCGCAGCAAGCCCCTCATTAAGTTATATGTTATATTCTTAAATCAAACCAGTAATCATTTCAATTGTTGGTATTTTAAGTATCGTGGAATTAAGACATCTTTGCCTTTATGAATTTCCTCATTTTTTTTTATTGCTTGCAGATGTCTATAATAAAAATTCCCCTACCATATAGGAGTCTAGAGGATGATATAGCAATATAACTAACTATAAGTGATAAAAAATTAATCCACTTCCAGTGCCATTAACGCATAGTTCAGCCTACAATACAAATTATTCTCTTTCAGGCCATTCCAACTAATAAAATAACAAATTTTTGTTCTTTCTGTGAATGTCTTGTTTACATTCTTTAATTTACGTAATCCTTTACTAAATCCGAAAAAAAATCTCTGACATAAGAGGGTTATAAAGATCATTTTCGTGTAATTGTAATTAAAATCATTTGCGCGGTGCCGCTACATACGTAGCAGTTAGCCACTCGTCGATTGCTGCTTTACCGGCCGTTTAAGTGACGTGTATTTTGACATGACGTGTATTCAGTAACTCTTGATAATAATTGTTGTTTTTCCGCGACTGGGTCTATGTAGCTCAATATACTTTTTGATAATTGTTAATAGTTTTAAAATACATCAAAATGGTTTTAATGACAATGATAGCGAGGATAGTTGACGGACTTCCTTTGGCCGCAACAATTCAGGAAGATGAGCAGGTTGTAGAAAATACACGAATTTCTCGCTAATTTGATTTGTTACAATTAATGAGCTAATACCAATTGATAGTACAATTTTCTCTGCCTTTTCAGTCAGGAAGAAGTATGCTGGAGTATCAGAATCAAGCTAAGATGCTGTTTAGAAAGTTAGGTCCTCAATCTCCGAGTCGATGTTCTATAGAAACGGGCCCTTATTTATTTCAGTAAGTATTCATTCATAATCCTGGTAATCCTTAAACTGTTTATGACGTCTTGGATTCTTCATTATTATATTTTTTCCTTTACTTTTCAGTTACCTTATCGAAAATGATATCTGCTATTTGATATTATGTGAAAGGAATTTCAGCAAACGCCTGGCATACAGCTATCTCGAGGATATTTCTCAAGAATTTCACAATCAGTATGGAAAGAGGGTTCGTATTTTTTATTTATTATTACAAATAAAATAAGTAAATCAATTAAGTAGTTTCCTGCTAATTATTTAGAAATTGTTAATTAAAAGTGATGAAATAATTCTCAGCAATTATGAAATCCTTCAACTTCAGATTCTTAATGATAAATCATTGAAGGTTGCCGTCGTCAGACACCAATTGAATCTAATTTTCGAAAAAGTTATCTGTAATATAATGTTACTTCTTCAGAAACAGTTTTACTATTTATAAAAAATGGCTAACACTTGGCAAGTGTTAGCCTTTTTAGCCCTTTTAGCCCCTTTGCCCCAGGAGCTTGTGATGGTACCAGATGTATTGTCCTGCGAAACACAAAGAGCAAGAGGCAGATTATTCAAGCTTGAGTCTCATGACACCATTAGCTTGTGTATAAACTTATCGTGAATTTGTAATGAATAAATTAAATTTAACCTTGCAGGTGAACACAGTGACGCGCCCATACACGTTTATAGAGTTCGACACGTACATACAGCGGGCGAGAAAAGCCTTTGCAGACGGTGGACGGGCACGCAGGAACATGACAGCGTTGGCCCCGCAGCTCCAAGATGTGCAAAGGATCATGGTCCAGAACATAGATGACGTTCTACAACGGGGAGCAGTCCTATCAGGTAAATATTTTTCCGAGTTTTTAACAATTCAAAGGTTGATAACTCATATTTTTTACAATTGAATGATTCATTTGTGTTTATTCTTTAAAACATATCATTCCTTGATAATTAAATGAATATAAATGTCCTATTTTATTTGTTTTGTGATCAACAAAATAAACCTTCAATTTATTGCTGGTATATCTGAACACTTAATATTTAACCTTAACCTCTACAGACCTGAATAAATTTTTAAGGGAGAAAAAAAATATTTAAGGGTGGATTAAGTGCAAAAAGAGTTTAAATAAAACAAAAAAAAATTTTTTTTAAATGTTCTTTTAGTAAATTAATAATGTGGATAATTATGCACAATAGGTCTTAATGTATAAAAAAACAGAAAATAATGTGCTTATACATGTTATTAAATAAGGAGACCAAACATACTCCTTTTAAAACCTGTACATACTACCAAATTATTAAAAAAAAATCATATTGCAAATTTTTCTTTCATTCATACTCCATTTGTACCAAAAACAGTTGGTCACCTTATATTAAAAAAGACAGAAGTATCAACGTACATAAATTAGTACCTATTTGTTTTATGCTTTGAAAGTTGTGTGCATAATTGTGCACAATGGGTCTGAACAGGTTAAGGGCGGGTTGTTTGATCAATGGTAAATTTTTACCATTGTAAAAAAAGTTACTCTATCAAAAAAATTTGCAAAAATGGGTTGTTCGATTATTGGTAGAGAATATTTACATACATTCAATAGTAAACTAATTTTATCCTCCAATATAGGATGATAAATACCCTAAATTGGTAGTTAAAATTGGCAGAATTTTCACAGCTGTTTCAAATATTTTGAAAGTTGTAGTATATGACAATGCCTGCTACTTTGGTGATGAGAGTTCATCCGATGATGAATTTGCTGTTGAATTTATATTAGCACATTGACTGAAGATTTTTCGCCAGCAAAGTGACAGATTTGCCAAATTTGATGACTACTTTTTTCAGAAATGATTATTCACCTTGCCGCACTATTAGGCAGGATTAACAACAAATTTTTACCACAAGCAATGGTAAAAATTTACTATTAATCAAACAACCGGCCCTAAGACTGTCGGGGGAGACGTATTTACTTATATTTATATGTTGAGGAACTGTTTTATATATATATATGTATACATATATACTATGCACACCCACTAGATTGATTATAAAAATTGTTAGAGATATCTTAGCCCATGGGCCAAGAGACAATCCAACCAGCAACCGATCCTTCAGATTTTACATATGTATATGATTAAATTCCTAGTTTTATTTAAGAGATCCCTAACATGTTTTGACTTATCTATTGTTATTTTTTCAGAACTGGATACCAAGACACAGAATCTGTCGATGCTATCGCAGAAATATAAAAAGGATGCCACGTATTTGAACACTAAATCAATGTACGTGAAAGCGTCGGTGGGGTGTATATTAGTATTAGTTATCGTCGTTTACTTCTGGGTTCTCTAAGTGGAGGATGTTTGGAACGTCGGAATATCACCACATCCATCATTACTACCGTCAGCGAGGCACCATTTTACAATTATTGTTTTAATGAACGAGAGAGAGGATATCTTGCGCTGTGCTCATGGTATTTGTAAAGTTGTCAAAGTTCGTCCCGCAACAAACAATGAACAATGTAAAATGTTAATTAACCTCTGTACGGTGCAGGACATAATTCAGTATTGAAACATCACTTGAAGATGTTTCCTCGCTTCATCTCTTTTCAAATGACCTCTACTCATCTCGGTAGTGTAAATCAAAACAAACTGTTAACAACTGTAAGGTATTCATATTTGATTGCGACTGGTGTCACAGGTTTCTTCAGTCAAAGGAAATTGAATTGAACAATTGTGTTTAATGACTTATGACATGTCACCATGCATTATTTGGATATTTGATATCTGTATGTTTCAAAGATTTAATCTTTTAATATTTTTTTATTTCACTAATGTTATTATTAAACTTCGACCAAGGCTATCTCTATTTGTTCCAAAATTTTAAGATTTTGAAAGAGGTATATTTTCTTGAAAATTTATATAAGATAATTGTTGTTTTCTCTGCTCCATCATTTTATACAGTACTAAACAATGAAAATGTAATTCTATATATCACCCAAAAAATAGACATGTGTATATTCTGTAATATTAGTTTTATTTCTAATGTTGAAACAATCTTCTAATTGTGAAAATAAAATCAGTATCTTAAATGAATGTCTGCTTCATTTATTTGTAAGTTTTTATATGTTTCTTAACATTACAAAACTTTTTTAAATGTGTCAGATAATATAAATAAGTTAATTGTCGGTTGGTTGCTAAAATGTAGAATCATTGTCTCGTTATGTTGTAATAAACTGCATAAAGGTTGTCAATTTAGGTATTAAAATTGCATTTAGGTTTGATAATCAATTAACTCTTTATATAAAAAACAGCTAATGAAATCCTCTCAGCATTAAAACATTTGAGAAGAGAAAGCACAAAATCATTTTGAAAGGGTTTTCAATACTCTTATTGCCTTAGTCTTGTTTATTTATAACTTTTTTGAACAGTACACAATTCTCTGATTTATGTTAATGTTTGGTCAAGCCTCAGTGCTGTATTTATCAACTTGGCGTTAAGCCTTTCAAAATGGTGTCCGGTACAAAGTATGTTGGTAAAAATAATATGAAACAAAAATAAATGTGTGATTATGTTTGCAAATCAGTCAGATAAAATATAATTTTGATTGCTCATGACATCCTTTGAATAAATATAACCTAAAATAATACCAATGTGTGTTCAATCTGCACATTTGAAGTTGTATGATGTGAAGGCACCATATTATATTGTGAAATAAATCTTCGACAGCTGGGATCGTGTGCCTGGAAGTAGAGTGGCCTTTTCTTCAACATAATGGTTTGTGATCAGCTCAGATTTTTGCACATATTCTGTCCATGTTTGATGTAAGAATACATTATCCATGTTTGCATTTGGATATTTTCAAAATTTTGTAATGATTCAGTGCCAAATTTGCAGTTTTCCGATCATCTTATCTTTATGTCAAAATAGTAGATGTAGATTTTAAAATATCTGAATAAATTTCCTAGTTCGATCTATTCTTACTTGCGTTCCCCCATCTGTGAGTTAAATCCCCGAGTGATGTCTTTATTGATTGAGAAATGGTTTGTTTTAATTTAGAATTAAAATTATGGCTCTTAAATAATATTAATATGGAATTAAAGATGTTTGAACAATTTTTCCATTTCAAAGTAAGTTTGTGAAATGAAAACGTTCCACTGTATTCATTTTAATTTATCCATCAATTTATTAATCTATTGTGACTATGTTTTAAGTTTTTATATATCGCTTGCCGTAATAAGTGTTCAGAGGGTTCATCATTACAATTTGTATTCATTGTGTCAAAGTTAAGATTGTAATATTGAATTCTCTCTTGCAACAAATTGGTTGGGAATATCTCTTATCATAACAGTCCACGGCTTTGAAACTTGTTATGAACTATGAAATAAGTAAATGGTATTTGTGAATCTTATTAATAAAGTTATTTATGATTGTTATACAATTGTTTTCTTCAATACGTAACTTCAAACTTTGTTCTGGTCGGTATCCTTTCCAGTTTTCCTTCTTTCATCATATCTTATATAAGGATCATCGAACAGTAACTTCAAACTCATCTTTTCTGTAACAGATGCAGAGACAAATCATTGTAGAATTAGTTGAGTCTTTATGTATAACATAATACTTTAATGTATTCTGCTGTGACTCATAAATTAATTAGTTCATTATTGTTTGACATACATGTATGTATACATAAGTATCTGTATATACATAAAGCTAAAGTACCTACATGCACACTTTCTATTCATATAAAAACAAATAAAAAGTGAAGTTTAAAGGGTTATAATATATAACTAATAATTTTGTAGTATTGCTCTGCAAATAATTTAAAGCAATCATTTTCTGACTTCATCATTGGAGTTAGCAAATTTAGCATTTTAAAGAATTTTTATTTAAATAAATGTAATATGGTTCCAATATTGGCAATCTGTATCAAACATCTTTTTATACAATTTTAAGATTAATCAGCTGGCACTAATTAAACATGACTTAATTTAATGTAGCTCCAACTTTGGAAACACTCTGATTCACTCAGATCAAGGTATTTTTTCCAAACGTTTCTTCTTTATGTCCGTGTTGAGGTATTCAGTTGGGTTTACTTAATTTTGGAAACTTTTTGTGTTATTCCTAGTTTATTTCCTTTTCCATAAGAATTATGAAAAAACAGCTCCACATTATTTATAAGTCTTACCACATAACAAATGTTGTGGGTGTATTTTTTGTCTCAGCAATAAAAGTAAAATTGCTTAGGTAGGTGAAGGGTAGAATGGTTAAAATAACATAAATAAAAGCATTTTTTTTTTTTGTAGAATAGACATTTTTAATAACATATTACAATCATAATATACGTCATTTACGGTACATTTTCCTTTTTACATTTACAACTAGCTTTACACTGAAATGACATCTAATCCATTATCAAACAGTAATGTTTAAAAATCAAATGATAATAATAATCTTTAACTTAATAGACAACTTAGAATACAAAAAATAGTACAGATTGAAATTACAAAATTATATTAAAATATTTATAAACAAAACTTAATCTCCAAATCAAAATATCCTTATATTATTTACAGAAATTACGTCTCCTATGTTTACAACAACTATTAACATAATACCCGCTCGGTGCGGAGCCTACCGAACGTTGTACCAGGTGAAATTAATTGTAGATTATAGATAATTGGAGGACATTTAAAACTACATTCAATTCATCCTCACTTGTACAAATATTAATGTTTGTGAAAAAATACTCAACTCTTTAATATTTACCGCTTTTATTAGGAAATCTACTTTTTTCTATTATTTTCCCTTATTTAGCAATACGAATGTCTATTACTTCTTCGTCAAAACTATCTTATCACAATCAATGGACGCACTTCTTTATTGGTTGATATTCAATGTTGACATTTGTCATCTTAAAGTAACATTACACGTACCAACCTAACATCTCACAGTCATTCGACGTTTATATATTTATTTAAAACAATACACTCATTTAAAAACGTACTATTTAAAAAAAATTATCAAAAACGTAAATTCCTTCCAAAAGTTGAGCGTTGGAAAAGTATTACATATTATATATTTTGTTGAAAATGTGTTTTATTTACAAATTTCCTAGAATGTATACAGTAACCAAAGGGAAAGCGAGCGCAGGCACCAACAATTCGATCAGCCTTATTTTTTTCTCCACTATTATAGCCGCAATCCAAATTAATAATTTTCAAAGGAAAATGTCATCACAGAAATGTTACATTTTTTTGTAGAAATACTCCTAGTTTTTGTACATTTAATAAATAGAGATAGGTTGTGAGCTCAATCAATCATTTTCTCCAATTAACATATATTGTGCCGTAAGCACGTGTCGACAACTGACGCCGTACATAGTGTGCCAATCTTAAACTTTCAATTAAATTATTTAACAATTAATGTCACCTCTTATATTACCAAGAGAGCTTTTCAAGGACCCACATTGACACAGAGGGGTACATTGGTTATTAAATATAAATAATCTTACAAATTCAAATACGAACAGCAGAATTGCCACTCGACAATGAGCATTCTTGTTGAAAGTTTGCCCTATAAACAGGATATTATTCCAGATCGCTCCTTTCAAACACTGTGTCAAATTGCAAGCTGTGACTTTTCTCACTTTTCTAGAAGTTCAGCTCGATCAACTTCCTGAATGTAGCGAGAATTGAAACTGTTAAAATTTTGAAATTCGACAACACATTTGTCACTCGTCACACGGCGATAAAAATTGAGCTACATGAAAAGGGGCAACCCGGTGAGCAGCCAAATAAATTTTAAATAGAGTAAGATTAAAATAAATAAGTTAACTATCTACAAAATAAGAATAACTACGTTAAAATCAACACGGAGAAGTACCGACAACATTTCGCTACATTTATTGTGAATATCTCGAAACATCAAACAGTCAATATGCTCATAAATTTATATACCTTAATTATTTTGTATTACATATAGTATTTTTATCTGGCAAACAAGATCGTGTATAACATTATCAACATATTTTCTGTGAATTTGAAAAACATCATTTATTTTTTACATATTTTATAAAATCTGATTTCAAACTACATATTTAGATATGCTAAATTAATAGTATTATGCAATTGAACTGTAGTTTTTTTAAAAGTCCCGTTTGATTTTAATTTTATATAGAATAATGACACGATCGTGTTTGCCTTTAGCCGATTGATGATGGGGTTTCCTAAGCTCCGCGGAGTGGTTGATCTTAGAGTAAAGTTATAGTAACATAATACACATTGGACCTCGAGTAGTATGAATCAGGTAACGCTTCAAGGTTTTTTCACAAAGTCGCCGCGGGGGTCATTTCATTATGCAATAATTCCACATTCCCGAAATCACAAATGAAAGTACATTAATTCATTTTTAATATAAAATCTTTTTGCCAATACAACATCAGTATAACTAATTCCCTAGTTTTTCCTAATCCACCTGACTTGACATGAATTGTAAACAGTTGTTAAATCTACCATTTATACAATTATTTCATGGTTTAAAATACGTACATCCGGTTGGGTCGGCGTAGCGCAGTTAATAATTGTAGTAACGTACCTTTGTGAATGAAATCCTTTGAGAAATTAAAATAGGTACTATAAAATGTATATAAATCTAACATTAAAACTGTTTACCTCCTATTTATCTTGTGTAGTATATATATATATTTATATATATTTGTAACAGGGAAACGATAAGGTAATATAAATAGATTTAAAATATCTGTAAGGAATATTTCATTAACATTAATCAATTATTTGTTTTACCAAGTTTTCTGAGCACCAATCCTTATATTTTATACATATTAATTCTCGTTTCGTTGGTTTCCAGTGAGCTTATCACGCTTAATAACTAACTTGGACAGGAAGTCTTCCTAATTAAAGTAATGAAATACTTTCTCTCACTTCCGCAGCACTCGGAGGTTCAACACCACCGCCGAGTTCTCTCTGTTACAGTAACTCTACGGTGAAATCAGTTATAATTCTATATTATATATTTACAAAAACACAACACGCTGAGTTATTCATCATAAAATGCATTCCGATGGCCGCGCGGAGACTGCGGACCATCATCGAGCATTAAAATATTTAATGTTGACAATTAACACTTAACATTTATAATATTAAATCAATTGTGCTCGTAGCCTAGTTCTTACATTCACACCAAAGTGCATAACAATTACACAAATGTCTTTTAGTTTAGATCAAAAGTAACAAACAAGACGTAACGAATGTGAATAATATTTTAAGTATTTTGAGTTGTTTCTCGCGGGAGAACCAAAAGGCATTAATAAGTTGTACTAGATTTCGTAAAATTTGGGAAAACAAAAACATTTGAAAGCTGATAGCATAGCTGATCAAGCAATATATATATATATATTCCTTTTAGTCGGGAAATGTATTAACGATCCAATTTCTTCTATCTGTTGGTTAAAACTTGAAATATAAGTATGTATAGTGAAAATGTATTTATAATATTTCAAAATGTATTAAGCCTATGGTGTCTACATTTATTATGAAATGGATTCTCTTATAAAAATAATATGATTTTTGTAACAGTAAATGTATTTTTTTCATCTTTAGTTATATAAATATATATTTATGTATTCATGTCTATATATGTATTATCAAATATTGTGATAACAAAAAGTAAGGGAACATTTCCTTGTGAGGCTTCAGCAAAGTTGTACTTTAGAGAGTTAATTATTATAAATTTAAGGCAAGATGATGCAATTTTATTTTGAAAAATAATTCATAAATGTTTAATACAATTTTTTTTCTGTAAATATTCATCAGGGAACAGTAAAAAATGCTATTCATTTTTGAGAGGCATTTGTTTTACCAAAATGTGAATGTTGCTAGTGTAAATATGAATATAGTCAACCCTTTTGTAGAGGTTTATTTATTAAATAATCAAATGTAGAAATAGCTCACTAACATAAAAAGTGTTATTCGGAGAATCTGATATATTTAAAAAATAATTTTAGGGAAATATAAAATAAATATTTAAGACGCACTAGGCGCCGTTAAAATATACCACACTGATGGATGTGAGTCAGTCCATCATTCTTCTCTAGAATTCAAATAGTGTACAATCTTAACAGTGGTATACATTTACATATATATCTTAACATGGAAGCAAATACCCAAGTAAAATGCTAATTAACACACAACAATCACCCTTTGTGAGAACATTCCCTTTTCATCATCCTCCACAATAGTAGAATAATGCGACAGCATGAAAAACCATTCCCGCAGTAAGCCGGATGTTCAGACTGAATTGCTTTAAATGCGACGATGGTTTGTTACGGCTCTGCCCTACGGACATAGACTAAATATACTTCCGCCCGCACTTAACCTAAAGGAGATCCAACGGTTTCATGCCCTTTGACAGCATTCAAGGGCCCTCTCGACGACCGAATCACGTCAGCGAGCAATCAATCTCTACAATATCCTTGGGAACGTCGACAAACTGGTACACGAGACGCTGACCGTCCACCTTGGCTAGGATTCCTCGCTGATAGTAGTAGCGCAAGGCCCGGCCCATTGTCTCGTAGTTCATGTCTGGCTTGTTTTTGTGAAGACCCCAGAGTCGCGACACTGCCTTCGAGTCGACCAGCTTGAACACTCCCTTTTCTCTGTTAGTCCACTTGATGTACCTCGGGCAGTACTCTCTGTCTTGCAGCAGCTTCAGGAGGAACTCCCACAGGTACGTGGTGGATCCCTCCCTCGACTTGCGCTTGACACCCGTAGGCTGGTCGGGGTTCTTGAGCTTCTTGATCTTCTTCATTTTGTGCTGCGCCCGGCTGTGGTAGTTCAGGTCTAGCATGTAGGAGAGGTCATCGTGCGAGGAATTGGGGTGCTGCGGAGGCGCCGGGGCGGGGGGCGCCGTGAAGTGGTGGCCCCCGTAGCCTGCGGGGCTGCCGTACCCCAGGTAGCTGCCAGTTCGCTCTGCTACTCCAGATAGCAGGTAGGAGTCGGAAGAAACTGAAAACAAAAAGAAAGAAACATTGATTACTTCCGAATGTCATTCATCTTTGTCACTGAGCCAACAAAGTCAAGAAGGGTCGTGTACTAGTCATAATAATGTTATGGGGAGGTTTTCATGTGCAATAATCAATTCGTATTATTGATCAAATCACAGCGTGCATGATGGACCAGTTGTGGACAACAAGGCGCTTGTCTAGTCTTCCTAGAGTGAGTGAATCGTATTCATAGAACTGCACGATAGAGTACAGCGTAATCTTGGCTCCTAACTTCCTGTGACTTCGCCACCTACATTCATTTGATTTTATAACATGCGCTCTATTAGTACTAGCTAATAAATTAGACAATATAGCATTTCTGAAAGCTATTTATTTTATTTTACACGATTCTCTGTAATCGAGATAATATCCGCTGGTTCAACGTCCCTCAGCAGCGCACGCGTCGCTCCCTCTGTGTTAGAGGCAGAAAACTTAAAACACGTCCAAATACAAAAAGAAATCCATTTTGCCGACTAGTTACAGCCTTTTTACGCGACAGTACGATGCCCAAGTTCCGAGGCCAGCTAAAATATGTGTATAAAAAATGAGTTCCGAGGATTGAGAACCCGCTCGTAGCGGGGATTCTATAATTTTACCCATCAACTTGATCAACAATGCTTGTACGCGCCATGACAGTGAAAACCGTCAGTCGCGCGGCCCTCCGCAAAAAGGAGGTGTATTCTAAAACTTGTTATCTAAACACTGACTCTTCGAATCCGTCGAGATTCCAAATTCCAGACGCCGCTGACTTCGGTAGCAGAGGGGAAAATAATCAAGTAGAAACAAACAATCGCTACAAAATTGGAAGTATTTAAACAAACAAAAAACATAGTAATTAGATAATTTTCTAGTTGGTAGTGGTTCTTACGAATAACTATATAAAATTATCTCACGATAGTTTACATTTCTTTATGTTATTTTATATTATTATTATTCATGACAATAATATAATGACGCGAATACACAATTTCCCAGATTTGGGGAAAAATTCCCGGAGCTGACAACACCGGAGTGACAGTACCGCTCGGCGGGCGCATGCGCGGGCCGGGACGCGGCGGCTGCAGCGGCCGCGCCGGGTAGGAAATGCACCGTGCAATGACCAGGAAATGGCAACCTACCGTTTGACCTTCAGACCGAGTGAGCGAGCCGCGCACACACACGCGCGCGCGCCGCAGCCTGTCGGGAGTGCCCGCTCCTCCCGCGGGGCGGACTCGGCGCGGCGGCGAGCCGCTCAACTCGATGCTCGACTCCGCGAGCGGTGTTAATAGCGAGTAGCAAATTTTAAATGCGTCATTGGTAATGGATTTTTTGTGAAACGTTTCGATATAATAGCGAGTAGATGATACTCGATAAAAACATGTTTTCGATAAGCGCGACTCTATTAGCGTCTTAACAATTTTATATACACTCGACAATTAAAATTAATACATTATATGCAATATAATACAAATAATGTTCTAAAGCTTGATTTGTAGGCAAATTTGAAACTGTCAATTTCTTTTGAAATACGAATTAAAATTGATACGTAACCTTTTGGTTTTGAATTGAATTAATACGTGAATATTGCTCAATTTTGACATTTCCAAAATGTATGTTATACCGGTGCCGATCAAGTGCCGACGGGTTAGCCCCTGGTATTAGTATTGTTCAAGTACTATTATTATTCATTTATTTCTGTAAGCTTCAGGACAAAGAAGAAAAATATGGCTTTTGAGTCCCGCCCGAGAATGAGGTGGGGAGGGGGACAAAGAAGATAGATGCGGGCAGATTGCAGGTTCCAGACTGGAGACGCGGATGCAGTATGTGCAGTCGGCCTTGGGCCCACAAATTGATGAAATAAAACAAGTGTTAAAAAATGACGTTTGACGCGCGGCGACAACTTTGGTTTGGATCCCGGGCGAGGATTCCTGCCCGCGCAGACACCATGTCGTCACTGCTTCCGCGTCAGATAAGGCGGGAGAGATGCGGCCACCACTTCCGGCGGTTAAATATAGTGCCGGGCGCGCTGCTGGCCGTGCTGGCCGTGCTGGCCGTGCTGCCCGTCTCCAGTCTACACCCCCCCGTCCAAAGGAAATTAAAAATAACACACGCAAAACGCACGTCTGATCGCAATTTCCGAGCGAATGAATTAAAACCGCCATAACAACAAAATCAGCTAAAACAATCGGAAGATCGCCCACCGTTAATTATTTATTTTCATCTGGCTAATGCTCGTCGCAGTTGTGTGTCGCATAATCGTCGGAACGGTACATTACGCATTAACGTTTAAAATTAAGTTTGTAAGGATTGCATATACTTAATTTCGATTTGTTAGGTCGCTCAGATGGAGTGACGGTGTTTGTCGGTTACGAGTATCAGGTCAGAAGGTTTTGATCTTCCTCAAGATCATCTCACCTGTGTGTATTGTGTAGAATGTGCGAGCGACTGACTCCTCGAGGGTATTTAAGTAAAACAAAACTTACAAATGTTGACGTTTATTGCGGGTCGATACACAATTAAAATTAGAGACTGGAGATGCTCACTGAGGTGGTTCCGAAAAGGCGGTCAAGGAAGAAGCGATGGCTTTCGCTGACTTCTCGGACCCGAATGGCCGTAGAGCGCTCGGCTACCTGGCCATGCATTGTGCGGTGTCTACTGGTGTTGCGGAAGTACCGGCCGCGACACACTAATCGCCACTGCTTAGCCGAATCACGAAAAGAAGTGACTCATTAACCGAAAGCTAGTTTATTATGTTTGTTCCTTTCAAGATCGACAGCGGCATGACGAACGTAACGGACGTCGGGCAGATTAATATATTATTTGATGATATAAAACGAAACGCATTTTCCACATTTCCATAACGGACAAATGAGCAATCGGCCCAGGAGGAGGAGGAGGAGGAGCACGGAACAGCGGCCACTCTTAAAACGGCCCGAGAGGCGATTAGTTTAATACTTTTTCATGTACTGACTAACAAAATAATAACAGTTCCGGGGCTTGACCTACGACGATCTTGTCCCGGGTCTGCGGCGAGGGTCGGGGGCCAGGGGCCGGGGGCCGGGGGCCGGTGATGCAGGCAGATAGATCACGTCCTCCGCGTATCCGGCGATTGTCTCATCGTACAAGGTGTCCAGTGTCCAGTCCTCCGGCGTCTAGACTGGGATCCCCTCTTGTTCAAATCAAATCATACACTTGGAATATTTAATTGAGGAAACCGATCTGTCATGTGTGGTCCCGCAGGAATGTGTGGAAGCTATTTTGGCCGATTAATTTCCACGATTATGAATGCTGGCTACAGTGATCTTATTATTCTTCACGGCTACTAGTTTTACTAACCTGTGCCCAATGCGTGGGTATTGTTTGAATTCATGTTGCCTTTTGAAAGTGCATCGTTGTGTAATCGGGTGCATTACCTTCTTGGATGAAGATGCATTGCAGCCACTTTTCGCCGAATTTTTACACCATAGTTTTAAGGCCATTCATCATTCCTCAGTGTATCTTGGGTGTCACACCGTTCCAGATATTCCAAGTTCTTTAGCTTCCTTCATTCTCCGGTTAGGTTAACACGTATTAGGCCGTAAATATTGCGCAAGACTTTATTTTGGAAGACTTCCAGTCTAGTTTCCTGCGCCAAGGTCAGAGACCAAGCTTCGCACGCACGAACCCTCAAAATGAGGTTTATTTGGTAATGTTTCTCACCTAGATTGCCTTCATTCATACCTAACGTGACCAAACGTCCTGTTTTGGACGCCTAGCCTATTCCGTTGTCCCCATGCACAGCTTCGGGATGCCGAAATGTCCCGTTTTCACAAAGAGAGCAACCCACGGTGATAATTTTAAAAAAAAGACGTGAAAAAAGACGACGGTAGCGCGGCGATGACGATATGCGTAATACGTCTCGTCAGTCGGACAGAAGCCTGCTAGCTAGCTTACTCCTCGGTTGCGAGTGCGCGTAGACAACTTGCGCATCTTTCTTAACGTGTGTTATTGTAGTCAATTTAAATTTCTTGTACGTGAACCCTTCATGTTAACTTTATAAACTAACTACTCGTTTATAAAGCAAAGAAGTACTCCATCTGACGTCAGATGTGAAAAGTGTCGTAGATGTCCCGTTTTGAGAACACTAAAATTAGTAGATGCCTGTTTTGAGGAAAAAATAAATGGTCACGTCATTCAGGTCTCATATCTTCTGTGCATAAAAAGTAAAGTGACGAACCAGCCAACGGTCGCAATTTGGCTGTTGCCACAGTGCCCCTCCACGCCGGAGAACGAAGCAAGAGGCGGCTGCCAACACTTTCTCCGCTAAACGAAATGAAAATGAATAGATCAAAAATAGTGTTGTGCACTACCTCAACAACTGAAAATGAAGTGTTCTGACCTTGACATTGGGTATTTCGGTCCATCCCGCGCTCGCCTCCCGCGGCCATCTCTTATCGCGCACGCACGCACACACACACACACACTACCGAGACTCGGAATGATTAATAACGAGTAATGCCGGCGATACGTGCAGCCGCCGCATTGCTATTGCAACTGCCGGTGAGCGGTGGTCGCTCGACTTCCCGCCCTTATTTTAGACATATCGCCTAGCAAATGCGAAATTGCCGTGACGTCACACGATATCGCAAAATGGGTGTAACTCGGCGGGCGCAGATGACAGCGAGCCCAGCAGAACAGGCAGTCAAATGTCAAATGCGACTCGAATTAGATTGACGACATATTACACTCTGCAGTTTTACTTTTGAGTTAAAAATGTTAAAAGCTCTGTGTACTGTTTCTTCCCAAACATTTCGCTAATAATTTAAATAAATAAATCAATAAATAAAGGCGCTGTTTCAATCAGTAGACTGAAGAGCATGTATATTAACACATTCCGTGTGTTGGCAAAGCACTCGTGGAAGACAACTCACTAATGCGCATGTTCTACAGATTGCGAATATGAATAATAGTATGCACTACTGAGGAGTATCAAGCGCCAAACATGACGCCTTCAAAATTAATTTTTTAATGACAATTTTGACTTTTTTCGATATCTGCGTACCTCGTTTTGATATCGTTGATGAATTTTTTATTGTCCATGAAGACAAGATGCAAAAAAGTAATAATTATGACCGCACGGCGGCCACGGGTTAGCTCGTGGAAATATATATTTTAATTATACATTTCAATACTCACCTTCCTTATTTTATTACTATTTAATTTATTTCTTTGTGACTTGTACCTGTATACACGCGATGTACACATTTCTATAATTATAGCGCGAATAGACAAAATGTGTATAATATATCGTGATCGATCATTTGCTAGAGAGCGTCGCCGGCACCGCGGCATCGTAATCTGCCGCTCGTACCGGGCGCAAGTGGACAAGCTGTCACGTGGCTCCTGGCTCCTGGCTCCTGGCTCCTGGGCTCGTCGCTCATCTCTCGCCAGCGAAGGGCAACATTTAGGATGAACGTCAGGGCTCGAGTTCGTCACAAATTAATCCTCCCGAGTAACTTGATTACATTTGATGTGAGGCATGACGAAGAATACTTTATAATCGGCTCCGAGCTCCCCGTGCGGAAACATCCTTCGCTGGAAACACTCGCAGCATCGCGATCAAACGAGTTGAAGCAAAACGACATCTACTGTGCGAATTTAGAAATAACTTTTTGATATATTATATTATCAGAGTTTCGATATTCTTTCTGAGGTAATTTTCGAGGTAAGATAAGCTGTAATGTAAGATAAGCTCCCGACATATTTGTCATCAAAGACAGGAATCTTGACCGCTGAACTACTCGCTCATAAACTATAAGTCAAATTGTAATTTATAAGTATTAAAACACAGTAAAAATGTGTTTGTACGTATATATATATATATATATATTTAGGTACACAAACGACATGTTCCTAATATTTATGAAGATATTCTGTACGCCTGTGTGGGTGTATGTATATTGCGCGGGGTCCAAAGCGAAGAAAACAAGACAATTAAGATGGCAATAATTCACGGATTGTAATATGTATTAAAAAATCTAAAAGCTGCGATAATGTTGGCCAACTAAGTTGTATATGTTTTTATTTAATCTCTGTCATCAAGCTCTCAAAGTTCATTTCCTGGGTAATGGGGGCGTGCCCTCTGTTTCCAAGTTCATTTGCGGGTACCTAATAGACGCGCGCTACCGGCGAGTCGGCGTGTTTCACGATCTGATGGATTTGATCAGAATGGTTTCGTACTTGCGCACGCGGGCAGATACCGAACATTACGATAGTAATTGTTTTGTAATTTTGGCGACAACTTCTATCTCGGGGAGACATAATCAAAGTGACATTCACGCATCGACAACATATCGCCAGTTATCCATATCACGGAATTATTATTATATTTTGTATATTTTCGAATAATACAAATTGGCGCTATCGCTCCACTCGAAGATTGCCGGTTGCTACAGTCGGGCGCAGAAGCTGCGAGGAAATCATATTTTTAAAATACATTTTTAATAATGTTTTTGTTCACTTCGAATACAATTATTTTGATTACATTAAAGTAGGCATATTAATAATTGTTTGTGTATAGTGTACGAATTGCGAGAAAATGCAGATAACGCCCCGTAATATAAAAATAATATGACTTAAATAGTGAATGTTTCTTACTATTTATAATTTTAAATGAAATCATATTACATGTCACATCAATATTATTAAAAATAAGACCAACTTAGAGTTCTCCCAAGAGAAGGATTGATCCTCCGATTACTCGAATACTAGGCTATATCTAGTCTTACCGCTGGATGAAACAGGCGCATTAATCATTAGATGGTTTGTTCATGTGTATGTGATGCTACTATGTTGGGGTTTATGTGATGCTACTATGTTGGGGTGTATGTGATGCTACTATGTTGGGGTTTATGTGATGCTACTATGTTGGGGTTTATGTGATGCTACTATGTTGGGGTTTATGTGATGCTACTATGTTGGGGTTTATGTGATGCTACTATGTTGGGGTTTATGTGATGCTACTATGTTGGGGTTTATGTGTATGTGATGCAAGTATATTAGGGTTTATGTGATGCTACTATGTTGGGGTTTATGTGTATATGCTACTATGTTGGGGTGTATGTGATGCTACTATGTTGGGGTTTATGTGATGCTACTATGTTGGGGTTTATGTGATGCTACTATGTTGGGGTTTATGTGATGCTACTATGTTGGGGTTTATGTGTATGTGATGCAAGTATATTAGAGTTCTCAGTTCGGAAGTAAAGATCATCAGATATCAGTCATTTACAAAATATAGATTATAAAAAGATTGTAAAGTTATTAACATAAATATAGATTATAAATACAATGCAAAATGCATGAAAGATGTATATTTCAATACAGTGCTCTAATTTGTATCATATTTATACGGGTGGAATCTCATCACTACTAATTCATTGGATTGCAAATAAGGTTTCGTTATGGAATTTTGTTATTTCGGAATTCATAATAGTGGAGTTTGACTCGTGTATTAAAAGTGACAGCAATATGTTTAAAAATGGTAAAAATGTGAAATTTGGACTCAGATCTCGGCACCTACACATACACGATCTAATTAGTCTGTTCTGACGGAAGTCTGGCTATGCGCCGAATGTGCATGAGAAGCTGTGTGAATGTGGATCAAACGAATTTTGTTTATTTAGAAAAAAAATTATGTCTCCTGATGCGCGAGCGAGGATAGACCGCGAATATTATGAACCTCTTGCATTATTCTTAAAACATACTTATTCGTAATTCTTTCAGTTCAGCAGCTTATTATTTCCATCCGTCTCCTACACCACTTCTCGAATGCTTCTAATCTATTCCTCTCCCTTTGATTAATCGTCCAAGATTCACTTCGTTAGAATGTACATTTCAATGAAGTGTTTTATATTTTTTATATTTATTTGCGATTTGGAGATTTAACATCCATTGAGTCTGTTGTATATAAAAAAAGAACTAATGAAACACTAATTTTGCCGAGAGGCGACATGGCAAAAACTTTAGGCATCCGCTTCCCGGCCGAGTTTCAGAACCGCCGCGCGAAGTGCAGCGCGCGCGCGTGTGTGCGTGCCTCTATCCGAGCACACGACGCGGCGTGCATGTGTATATGCGCTTGGCTATGCGCCGGGACAACTCGATGGTCAATGACTCCCTCGACATTGCGGACATCGCGAAGGTCAGACCTCTGTGTGAGGGAGCAGCATTAGTAGTACTCGCTTGTGTGTGTGTGTGTCTAGTGACGGATCGGGACGCGCTGCCAGCAAAATCGCGGTGGCTCTTCAGATGTTTTTAGTGTTATTTATAGATATTTCCGTTTTACGTCAGCCCATTTTGCATCGCTATCTATTTCGTTTTTAAATTAAGATGCCTTGTTATAGAATCGGATTCATGCAGATACGAGACGAGAGAGAAAACTGGTTCTTCTTTTCATGTGACGTCTTCTGTTGCAGTGAAGGTTGCCGATGATGCTGTAGTATGCTGATTTATTCTGTGCAAAGTGTATGTAAAATCACCGGCGTTTTGGATATTGAGTTAAGATAACCTCTTTCTACCATAATTAATTGCCAAAGAAACTGTCGGGTCAAGGAGAGCACAATCAAAGAGCCGACAGGCGCCGTTTCTTTTAATAATATAATTAATTAATTATTTACCTGTTGTTTATATCCGAAGAAAGAGAGGATTGCCACCGAGCCGTTTGGCCGTGTGTCTGTTGGTCTGTGACACAATTAGCTGTGGCAGGTGAAAGATTTATGAGAGTCGGTGTGGTATCCAAGTATCGAGAGACATATAAAAATAGAGTTTAAAAAAAAAAACAACAACAAAAACGAAGAGAACAGATTGCGTACAGATAAAATAAAACGGACAATATAAAATGTTGTACATAATTAATTGCGTAATTTTATAAGAAACACTCCTCAGTGCGGTCCTGTGCTCGTGCAAGTGTGCAAGCTCGCGTGTGTGCATGTATCGCATATGCGCTGTTTATTTGTTGGATGCTGCAGCAAAACGCTGCAAGTGCATATCCCGGCGCCACTTATCATAATCGCGCCATCTTCGTTGTCAATAATTATTTTACCTAGATAATTACAAAGGGGTTCTATCCTCGTACGATCATTGATACCATTTTCCGCGTAATTATTTCAAACCACGAGCGATCCTCTCGCGCTAGGATGTTCGCAAACAGACGAACGCAGAAGTTTTTAAAATTTTCATATTAAAAAAAAAATTGATGCGGGTTTACATTGTTTTGAATAATGAACGTGTATTTTTAGTGAACTATTTTTACGCCCCATTAATAATAAATTCTTCGAGTCTTTTTAATGTTTATGTGTATTTTATGTTTTGATATTTTGGCTATGCTTCGGATCGTGAGTTATGCAACGCTTCGCACAACTACCGAACAGAGAATTTAAAATGGCCGTCGCATCAAATGTCTCGCGATGGGATGTACGACATATCGATATTCTTACTATTTCTATACCTGTGCTATGGAAACTGGCCACATGTGGAATTCGAACCCTTCATATATCCAGTTTCATAAAATGTGCATCAACCGCGAGACACAAGCGGAAATTTCAGCGTAACTTCGGATTCCGTTAGAAGGGAATGAATGAGAAGTCTAGAAAGGCGAGATTAGTCACTAATGTGTTCGTATTTTTTTTACGGATAACCGAACGGGGCGAGTTTCAGCGACAATCGCAAAAATGTCAAAATAAGTCAAATTTCGATAAATTCTAGCGATGACCCGCGGGTGTTCAAAGTGTCAACTTGGGCCGGAGTAATTACTATTATAGGCAGTCGGTAGCTGGCAGATATCGCACCCCACGATATGTGGCTGGGTACCTGAATACCTAATTCGGCCGAGCTGATAAGTGATAAGAGCGATGATTGCATTTTAATTGCTGGCAACACAACGCACGATGACCCACATTGCCGCGGACGCAGGCAGGTACGACGAAAATGGAAAACGACTGCATTTCGCGCATTCACAGTTGGTCACATCTCGATGTTCCCGGCTGTCGAGGTGCATTTTTGCCATTATTCTTTTGGTTATTTGGAAACTTAACACTTCACTTTACTGTACTGTAGAATTAGAAACAATACAAACGAAGAAAAATATAAGATAATCCAGTACCTACATTATATTTTTAACCCAATAATGGTTGTTCTGCGCACGTTTGAGTGGATACATACATACTGAGTTTGGTAAGCGTGTATGTATACATACGTATGTTTGCTTGTCAAGATAGGTTCAATGGAGTTATGTACATAATATTTGAATGTGACAGATAGATATTTCAAGTATATGATGCAATATATGCTACAAATATTACTGATATATGACTAAAGTGTTCTTGTTCGAGGAACGTGGAATAGTAACGTTCGAAACAATTTCGGTACAGTTACATCGTGCACGATTTTAATTAATAAAATTTTTGAAAAACTGAAATGTTGTAATTAAGTGATACAGATTGACAATTGAGGAGAATAAACAACATGTTAAAACTATCGCACATGTACAAAAGCGCACGGGTTAGCAAGGTCAACTATATCGGATCACGTGACGCGTTATAGTCCTTGGTGTTGGTTAATTGATAAGATCTCGTTGTAGTAATTCTAGAAAAATAGCAAAATATGTATATTAAAAAAACAACGGGATCCCAAGTATGTAATAATTTTATCGGACTCATGCGATTCAAGTGTCCAACTATCAAAGGTACGTTTGATATAAATATGACAATGACAATCCGTATTATGCAGGCGGGCGCGCTGCCACTTGTCACCATCGCCGCTCGGTGAGCCAATTGTCATGGACTCAAACCGATTCATGTAACAATATTACAATATGACGTCACAGCGCTATTATTTTTGGGAATCAAATAAATGATCGGTAACCCTTGAAGGTTATGAATTTGGATCCGCGCCCGAATGTGCGGAGTTTTTGCTGAGCGATGACCTCAATGTCACGTTACAATCTCCCGCAGTTGCATAAAAATACTTATCTCTGCGCTCTCGTGCAATAATACACTATCAGCAATGACGTTCCCATATCTCCAATGACATATTATTATCTAGAACTCCATTGGGTTATTGACTCCGAGAAAAGCGAATACAATCTGACGAATGTTCGGAAAACTAAATACGATTAGAACTCGGCCTTTTTTATCATCACATTCATAATGTGTGTGTACCGATATCGCGCATGTTCATTTTTTGGTTATACCTTTGGTCATTTGTGTTTTAAATCATATTTAGAAACTGGACCTCGTGACACAAATTGAATTACAATAAACGCCGTCTTCGATCGAATTCTGAAATCGGAAAAATAGTACATTTTTAAACGAGGAGTTTTCATTGTTTATGCGAGAGCTTGTACAATGGAAAAAAAAACATTAATAAATTAACTACACTAATGCGAACTACTTTCGATATAAAACATTTCAAACATTTTCACTCTCATAACAGAGTCAACAAGAAAAAATGGCCGCCAATTGGTATTCCATACAGCAACGTCATTTTCGCTAGCCGTTATTAGGAGCGCATAAAGACGTAAGAATAAACTACACCATCCCGCTCGGCGCGGCTCTCGGCGCTCCCGGCGCGGGAGTTTCCCGCTCGGGCACCGAGCGCCGGCCGGCGGCGGCGCCGCAGCTCGGCCGCGCGGGAAACTGACTCGGGAGTTGCAATAGTTTAAAAATAAACACTTCCTCCGCGAGAGAATGCCGCGCGCGAGAGGGACGCCTCTAGCCGCGCGCCGTAGCGGCGTCCCGCTCGCGCAAGGGCGAGCGCGGCCGTCCCGCTCGCGCGCGCGGCGGAGGACGCGCGGAGAGCGCGAGAGACGCTCCGGTTAATTTCCCTTTCTATCAGACGCTCGCGAATTGCACCCAGAGCTCGGTTCGCACGGTAGGTATATCTTTTTTATTTGCGAAATTACTTATGCGTTTTATTTATGTGAAATTTTCACGCAAAAGGATACTAATTGGAATCAAGCGAGCATTGTTTCGGTTTAAAAACTCAATTAACAAATGAACGACTATTTTATTTAGATGTTAACCCTTTAATGAAAATCCTCGAGATATACCTATACGTATATCAGGGGTGTGCAGTGCATACAAGCAAAAAAGTTGTGCATTACTAAAAATTCTGGGAAACAAATATAAATGAAATAATTAATATATTATAATCACGCTAGCGCCCACCGTGTATCACCGGAGCGCTGTAGTCCTCTACTGGGTTATTATTCATTTTATTGCTACTACAATTGCTAGCCATTATTTTGATCTATCGTTCTATTCAAGTCATACAATTGTTACCTACTGAATTGAAAATTCTACTCGGCAGAGTCGGAAATGGATCAGCCGATCCAAGTTGTACGGACTCCGGTTTCCTAACAGAATGACATTTGAAAGGTTTTGAATTTGACTCGGAGCTGATTGAAGCATCTACTTCTCAATTTACTAATTTGCAAATTTTATATCCTTCCTAAACGTGTTGTTTTCACGATTGTTCTTTGCGTTCGAGAATAATGCATTTTTTTATGATGGATTCATTTTGTTTAAAAACATCGGTTAAATGAATGTTCATAAACCTATGTACAATATAGCATATAGTACGTATATTATATTATTAATATCATGATAACAGCATAACCTAAATCTATTCGTACTGCAGAAACTAAATGAAGTTGTCAAGCTAGTTTTCAAGTTTTTAACGACTACTTATCTGATCGAAGAGGATATATCAATTATACATAAATACACATATATTTTCAGAGATCGTCCAGACATAAATGAAAAATCATTAAATTAAAGCAATGGTAGGAGTGAAGGGGTTAAAATAAAAATATCGTTTCACAATATATGATACATTTCACATGTCCACAATTCTCCGGCATGGCGAAACAGCTGTCGCAATCGAATAAAATAAATCACAAATCTAAAAAGCATTATATTTTCGAATTTCCGTGAATTCTCGCTTGACCCAAATGTTCCGAAGGGGAAACAAGTCGGGATAGAATTATGAAATGATTTCGATACACTAAAATATATATTTTTATAACGTTTTACGATCCGCGTGCCGAATTGGTGCGTGAGTCGGGTTGTACAATTCGTGCTGTCCGCTCGTTTTTCCCGATCCCGCGTTCGGAGCTACACAAAGTGCCTCATTTTTCATGTTGTTAATAATATTTACGAGTTGTTTTTTAATTTTAATCAGTTTCGCAATGATGGAGATTAAGTGCCACGGAAATTCTTGAGCAACCATCTTGTTTATTTTCGCGAAAGATTAAATTGTTTAGTATCTTATTACATATTATACATAAACCGCATTCATCTCAAATCATGGCCCACAAATTAATGTGCTCATTGATCTATCTATTATTTAAAATAACCGAGGATTGTGCACCGCTTGCTCGATATCATTTCTGTGAAAATAGACTAATATGGTCCGGAATCACAATTTTCTCCACTACCACTTCGACGAATGAAGTAAATTGCGTCTTGAATAGGATAATGTAAAAATCATACTAATAGTAGAACGTTAAAAGATTTTTCAAATTTAAACTGTCATAATACTGCGATATACTTTTAAAAATCACGAACTATAGCATTACCTAGATTATCACTAGTTAATGAAGGGATCAATCAGATATATCATCTAGTCGAGGATTATTCCCGAGAATTAAGGATATCCATAATACAATAAATTGGCCAAAAGCCTCTCTTACGTCTAATTTATATGCTAAAGAGTATAGTTATCAGGATCTGCAGGATAATAGTTTTAATTGACTTTGATTCTAAAAAGTGTCTTCTGTGCCCGAGCCATTCCACTGACCATTTATGTATATGCTACACATACAGTATATATGCGTCAAGATGTGCTATATTTCATCGCGAATGTAAAATTTCTTTTTTTAAATATTTTTATAAAAAAAATAGAGATACAAACACGGAATACATGTCACATCAATATTTTTACTATTTTCAAAGTAAACTAAACGCTTGTGCTATGAAAATAGGGTGTCCTTGTATACTTGATGGTGTCCTGGAACGAGGCGCGAACCCCCGACCACTAGATCACTAGGCAGACGTCTTGACCACGACAGCGACAAGCTAAAACCTCAGTAAATATAAAAATGTAATTTTCAAGCGATGATTCGACATTGAGCAGTATTTTTCCAATAGCAGGGCGATAAATAAGTTTACTTACATCACTTTTGCCAATGGTTTAGTAATATATACATATAAGCGATGGTAAGTAATACTAGCCCTCCAGATAATAGGGTGTGTAACTAAATCTATTCTCAAAACTTTTCCAACGCGGAGGAGTGATTAATTAGATTTAAATTGAAATATTTTTATGTCAACATCACAGACACCAGACACTGAGACGTTTGCGTCATTCATTGGAAGTTTCACAAAAACAGGAAACAAGTTGTATTGCAAAAATGTTTGAAATACGCATTATTTTAGAAACATTTAATCAAAAGTGTGATTTTTGATATTTTTCGATGATACGAGAGTTTGTTAATGAATCATATTCAACACGCGAACTAGATTGTTTTGATTAAAATTGATTGCGACCACGTGTTTTGGAAAGTTACTCGCACACATCATCCGGCACAGTGCACTATTATTTGGCATTGATTTTTCTGTGAATAAAATACATTTTAAATTATCGTGTTTTAGATAGATTACGTGCATTTTAATTTATAACATGCGTCAAAATGTCTTTGTATTTTTAAAATGTGACCTGTTATTTTTAAATTAAATTATGGTAGTGGTCTTAAATTGCTGTCTTCCTGGCGTGCGCGCGCAGAATGCAAAACAGGCTCAGCATAATTAAAACTGGGTATAAAATAAGTACATACATTAATAAAAGAACTTAAAATGATAGTTATCGTTTCTTTGAAATACAAATGTATCGCAATTGTTCGCCGTGCGCGCGTAGTCGAGAGTCGCTTTAGTGAGAAGAGTCCGAAGAAGTTAAGAAACGAAAACCGGGACAGCGCGAGACGAGCGGCGGACGCCAGCGGGGCAGGTTGCACAGCAGATAGCCGAAAATGAGGAAAACGAAGCCACCAAAAAGGCCGGTGGCGAGTCTCGCAATGACGACCGGAGTGTCGCAAATAATCGCCAATTGCAAAAGTCCCGCGAGTGCCGCGTCTGTTGGGCAACAGCGCGGGTAACGGGGTCAGTGTTAGAGCGGCCCACATCGCCCCGGGCGCGGCGGGGCGCGGGGCGCGGGCCGCGGGGGGCGGCATCGAGAGTTATTTCCCTCCCCCCCCGCCCCGCCCCGGCCGCGGGGAACAACACGGCGGGTACCTCCTGCGCGGCCGAGGAGTCGCACTCTATGCACATTGCGGTGCGGGATTCTCCATCGGAATAGTGCGATAGTGACAACTGTCAAATGTACCCATTTTGACAGTGGCCTGATTATCGGTATTTTGGGCAACCGGTGTCGAAAATATTTATTTGAGGGCTCGGGTCGAGGGCCCGCGCGACGATCTCGGCAGGACGGGGAAATCGTTTAGCAAATAAACGTGACGCAACTTCTTTGATGAAATATTTTCGTACACCTGTTGTTGCAGTCTTGAAATGTGTGCAAGGGAGATATTGAATTTTATTTAGTACACGTGCATATATGATCTTCCCGGGTCCAATGTACAGGATTAGCTCAAAGATTTTTCCATATTCATCGACGGACACAATTGTTTTAATTTAGTAATTTTATGAAATCCATTTAATGACATTTTTGCATTCACTTACTATTTTGAAATCAAATAGTACTTTTTATTAATCTGATGCAACTTTTACTCGTCAGAGCCTCTCCCCTAAATGATGGTCGAACACCTTATTTTTTAACATCAACTTGAACACTGAACATAAAGAGACATATTAAAGTACAATGTGAAGACAGAAATGTTACAATGGACAATTATTGTGATTAAAATATTTAAAACATATCGAGAGAGTTAAAAAATGAAATGTTATATATTGCACATTTTTGTGTTTGAAATTTAGATGAATGAACAAGATATTTTAAATCTATCGCACGGTTACAGAGCGCTTGGCTTCCAAGATCAACAATATCACAACACATGACGCGCGATTCGTGCTCGCTGATGACGCTCGGCGTTCGCAGTGTTTAAAGAATAGCACGTATTACACGCTCTAACGATTATCGACCATGTACCAATGTAGCCATTAATATTTATTTATGTTTTCATGTTGGCATTATAAAATATTAAAAATTGTATTTAGGCGGGGCGGCCACGCGCAATGAATGTCACTGAATAGGAAAACAGTTAATTAAAACCTTTAAAAAATCCACTGAAGCATTACTTATCCGTCTTGTGAGTAGGTACCTACGTACTAATTCTTTAGCGACGGAGAATAAAGGCCACCGGAAAATAATTCACACGAATTCACAACAATTCGTTATTTTTGAATGTTTGGCCTTGCAATGGTGCCGACATTATCGTAATATTTCAAAATTAATAAAGTGAGAAAAAAATAAGTCAATCAAAAATACCACCACAAAAAAGGATACTATCGATTGATAGAGCAAAATTGAAATAATAAATTGTCGAAAGACCGGTCGGCCGCGCGCCGCCGCGCGTGGACAGTGCAGGAGTCGCTCATTGACACTTCCGGCGCGAATGATGCAAATGTAAATCAGACCTACTTGAAAAAGAGCATAAATCATGATTAAAGGAGATAATGTGCGCGAAGGATATTGTAATGTTTGGCGCGACGCTCGCCGGCTCCAGCTGGAACCTATTGCGCGGCCAACGGTGTTTTTCTTTATCCGAACCTAGCCCAACTTGGTCTATGTTGCCGGCGACCGACAGCTGCAGCTGCAACTGGTCGCGGTCAAACGTACGTTGCTGCGAGTGCGCGTTAAATGCCCCATAAGTTTTATTTTATTAATTTAAATTAATTGATTATACATATATATATATATATATATGTGTGTTAAAGGAAACGGGAGATGAGTCAGAAATCACAACTTTACAGGAGAGTAAAAAAAAATTGCAATGTCTAAGATAATAATAATAGCATGGATACTCAAGTCATCTTTCCATTATTTCAATTCATTTCTCTTATCTTTTAGCACACATATATTTTTTTATCGGAAACCTCCGAGGAACGTTAAAAATATAGCGATAGAAATAGTGCGTTAGAAAATTTATAGGACGTTCGGATTTATTACATTATATTTTAGTATTTAGTATGTTTATGGACGCCAACAAGGAAAAACGTATTATATGGAGGGGTGGGATGATACATGTATCTGAGACATGTTACGCGCGGTTATTTTTAGCAAACACTTTTCCATCTTACTTTAATTTAATATTTTAATGAATCAGATTATCTACAGGATAATGACCCTTATGGATAAGCCCACGCAGACATTGCGTATTTTGTACACTAACATAATTGTCGAATATTTAATTAAATACTTAAACGATGTAGGTATATTCAATTTAAAAATAATAGCGTCTATTTTTAATTTTACCCACTCAACCGGTCTTCTTTGTATCGTTTTATTAATTTGATAAGTAATATGTTTGTATCGGATATTACATTTGTCGGCGATCTCTGTGATGGAATCTGACAATGCCGATTGCCCTTTTGGGCCGAAAACGAATGAAAAAGGTCGGGAGAAAAACGCGAAAGCGAATAATGTATACGTTCTATTCCAAGATGGCGGCCGGCTCGAAATCCGCGATGCCCGCTGGATGTTGCCATGTCTAAGACGGACGCGTTCCCGATGCGCCGAGCGGGTCCCGCCTAACCCACACCGGCCGGAGAGCGGGTTAGCAACCGGGCCCAAGGACGCGGCTGCACACAGCGCACGCACACAGGCGCGCGCTGCACGGCGCGCCCGCGCCCGCACACTCGCGCCGGCGCCCAGTGCCGGGGAGCCGGCGCGCCGCACATTACGGCCGGACTAAATTGATTTATTTTAAAAATACATCGAATTAAAATAAACTATACTCTGGTACAAAATCACTCCACTAATCTCGTGGTAATACATAAATGAAAATTAATTTTTCTACATGAAATTGGCATTTGTGGCAAAAATATACTCGGGTCCAAACTGTCTGACCACTGGTGGTGTCTCTCACTCACACTTATGCACCCAATGGGGCAGTACTAGTGATTGGCATAATGCTTTTTACGTTATTATAGATATATATATATATATTTTTTATCAACAGTCATTATTGCGAAAATCATCACGTGCCATTATGCAGTGACATGCATAACATAAAAATGTGAAAATACAAAGTTATAAGGTAAAATAATAGAAACAGAAATAGTTTGAAATAGGTATTCATTTTGAAAAATATTTGTAATAGAAATGTAGATATATTTACAAGTACATTTATATCTTATAAGCGGAAATCAACGCTATCATCATCTTGAAAATTTATTATCCATGGCTGTGATTGGTCTCGTAAAATAGCCTTTTCAGGTCGGCCTCTTACAGCTCTTCAAAGTGACTCATCGGCTGTGCATACGCAGGTAGCTATTGGAAACAAAGCGATCAGAGCGTTGTACATCTCTACCGATAATACGATTTATGACCCGAGTATAAAATATTCTCAATGATTTCCAAAAATATGTGTGACGTAGGTATAATGCGATAGTCGATATTTAAAAAACATATTTAGGTGATCTGCTACAGAAACAAATGTATATAGCGATGATAATAATTCGATTAAGATATGAAAAGTTTACTGATAAATTTTCAGTGTTTTACATGAACAGTAAATATAATACAATCAAATTATGTATTTTTTAGAAATAAATAGCCATTATAGATGTCTTTTTTATGGGTTATAAGAGGCATCACCTCTGATAGTTTAAGAGCCTTGTCCCGGTTACTTTGCTAGTCTCCCGTCTGTATTAAAGTAGCCAGGTCTTTTTAAAATTATTCAATAGAATCACAATAAGAATTGATATTTATATAATAAGGGATTGCGAGTGGTGATTTGAGCGCCGCCACTGGCGACATTGTTACGCTCTGCCTACGTTTGAAGGGAAAAAGAAGAGGACGAAGGAAAGCGAAGTTGGAAAAGGCGGGAGGAAGTGACGCGGCCGTTCGTCTATTATTATTCTGTGTTAAAGATGGCGTCGGCCGCCGACATCCGGATGGCGGAATGGCGCTCGCGGGCCGCCCGGAGCTGCCGCCTTCATTACGGACAATGAGTAATGATTTATAATCGAGTAGGCGGCTACGTCACGCGTTGACTGTGACGAGCACCCGACTGGGGGAGGAATCTGCTTCCATGTCCCGCGAGTGACCCCGTGGGAAACGTCTCGGGTGTCGTCAATATATGTGTTTGAATTAGCTAACGTCGACTGCTAACCCGGAAAGATCATCATATTCAAATATGTGAATTTAATATAAAATTTGATATAATTCGAAATTCGTTAGTTCTCCATTAGAGAATATTTCGTGTTTGGAGGCAGATGCTTTACGTAAATAAAAATATGAATACAAAAATGGAGAGTACAGTGTTTCAAAAAGCTCCAAAGTTTAGTATAACACTATTACCGTGACAACGCCGTTATCTACTCAGATATATACAGAAAATATTAATATTTAGAGTAAAAGTATGACAACAACCATATTACAGCCATTAAAACTAGTAAAAACATATTTTTCTCATTTAAAATGCTCAAAAATTGGAAAAATACTTACGGTAAAAAGAGTTGATATCACGGTTGGTTCTAGCACGGTATGCTGAGGGTTAATAATCTTCCTTTAAAAGTAAGGGAAATTTCCCATTTAACATTTGGAGTATCAGTACCTCAATATGCATTAAAAACTCGTAAAGTTAATAAGAATAAAAGCGAAATGACTTTTATGACATCATACTTTTATAACTTTGGGAGATATTTGTATTGACTTTAACTCTGTTTTATAAAGCTTCGGCAACGCGCGGTTTGATGGTACGTAGGTACGATTTATGGAACACCAAAAATCTACAAGGACATACTAAATTTCCTTAAGGATGCTCCCCGTGGTGTTGCTAGTATTTATGTTGGCGAAAATACAAGAAAAATGTTTAAGCTTTTATAGACTAGATACGAAGTGGATTTATATACCGGCTCGTAGGGTGCCTATGTATGTATCTGGATCAATATATGTACAAGGCAGCAGCAACTTGTATATATGCACGTGTAATACAAGAGAGAATCAGAATAAAATGTTTGCAGACATCACCACAACTGTGAGCACCGAACTGCAAGTGAAGTGTTCATGTTAAATACAGTGAGCACCGAACTGCAAGTGAAGTGTTCATGTTAAATACAGTGAGCACCGAACTGCAAGTGAAGTGTTCATGTTAAATACAGTGAGCACCGAACTGCAAGTGAAGTGTTCATGTTAAATACAGTGAGCACCGAACTGCAAGTGAAGTGTTCATGTTAAATACAGTGAGCACCGAACTGCAAGCGAAGTGTTCATGTTAAATACAGTGAGCACCGAACTGCAAGCGAAGTGTTCATGTTAAATACAGTGAGCACCGAACTGCAAGTGAAGTGTTCATGTTAAATACAGTGAGCACCGAACTGCAAGTGAAGTGTTCATGTTAAATACAGTGAGCACCGAACTGCAAGTGTGTTCATGTTAAATGCAAGTGTTCTACTTTTCACGTATTGTGTTAATGTATTTACGATAAAACTCTCAATAGCTCTTTTTGATGTAAATTGACCATTCAAAATCGGTCTTAGTTGCAAAATCAGTTGATTTTGCCCGGCGCCATTTATATTAGGATTCGATCAATAGTAATCGTAATCGTCGTTGGTGTTGCATTTATTTTGTATTTTAAACCAGAATAAATGGACTACCATCCAGGATAAGAAGTCCATTAATAAATATATTTTTCATCAAACTCCCTACCGGATTTCCATGTTTTTCTCTAAATAGAAATACATACACGGAGGTTGTTGAGGTTACAATTAGTGCAGTACCCTGTGATGATTGATTATGCGTGGTAAATGTGTGATATTTCCGTGAGAATCGCCCAGCGGCGCGGCGCTACCGTGTCGGGCGGCGTCTCTCACGCGTCAGACTCCCCTATTGAACAAATAATATGTAGATAATTATTTTAATTACAAACCCAGAATAGTATCTTGATTGAAGATTGATAATAGCACGCTAAAGCACTTGATAACATCGGCAAACTTGTATTAAAAAAATAAACAAAGCAGATATTTGCGTGCCGCCTAAATTGCTAATATTATTTGCCCGCCAGTATGTTAGTCACGCGGAAGTGCATTGTTCGGTACACGGCGCGGGCTATTTTTTGCGTAGAATAAAGAATAAAAAGGTAAACTTTACGACCGGTCAATACACACATTGAAAAATGGAAATTTATCATAAACTCGAGTGGTAACGTGCTAAGCTATTTCTATTAATAATGAATATTAAACCCGCGCGGAAACGGCGAGATATGTGTGAGGTGTGTAATTTTTTCTCTAGGTCCAATATTAAGGAAGTTACGAATTTTTTAAGTAATTCTACAGCCGCTCATAGATAGATTTTTCTGAAATCTGCGTCACGAGACCTTCTGCTATGTCTAAAATAGGAACTTGTTAGCGATCCAACGGGTGAGATTATTTTTCTGAAAATGGATTATTTACATTTTCACTCGGAATAGGAAGTAAATTAATAATACCTTTGTTTACTCATTGAAAAGATGCATAAAACAATAAACATTGAAGTATAAGCACGTGATACGAACACATTGTGTTTTAAATATGAATTAAATATATTAATTATAAAGATACACATATAAAATCAATTTTATCGAAAAATATTGTTGTTGCGCTACCGGGATTCGAACCTGGATCTCTTCCCTAACCGGGGGAGGTGCTTTATCCAACTAAGCTACTGCGGCATTATTGTTATTATTATCATAATAACATTGTGTTTGTCTATGAACCCACTTCGATGCGAATGTACGGAACTCATTCTGAATACTAGCTCGATGTCAAAATCAGGTTGAATAAATGGCGCAGAGATCGAAAAACTACAACCATTAATGGTTATCTGATAAACGAACCGAGCGGCTATATAATGAATATATGTATGTATATGTAAGCGATAATTGTTTCCCAAACAACATTGGCCAACTTAATGATGACCAAATGACAAATGAGCGACAGGCGCCAATATGCACAGGTTTTAAAATTAAACCGAACAATTTATTTTCAATTGTAAAATGTGCGAGTATGTTTAAAAGTTACATGTCCCAATTTATAAAAATTGTGTATCAAATGTCAAACGTGCCTATATCAAATATATTTCTACTGTTTTAAAATATTTTTTATATTTTCTATTGTCCTTTTAAGTATTATAACTTTAAAAATTACAAATTAACGCTTAGAGAATCTGCTTCAAAAATTGATGAGATGTGACTGATCCAAATAAAATATTGCTTAGTTATTCTTTAGGACCCTGAGTAGACTACTGGCACCCTCCTTCTTACCCTCTTACCGCGATATAAATGTATTATATTGAATACTACCCGTTTCAAATTTTGCTCAGTTGCCCTGTAGGACCCTTTTTTATAACTAAATTTGAAACCAGTGCAACAGTGCGAAATCAGGTATTATTTTGAAATTGACGGCAGTAACATTACAGTAGACGCACGTGATAACCATTTTAATATAGCTCATAGTATCGATAACTAATGAGGATCTGTAAAATATAAAAAAAAATAGTCTAATGCTTTCACGAATACAATGTTATATTTTGAGTTATTCTGAAATTATTTTAAAAATATTTTATTTAATTCAACTGAAACATTAATTTGTAAGTTCTCTTAAAGGTGAACGTTTCACATTTAACTATTACATTGTAACAGGTGATTCGAGTGATGATTTTCGGGTCATCCGCCCGTGCTTGGAGTTGTTCGGAGTACTTGGTAGTAGGAGTAAGGGGGGGGGGGGCGTGCGCCGTATGGAGAGTTGGAGAGTCCAGCCGGTAGGTACATACAATTCAGTCGCCCGGAATTTCGGAGCAATTTATATTTGTTTACGTCGCCGTTGTAGGAATAAAAAGTGTCCGAAGCCATCTGACATTGGGGAAGGTCGGGGTCGGTTTAATTGTGCGCAGTTTTTTCCGGCGCGCGCCGCGGCCCAGTGGACTTGCGTGGGGCGGGAGGAGGGGGGGGGGACACGATTACACTTTTAAAGCATTGCGACAAAGACATTTACGGCAAAAGAAATTATACATGTTTAAACTACAGCGAGGACATATTGACTGTCTCGGCCAATTAGGACTAATCCTAATCCCAGTCCATACTATTTCAACTTCATAGAAGTACAATATCTTATGTACAAAATTCATTCATTCATTAGTTCGTGCAAATGCAATAATGAGAAGTTAACACAATTTGACTACACTAAACGATATTTTCTCATGAATCATTACATTTTCAATTTAAACCAATCACTCCACTCTGCCTACAAACATTATATTAGCCATTAGAATTTAATCCCCACCGTTCTCTCTGAAAAAAAATTGTTTTTAATTTCTAATTTCTCAATTTTCTTATTTTTTTACTCCCTCAATAGAAGGGGTAGCTTTTTATTGTCTTCTACACAACTCAACATTAATCTTCGTTACCAAACCCCCATCTGATTGGTTGAATTTACTATTGTTTTAGTTACTATCTTAACCATTGTTGATTATCATCTGTATGTTTTCCTAATAAATTAATAAAATTAAAAAAAACGTCAATGAAAAGTATTTTTAAATTCAATATGGATACAAGCATTTTGAATGTTCAATTGAAACCAATGAAGTAACGCCCGTTAATGAAATTCTGGACGCATAACTTATATCGTATTTAATACATCTAAACGGAGAAAATATTGAATAAACTGTTAGGTTAGGTACATGTTGTAATGTAAATAATATTTGAATGATCAGGTACAATATAAAATAATTAATTATCAGTTGTCATGTCATCCGCTAAACAAACATGAATTTGCATTAAATAAAAAATATGCAAATTGAATTAAACTTTAACAAAAAAAAAACTAGTCTTCATAATACTTGCTAGAAAGAATAAAGAAAATAATGATATAAGTACAAAAATCACGTATAGACGTATGAAAGGTTAACATTATATAATATATATGAATGTGACAATAATATAAAGATTTTTCTCAATGATGATAAAACATTAGTTTTACATAATTACTTTTTATTTACAAGACACACAGAACATACGAGGTTTTTTTTATTTAATTTTATTCCCGAGTATTAAGGCTCTCGTTATAGTCTTAATGCAAACGTTTTTCTGTACTTCGACATTTTTTTTTTCATTTGATTATTCTAGAGAAATCATAATGTTTGTAAAGATTATAGCATAATCGTGAATTTGCTTATAGAGGTTGCAAACTAACAATAAGCAGCGGCGTGCACTAGGCATGGATTTAGGTTATGGTGCTAATATCGATGGTGTAAAAGCGATGGGTATTATCATTAGAGGTTGTATTTATCATTCACTCTTTCATAAGCATATTTTTGTACAAGTAAGCCTGCGTGAGAGTATATTATTACTATTAAATACGTAAAGAGTATCCAGCGGAAAAATTTCAAGACTAAATTGTAATTGCTCGTAAACCATCATGGTGAGGTAAGTGGGAGGGGTATTGTTCGACGCGCGTGATTTGCGCATTTGCCAGTCGCAATGAGTCACTGGTCGGGAGCGCACCGCGCATTCGCGGTTGAGTAATATTTTAAGTGCGGTGATTCATTGGTTCGTGCGCGTCGCGCTTTTTATACTCACTTTAATATTCGACGAGTAAGTGATGGGCCGAGCACGCAACTTATCTGGTGTTGGGTTCAAAAGTTCAGACGAGAAGGGACAATGGTTAACCAAAAAAATTCGCATCGTTAAACTCCGTTTGTATAAATAAAATATGAGAATAACATTGTAGTTTTTTTTAAAATGTAATATTCAACTTGAAAATTTTCCGTTGGCCACCTTTTACTTGTGGCGTTTTACAACACGTCTGTTAAAGCAAAGACGTGTATTCAGACCACTGCGCGAGACTTTAATTCGTAAAAGTATGGGACAGATTTTGCGAAAACACGTATGCGCAGCTTTGTTTGTCCAATTTAAAAATTTTCCTCTAGTTATACGGTTTTAGTTAACACGTTAACATGAGAACTGAATTATTTTCGCGTAGATTTACATACACAATACGCAATATATCAAATAAAAAAAATAAAATTACTTTTATTTTGCACAGCATTTTTGAGACGCGTCATTGTACAGTGACAATGAGTGTATTCTGTGATATCCATGTTTCAATATTATTTGGAGATATTCAGACTTCATAAGAGAAAATAAGTGTTAAACATACTTATTTATGATATAATTTAGATTAACATTAATCCTTTTTCTAATCAAACATTAGAACTTCAGCTACACAATTTTCATGTAAAATATTAGTTGCCAACTTTAGCCGCAAGAACTTCACACCTCGCGACGCGTGAATAGTATAGACGGTGTCCGCGCTAACGGTAAAAAGTCAAAACGGCACAAAATGTAGACTGGGTTTTCCCGGCTAGCGGCTGGCGCCCACGCCCAGTCCCCTATCCGCTACGCGCCGACCAGCGCCGCTCGCCTATTCACGGTCAAGGACACGCACACCCGCCCGCTGGAGGGGCTAGACCAGCGGCGGGATAGCGGGACGGGGGCCGCTCGGGCACCTAGCCACTAGCCACCGGCCACCGGTCACCAGCCACGCGGCCGGCGCGCTGCGACGAGATCGAAAGTGAAAATGTATCGCGTCGATTTTTCATCAAGAATGTATTTTTAATGAGACTATCTGTCTGCCATAAAGATAATGTTTCGTTATTTTAAATTCTGGATAGTTTTTGAGGGCTATTAATTCCAAAATAATTTATCCCGAATAAATTCAGGAACATGTCTCGAGAAATATTTCTAGAGCGATGAAATTTTTGATATGATGTATCCTTCATATAAATACGACAAAAAAAAATCTTTTCTTTTTTCTGTATTCACAATCAAATTCAAGTACTTTATTGACAAATAAATATAAATAACAAAAAGTGTTATAGAGGCGAAAACGATTCTTGAAGTACTTCCGGATTCACCTACAAAAAATCTTCACATCTTGACCTGCCTGACTGACTAACAAAATTTTTTTATTAGATAATACATTTTATAAATTATTTATAAATAAATAGGTAGCCGCTTCGTTATTTATGCTATATGTATATCACATAAAAAAACACTTAAATTAAAAATACGTTTTACACTTACATATGCTGAGTGAGTAATCATAGCCGTTTAAATATATTTCTGATGAGATTCTCGCGAGATTCTCGCTAGGTGTTGTCATTTTTACTATAATTTATTTTATTTCCGTCCGCGTCCACCGCGCTCGCCAGTCACGGTCAAGGTCGCCATTTTGTCTAATTCGTGTTTTGTTTTCTGTTCCTTTCGGAATTTGAATTCAAACAATACCACAGACAATGGAGTCAGACGCTAATGGATTCTTGAGAATTTTTCTTTCAGTTTATGATATCTTTTTTTTTTTTCATCATAGAAACTTGTTGTGGAAATTGCGGAAGTGTCGGAAGAAATCGTTTTCCGATTTTAGATATTAAACTTTCATATTATAAATAAATAATTAAACTATTTACTTTTATACATTCCGCAAACTCGAGTCACAGGTAGGCAGGTACATTTGTAATTCTATTATATCCGAGTTTTCCATCTCTCGAGTTCTTTAATCTCGCGTCAGATGTTCCTTTGAGATGTTTCAACTGCCAAAACTGTTTTCTACGCTCTTTTGAGCGCGAATGTGAAATACTCGGTTTCCGCTTTCTACAAGAAGCGCCCATACTCCAGTAAAATTACAAAATCATCTTATCAGCCAACTGGCAAACTCGCGCGCTAGAAATCTCGTTTAATACTCAAATCTCTCTATTGTGATGTTGCGGCTGTCAGACAGTCGGCTGATATCTGGAATGTTTCATTAAATATTTTGCTAATCTGTCCTCCTAATCCTCGAAATTTGCTATAATTACATAATCCCCGGCAGTTGTGGAAGTTACAAATAAAGTTATATTTTTTACAACCGATCTTAATTAACAGCGAGAGGCGACACAGGACCCAGGACCGTTCTATGAGCGAATGCTCCCCGATCGGTTCTTCTCATTCGCCGCCAGGTTGGTGAATTTTTAATGCCGCGTGGCAACCGTGCCCATTAGGTAACAAGGCGTAGATACACAGTTCTCAGAAAAAATACACCCCTCACTGTCTCCGGGCGAGAAACTTCTTTATTATTCATATAATAAAATATACATGATTACAACACATAACAGATGAGAAATTCAAAATTAAAAATCAGCAGATACACGTCCATCATTATATACAGATAATTTATTTATTATTATTATTTATTGAAGATGTTGCATGTACATATAGGATTAATATCTATCTCACTGGGCTTCGGCTTTACACGATTAATCAATAATCGTATTTTACATAATTGGTTCAACAAATCAGCAAATATAAATAGAAAGCGGGGATGAATAATGCAATAATTGAACCTGAAAAATATTTATATAGGATAATACCAACATTTTTAAATATCAATTAAATGTATTAATTGGAAAGATATACATATAAAATTAATTTTATCGAAAAATATTGTTGTTGCGCTACCGGGATTCGAACCTGGATCTCTTTCCAATGCATTACAGTACTTTTGGTAGATGGCTTTCAAATAATGGAACGATAGATGTGATGTATTCATTTGAAAAGTGTAACATATGATTTGTCGTCAAAAGTACTGTCGCTGTAGCTCAGTTGAATAATGCACGTTCCCCGGATTGGAAGGAGAGATCCAGGTTCGAATCCCGGTAGCAACAACAATATTTTTCGATAATATTGATTTTATATGTATATCTTTCAAAATAATATATTTAATTAGTATTTAAAATATCACAGACCGTCTGTTCTGAATAATTACAACTTCACAACAAGAATGTGTTATTTTTAATAATAACCAAAAATTTGTTCAAATGTGTACTTTTAAATTGTATTTATTTCAATATTCAAGGTCTCACGTGGTGACACTGTGGCGGGCATAATTCAAGATGGCAGAGAGCAGATGGGTTAGGCTTGGTATAATAACACTCCCTATGGGGAACGAGACAAATCATAATACAAAAAACAAAGAGATCATTTAAATTTGACGATTTTGATAAATGTTTTGTTTGAAATTTGAAAAATGTTAGTCGCGTCCTTCCAGACGCCGAGACGTGCGCGCGACGTGTTTGTCCAGCCGCTCGGCCGCTCGGCCTCCGAATAGAGGAACGGAAAATAGTGTTGTCACACGCAGAACGGTTCGTAAACCTTGCCGCGCGCAAATACCTCGAGTGCAAACAGTACCTAAATAATACCCCATATAGCAAACACGTCAAAATATAGCTGAGTTATGAGGAGCGATATTCCGGTCGTGTATTTGTTGTATCCGTCTTGCGCGGAAAACTGTTTGCTCCACGTAATCTAAGAAAAATTCACGGACACGCTAATGCCAGGGGTATACCAAAACGAGCATAAAAATATTATTAAAAATAATAAATATTAATTTGATAAAAATGTTTATAATATTTTTACGGTAGGTTTAAAAAGCTAGAGAAATTAGTGTATAATTAAACATTTTTGCTAAAATGTCTGTAAATTTGCATCATTTAATTATGACACTCAAATGTAAATAAAAATATACATGCAATTAATTAGCTGCATATTAAATAAAAACTGCTTAGAAAGAAATGCATTAAATTTGTAATTTTCTCGCAAGGTTAATGAAGCTGTTATCATTCGTGTCCTATCGAAACAATTGTACAATACAAACGGTGCTCTTACGTTAATATATATATCCACTTAAAAACATTCTTAAAAATTCCAACAAAACATTAATATGTCATAATTTGACAGTTCTACTATAGATAAGAAACTGTGACCATAGAGTGCGACGCGATATAAACATGAGACATAGATGAGATGACAGGATGACAGCTGCTCAATATATTTGGCAGTCGTAATACGATTTCGCGGATATATATTTATGTACTGTTATTGAGTATATAAAAGAGAAAATATTTATTAAGGAGAACACATTCTTATTGTGAAGTTGTAATTATTCAGAACAGACGGTCTGTGATATTTTAAATACTAATTAAATGTATTCATTAGAAAGATATACATATAAAATTAATTTTATCGAAATATATTGTTACTACCGCGATTCGAATCCGGATCTCTTCCAATCCGGGGAACGTGCATTATCCAATTACGCTATACCAATACAGTGGATTGACGATAAATTTTCGAACCTATATGTTACACTTTTCAAATTAAATAAAAAAAAATGAATTGTTAATTCTGGCGTCTGCTATCGATTTACTCAAAGTTATTTGAGATTACGTAAAAACAAAGTAGATGGCTTTCAAATAATGGAACGATAGATGTATTAATTTGAAAAGTGTAACATATAGGTTCGAAAATTTGTCGTTATTCCACTGTGTTGGTATAGCATAATCGGATAATGCACCTACCCCGGATTGGAAGAGATCCAGGTAAAATTGATTTTATATGTATATCTTTCTAATTAATACATTTAATTTGTATTTAAGTAATCTTAACATAGAGATATTAAAAACACGTTATTTTGTGCCACGATCGCGTCTCTCAGACCTGGCCGTTTAAGAAAGCGCTAAACAGCCATAATGAAACAGAAAGTCACAGACGTAGACGGGAAACCGTAATTTTATTGTGGATAACTCCCGGCAGCCTCTCGGTCAACAAGGCACGCCGGCCATTTTAGACGTGTGTGCAAAAAGTAAACAGACATTTTTTTTTGAAATAAGATCATATCGATTTTATGTCGTTATTTATCGCTCCGGACAAATAAATACTCAAGTGTTTCGAGTATTTTTTCGCCGGGAACAGTTGAGCATGTTTGCACGTTTGTAATAAATCTTCGGTGAACAAATTTATTTAGGTACCTCGGCGAAAAAGGAAACGCAAACGTTAGCGGCGATTAAAGCGTGCTCCATGTTTGATATAACCGACCATTTGTTTCGCCACATTCGCGAACAAAACTTTCAACTGCACGATTACTAGCACGATAATGGAGGACCCGATAAAGTGTGAAGTCAGATTATGTCGTCCCAGGCATGATGACATTATCTTCTCGAAATCAGGTTAGACTAAAATTATAACAAAAAAAAAGTGTTTTCTTGATGGACATCTATTTCGCATAGGCACGCGCGAACTGTTGCAGACGATTATCATTTCTCGAATAGAGTAGTCACCGATGTGCCAGCCATCATTCGCAACATAAAACAAAGCCATTAATCCACTAAGCAATTTTCAAAACGATAATGTAAATATGTAATAAAAATTGGGCCCGAATGCATAACGGAAGGGTCCACTAAATATGTATCGTGTATAAGATACCACCACACAGTTCATACATGAAGTAGCAATAAATATTGGACTCTTGTCTCATATATTATTAACATTTTCATGTTTTCAGGCATTTATTATATGGACTTGCAACTAAAAGAAAATCCGATCTTCGCTTTACTGCGATGGTTTAGTCCTTACCTAACCCGACGTGTTACTGTGTACGGTTAATATCAGGAACAGAAGTGCGAAATCGAACGGGGAAGTCAAGGATCAGTTTCCGGATGTTAATCCAGACAATACCGGATGGATTGGCAAACAATAAAAACAACGTCACAATGAGAGTTAGTGGTGGCGGCTTCCCGTGCGTGGACAACCTCTCACCACAGCCTCACAGGTTGTATCATTGCACACACGATATGACATTTACTTATGTCTGATACATTGTATCGTTGTTTACGTGCCATGGCACTTGTCTACGGGTGGTACATTGAATCGACAAATGTGTCTAGAAAATTATTTAATTACTTTTAAAATAATATTTTCCTTCTAGTATCGGATGAGACGAGACTGCTACAAGAATATTAAAATGTTTGTTAATCATCTGTCTGCCAACCGCTGATAATATTGATGGTTAATAATATATTTGATTGAAAAGTGTCAAAATGGAGTTTGTAAATATATTTATAATATGAAATAATTCCTGTCGTTTCGGTCGGTCACGTTTAAGCCACAAGCATGCACATTTCGAAGAAAAAAAATCTACAATCGTCTGGCATTTATTTGATATGTAAAAATGTTGATCTCTGGACCTTCCATTTTGTCAAATGAATCATGTCAGCTTTGCGTGTTCAACACGAGTAGGTATTTACTTCCCGCGTGTCCGATGTTAATTTAATTCATCCTCTAAATTAATCTCTTGATTTTCGGCAGTTAGTGTTGTTATAGATTTGTATGTAATCCGATATCCAAGGTGTAGGCAGAAATGACAGAATATTGTAATGTAGCAAAAAAAAAAAAATTACCGTTTACTGAAAAAAATATTGATTTAATTCACGTTAAAAATTTGTATATTAAAATGGCGGCAAACCAATGTATATTATAATACAAATTAAATACAAAATGTATACATACAGATACAATCAATTTATCGATAAAATATTTTAAATATTTAAACCAGGAACACTTCCTATCCGGAAAAGCGCGCCGACCAATTACACCATGTTAGCCTAGTGAATTGATGAGAAATTTTCGAACGTACATGTTGCAGCTATTTCATATTGATACATTTAGTATTACAAATATTTAAAATATCTTTTTGATAAATTGATTTTATCTGTATGTATATCTTTCTAATTGATGCATTTAATTTGTATAAAAAAAACACACATCTATGTTCTGAAAAAAAAACTACAATGTCACAATAATAATAATGTGTTTTATTTAAAAATTCAATATGTCTTTATTTATTGGTCGTATTTGATTTCAGTACCTTTAGCAAAATAAAGATATCCGCAAACCTCCGAAACGTCTGGTGTTGATTCCACGTGGTGGATGTACAGCGCCGTATTCAATTATTTGTTATTGTGTTTAAGATGTATTTTAATCGAATCGAAACCGTTGTGAAACGGATCTTAAAACTTATGATGCAATATTCGTAAACGTGTAATCATTTTCGATGCACAAGAGCGCAGCGCGGTGCATACATTTTTTTGTTTCTAACTTAAGTCGGATGCATCTATTTAATTTTTAAACTTGTGTATTCATTTATACTTAGGAGCATTGCTCTCCCTGGAATTGTACAAACGGCGTTCTTACGTATTAACTCTTTGAAATATATATAGGAAAATATATAACAATAACTTAAATAGTTTACTTATTTACCTCTCTACCTATATTACGTTTTATTTCGACAATTTCCGGTCGCCATTTTTGATTATTAATTTTCCCATTTGGTTTTTTCAAATTGTTGCCCAGAATGACGAAAATCACTGCAGAATACCATATTCTGATCAAAAATTTGCGAATTGAAAAACGTTGTGGTACTAGGAAAACGATCAAAGAGTTTCAAAACAAAGCCTGGAGTACAGATAGACATTACAGCAGGACGGAGCTCCATCTCACACAGCCAGAAATACAATCAACTTTCTTCGTCGTGAGAATGTTAATTTCATCGAGCCAGGCATGTGGTCATCGAATAGCTCAGATTTAAACCCAGTAAATTATGCAATATGGGGTGTTTTGACGATTTCTGATTAGCTAAATATTGTACAAAAAAAATTACATTAAGAATTATAATTAATTATATGATGTTTTGAAATAACTCGTGTGTTACGAAACGTTCTCATTTTTTTGGGCCACCCTGTATATCCACTTAAAAGATATTTTTGAAAAATATAAACAAAATTCATGTCACATTTGAGTATAGTCACATTTGACAGGTAAGGAAGAAAGAAACTGGGACCATAGAGTGCGACACCATATGACCATGAGACATAGATGAGATGACAGGATGATTTTCTTATTTACATATGACATGATGACAGATACTCAATATATTTGCTACCTGTAATGCGATTTCGCGGATATATATTTACGTACTATTACGTACATAGTAATCATAACCTAGAGATATTAAAAATACATTCGTTTTCGCTCTATTCGCGCCTCATAAACCACAAATGACACTACGTCCGAAGCCGCCAACACATCCAGAAAGTCATAGATAATAGACGGGGAAACGCCACACAATTATCGATAATATGATGAAATATTTGCGTATTACATGGTTAGGTACTGTTTGTATATCACAAAGTGTTATGTAATGTAAAATCATTCATTTGCTCCGTTCTAAAATATGCTTTCGTTTTGTTAAATTGGTAGCAAACTTACCGGTAGTTGGAACAGTTATTTATATTTATTTTTAGGAGTTAAATAATAAAAAAAATTGAGTAAAATTTAAAAAAGTCTAGCCTATCGAAATAAGAATATAATGTATATATTGTATATTAAAAAAGATGCCAAGACGGAAACACATCATATGTATAATTATTCCATTACTTTTTAACATCGCGACCTTCCCGGCGGCAGGCGACGCCGTTACCAACCGGGCCACCAAGGACGCAGAAGTAAAAAAAAAAAGTTTTGTCAAAAAAAAAATTGCCATTCAATTTCGATAAGCGCCTGCGCGGCCCGTCACGGTGAGTCAGGGGAAGACTCGCGGTATGCGAAATATTTTTATCCTTTGCGAACACAATATTTTTCACCGCTTTCTCTGTATTTTCGACTTGGCAAATGCGGCCGGAAGTGGTGTCTGCAAATAGACCACCGCCAGAGATGATATTTTCGGCTTCCTCATACTTTGCGCACGCGCTTTTAATACTCGTTTCGAAATTCGGGCAAAAAAACACGGCCACACTTCACTTTGATGTGCAATACGAATAAAAACATCATGGGGTAGTTTGCAACTAGGGGCGCGTTTAACGGATCAACCTGTCTCCTTTACTACAGACTTCGGTCTAGTTAAGGACACAGTGAACATCTCTTACATTATGAAGCTTGTTCGCCTTTTTTGTATATTTATAATAATAATAATTAAGGAGAACACATTCTTATTGTGAAGTTGTAATTATTCAGAACAGACGGTTTGTGATATTTTAAATACGAATTAAATGTATTTATTAGAAAGATATACATATAAAATCAATTTTATATGAAATACATTGTTGTTACGCTACCGGGATTTGAACCTAGATCTCTTTTCCAATCCGGGGATGGTGTAATACCAACTATACAACAGCGACAGTATTTTTCACGACAATTTTTCGAACCTACATGTTACACTTTTTTAAATGAATACATCAATCGTTTCATTATTTGAAAATAATGTTAAAGCGTAGTTGGTAATGCACCTTCCCCGGATTGGAAAAGAGATCCAGATTCGAATCCCGGTAGCGCAAAATCAATATTTTTCGAAAAAGTTGATTTTATATGTATATCTTTCTAATTAATACATTTAACTAGTATTTATAATAATGTTTATAATGTATAATATGTATTTTTTTTCTTTTCATTTTTATATATTTGACATTTTTACAATTTTTTTTATAACATGAATTAAGTATTTAACATTATTAAAATTACATGTTTTTTTTTTCGCTTACCTCTTCAAAAAAGAGACTAGCTCTTGTGCTTGGAGAGGGAGTTACACTATAATAATTTTATATAATATTTTATATATTTTATTTATTGTTTATTTGTGTGCTTCTGAACTGTTCTATAATATTGTTTATTTTCTAATTATGTGTTTCTGAAGTGTTCATTTTAATTTTTTTCTAAACTCTTCTATATCTTTTATTTCTTTAATTTTTGTTGGGAGGCTATTTAGTGTTTGGTTGTTACATTTAGGGATTTTAAAGTTATTTTTAAACCTTAATGATGTGCTTATTTCAAATGTTCATGTACTTATATTAAGAACATGAACAGAATAAATAAATAAAATAGTGTAGGGGAGGGGGGGGCCTTGGCAATTGCCAATTGCAGAGCTGCATCGCCAGAATCAATGAGTAAATCCAGGAGCAACAAAGAAAGGAAAAAGAAAAAAGGGAAGAATTAAAAAAAAAATCAACGTAAGAACGCTATTTTAGGTTTAAAAAAATACCGACAGATCCGATGGTGCTCGGCTGAATTTATAAAACTCGTATTCGTGATTTCGAGTACGCTTGGTCTGTTACTATGGATAGTTTAATCTAAAACTATAACTGAGTTATCCGCTGTTCGATATTCAAAATATCTCCTGCATTACAAATCCGCCCCTGTTTGCAACATTGCCCAATTGCATACAGTAATTAAAGAGTTTAATATCGCCATACGCGCGGTAGGAATAATTTCACACCTCCGATTATTTGCGGTAGTAAGAACGATGTGCAATGTAAAGCGAAATGAGGGATCCAACTTTTACCTAATGATTATGATCGTAGGTATAGAATTGTGTTTCTGTCTGTATTCTTTGTACAATAGAGTTAGGCATGTATCTACAATATATAATGTATAATACAATCGTGCAAATTTTCCAGCTGAATAACGGTGTCAACGATATGTTTCTAATTACATTCTCGCTGAAAGTTTATTGTCGCCGGCGCTCGCAGCAATCAGTGAGCAATAAAAAGTGTGTTATTTTATTCAATAACGATAATGGATATAAATACATTTTTGTAACAATGCAATTTTTAAATTTCGAACGGACAAGCTTTAGTTTGCATTAAGCTGTAAAAAAAAATTTACACATTCAAAAAGGGGGAGACGAAATGACAAGTAAACGGTTGACGGTGAATGTTACACCGGGCTGAGATAACGTCTTTCTACATTTTTTTCAGAACTTTTAAAGTTAGGTTAGTTCGTGTCTCTATCGCTTGGCGGCGTGCTGGATCCAGTAATGTTTACAATACGATACCTTAATCTGCAAAGCAACTAACTCCGTCCATGTCGTTATTTTACGCTTTTATTGATATATATACTAAAAGCCAAAAATTCCTATCAATTTTAAAACACGTGAAATTAGGTGTTTCAGTCCGCGAAAATCGTAATGGTTGCACAATATTATCATGGAAAATCAATCCCAATAATATTTTACAATTTTAGTAAAGAAATTCAGAAAAACTCCAAATATACCCTATAAGTACGCGATAAATCAAAATATGAATAAAATTTTTCAGCCACTCTATTTCTGCATAAACAATCTATCAAAGTGTGTTTTGGAATTTTTGTAATCCGTTTAATTAGAAAATGAAACAGTTTTTTGTTGCTCCTGAACATTTTAGAAAAATTGAGTTAGCTGCTTTGCAGATTAAGGTATCGAGTAGTCACTTGCAGTTGTCTTTAACAAATCGCACACCTAGATTAAAACTACGATAAGTCAAAAAAGTCATTTTTCAGTATATAAATAAAAATTCTCAATTTTTTGTTACTAAAGTTATGAAAATAAATAACATAGTCATAATAATACAATAATAATTCAAAATTCTTGTTTTTTGAGTTGTCTTAGTTATGATCTAGGTGTGCGAAATGTATGCGCTCTTCAGAGTGGCTTTTGTTCAATTACTACGAGATATTAGATGTTAAGCGCAAAAACAGTACCGATTTTTTCAATAAATGTTCGATGCCTATGCTAATTCGGTTCAACTTTTTTAACGAGCTTTTGAAACGGAATTTGTTCGTATGTGGAGGAATTATTAGTTGATTTTTATACTTGAGATGCCTATAGTGTTGACATAGTGTCGCGCAGCGCAGGCTAGACTAATGTGAAACGACAGGAAGAGTGATGGAGACTCACCGTGAGACCTGGACGACTGGAAGCCGTGGTGTTGCTGCATGGCGTGGTGCGGGGAGGGCGGGAGCTGCGGCGGCCTGAGCTGCGGTTGCGCGGGCGGCGGCCCGGCCTGCTGCGCCTGCTGCTGCTGCTGCTGTTGCTGCTGCTGCTGCGCTTGCTGCTGGTAGTGCTGGTGGTGGCTGTGCAGCGGCGGCGGGTAGAAGGGCGGCAGCAGCTGGTGGAGGCGCGCGGCCGCCAGGCGCGAGGCGGCCAGCTCCTCGGCGGAGGCGTGCCCGGAGCTGGACGAGTCCACGTCCGACACCCCGCTGTCCGCCGGGCTGGGCGGCAGGGAACCTGGAAACATATTCACCGAGTTTAACTACTGGCACTCCTCACTTGATACCATCTTGATTAACGACCGACCGGTTATACTGACGGCAGTTATCGTCCACTACGCTCTCTGCTTTCCGTCAAAGAGACATTTGTAATAAGATGTGTCACGTTGTCTACCTCTAGCGCAAAGGAAGGCTTTTGATCTTGAGACGAAAATGAAAATTACCCTAGACTACGATGTTAGAAAGAAAGTGAAGTCGTTGGTACCCTATTAAGGTCTAGCACATTCTACTGTATCGACTATTCTAAAAGATAAAGATAAGAATAGAAAAGAAGTAAAAACATAGAGTTTTATAACCAGGTCGGTGGATCGGAACCTGGTTAAATGTAACAAGTTAACCACTTAGGAGAGAAAATTTCCTTGGCACAAATCTAAACACGCGCATGCTTCTTGGTCTAAAGATAATACATTTGCCTAGTGATCAAGTAGGCGTGAGTTCGAGCCATATCCAGAGGGACCAACAAGTTAGCCCTACTTTCTTAGCACTAGCGTTTAGCTTAGTTTGAAAATGACTCGTATTGCATATCTTTATTTAATAATAAACTTTATCCACGTATTAAAGAAGTCTTAGCCCCCTTATTCGCATAATTTTGTTAAAACGGTTTAATGCAACATGTGGTAATTTAAATAATTTAAATGCTTTTGATTGGAGGTGCAGGAGGCACGACGCAGGCCAACGAGATCCCTACTGTTGCGATACACCGCTGATTGAGTTTCTTATTAGAAATTCATCTTGGTGATATATAGAACTATATGAGAACTAAGATTAGAGGTAATAATGATAACAGATAATCATTTAAAGTATTATAAAAATATAAGAACGTCGATTTAATATATTATTATCAAATGTAGGAATGTGTACAGAAACGCGTGGGTAAAGACAAATATAAACCCTAGAGTTGGATATTATTTTAAGCAATGTGTAAAGTTTAATATTTATAAAAACAATATTATGTCTAAGTTATTAATTCAAAATGGCGTATCACCCCGTGACAAACGATTAGCGAAATAATCAAAATCACCCCATAATAAACCCCAGGGAAACATCCCCTTTATTCCTATTTGGCTCGAGCTCCGCCAATGATGAAACAGCATCTCTCACATCTGCCAATCGGGGATTGGGAATAAACATCTGTTACGTCACGGGCTGGGGCTTGTTTACGCAACCCGATCGCCAATTCGGGGATGGTCGCACATTGCGCGGCTCGTGGCGCACCCCGTCAACCCTATTCGGACAACCGGCGCACGGTGATCCAATTCTCAAATATGTCTATTATTACAAGTGTTTGTCAATACGTTGCACTCATTTTCTATTGGGTTTACTTTAATAACATCTACTAACCGTAATAAGTGTGTTTAAAAGATGCAATAAACCTTGGTGTTTACCACTGAAGATAGAAGACATCAGCGAAAACTGTTACTTGAGATGGAAACAAGCCATGAAAATGAAGAAAAATCATCTACAAAACATGATGAATCTAGATACTATTGAAAGAAAAAATCATCGTGTATTGCATGGTTAAAAGACCAAGAACTCGCAAAGAAAGAAAGAAAGGCCGAAGCCGAGATGTGGTAGTACACTCGCGATCTTGAAAAGAAGAACTAAAAAAGATGGAGAGAAATTTCGACAAATTCTGCAGACAACCAAGATTCGCCCTGGATTGATGACGACCATACAAACTATAATATTTAAACACGAAATACTATAAATCAAGGAAAATTTGTTTACTCAGCGAAATGGTAAGCGATGAGGGTGTACGTATTATGGTTTTATCACATGGGTATTATTTATTAGAATCGTTTGATAAATGATAAAGTATGTTCGTAATATGAATAGAGTTGCACGCGACGTTGCAATAATTTGCAACCCTTACACATGTCAGGTTTTCAGAATATAATGCATTTTTGCGCAGTGACGTAACAATGAATCGCCCGTCAGAAGCTAGCTGACGGGCTAATAACATAGTGCGACAGTAATCTCCGGTCCGACAAACTGAAAAGCAGTAAACAAATTCCAGATCCAACTGAATTCTCGATGAATTCAACTAAAATTAACGATATAACAGATACATGGCTGAATGTATTTATTAATCTAATGAAATCACATTTTATTGCGTAGTTGCGATTTTAGAACATAGTTGATTAACAAATTATACATTTGATCCACATGCTTATTTTTAAAGAAAAATTGTATATCATTAAAAGCTATCACATTTTATATTTTCGTAGAAAGCAATCACTTTGTGGTTTGACATATTAGATTAAATAAAACACAACAAATTTGTATGAAACCACGAATTTTATTACACGCCAACCGGTTTCGCTTAGCTCAAGCTTCGTCAAGGCGTATTTAAAACTAACAATAAATACAAAAAGAGTGCACTTATATATACATAAAGAGGGAGATAGAATATAAAATTACATGTAAAAGAGAGAGACAGAATACACATACAGTTAGACGGAACATTAAGGGAGGGGAAAGTACAGTGTTGATGGATATTAAATTGATTTTAAAGGAAATATACCTAATATAGGGCTAATGGATAAATTAATTTGATTATTAAGAATTGCCCTACCACTATTAGTAGTGTAATAAAATTAGTGGTTATGAAACTTTGTATGAACAAAGTTATTGTGTTTTATTTAATCTACCATATTTTATTTTAACCTTTGAACAGCATCTTTAGAGTTGTCACGGGTAAATCAATCAATAACGTATTCCTAACGGCAATATAAAGTTTCGGTAGTAGCAATTACATTTTATAACATTTTTGTTAAATATATATTTATTACTTATTTACAGTTATCTAGTGTGTTTCGTCATTGTGTATAATATTGGTATTTTTCAGCTGGTATAAAGCAATATTTTCAAATGTTGTCATGTTATATTTATTGTTTCTACTATTGATAGCTCTAATTCGCTTCGATTCCACTATCCAGATTATTTTGAATATATACATATACATTCTCGGCAACTGGAAAACACCGAGACAATTTTACTAAATGATAATATTCAATATTTTAAAAGTTTATTTGAGACTTTACATATATTAAACGAAAAAAAAAACATAACGCTGTATGTTATCCTTATAGAGACATAAAAACGATATTTTTTATTAGTATTTTTGTTTAAATTGTTTTTCTTCCACTTGAGTATAAGTTCACATGTTGTTTGAATGCATTATATATATGCTGATGTTGTTAAAGTCATTCAAAAATACCCATAAAAAGCGGATTAATATTAAAAAAATCAACGCCGTTTTTTAAAGTATCTTTAAAATATTATTGAAATTATTAATATATAATTTCTTTGTATTTGTCACCCGTCCGTATCGCATAACTACTAAATGCATAACATAAAACTAATATACACTGATAGCTGTCTGCGTCGCATGGCAACATGAAACAAACTCTCTGCTCTATTATTCCTCTGTTTTGAAGAGAATAAAATTGATATATGATGATTTAACTGCAATAATTATGTTCACAATATTATAAACGATCTTTCTCTCTGAGCACGAGATTCATCTCCTACAGAGAGGTAGCACGTAGTTTAACAATACTGATTAATAAATATGTATTTACACACATTTACATTGAGCAATGTAATATTTACATTGAGCAATGTAATATTTACATTGAGCAATGTAACATTTTAAAATAAAAAAACAAGATGAAAGTGTGCGAATATTGCATTAAATAGACAAAGTTATTTTGTTATTGTATTTTTAAATAAATTTAGGTTATAAAAATTAATAACTCTCGTCATTTTTGATGGGTTACTGGCAACGTTTCTTCTAAGATGTGCGGGTGTGTGCGCGCACACTATTTGGTATCATAGCCTACACAAAAAAATATAGAGCGCACACAATTTTTAACAATACTTTTTCTTCATGTGCTGCCTTCTATCGAAGGTTGGTGACCTGGTTGCAGTATGGTGATTTATCATGTATAAAATCACCAATACTTTGGACATTGAACCACTTACTGAGGTCACTTACTCAAGATAATCTCTTTGTACCTGCGCCTCTGCTGCCTTCTGTCTTCTCCTGCATAACGAGTTGTAGAATAACATATTTTTTATCGCGGAGAATATGTTCGAAGTATGCAGCTTTCCTTGATAGTTGTTATAATCTCTCGTGACTTGTTTATGCGTCTTAATACATCTTTATGTGGGCCCCATTAGTATTACACCGGTATAATGCTACTAGTCTCAGGCCCTATCAGTAACATTATACTGGTATAATGCTATTGGTTCCAGGCCCAACTAGTAACATTATACTAGAATAATGCTACTGGTACCAGGCCCTACCGGTAACATTATACCGGTATGTTTTTTGCACACCCGTTATCTAAACATAGAGTGAATATTGGTTACTGGTGATGTATTACTCTTTTGCTTAAAGTACTGCTAATTAGATGGAAAAAAATGAAACAGTGCGTAAAAAGCATCACATCTGTAGTGATAATGTTACAGTTTGATGAATTTAGACTTTTGCCCCCTCTCCCCCGCCCCGCGCTGCTATACGCGCGGCGACGAGGGGTAAGTGTTAAAAATTTCAATTTTAATTTTAATATCCAAACACATAAAGGTTGATTTGTGCGATTCTCCACGGAACCCATTTCTGATTGCCACTGTGTTGAACGCGTTTCGCAAGTACCGTGTAACACGGTATTATTTTTTTATTACGTGTGAAAATATTTAACGAGGTGTGAAAAGGTTTTCGATTATTTATTTCGATTAAACACCACAATAAAACGACCATTGCAACCAATAAGCGTCGTGAAACTTACACGGTTTGATAATTTCCCGCCGAAGGACCATTGTTCACAGCCTCATTTGATACGATCTTTTATTAACACCGTCGATTGACTTTCGGGTCATAAATCATTTAAAAAAAAAACAACGCAATATTAACTGCAAGAAATTGTATTGAGAAATATGTCCATCGATCTAACTGGAAGATCCTAAGATTGCAATTATAAGAAGTTGTGTTTGTTTAATGTTCAAGAAATCAAAGCAACGAGAACGTATTTCATTCTTTTTACTACATATAACGAATAAATAACATTCAAAACACATACCAGTAAATGAATAGACATGAAATAAAGTGTACATATAGGAGAGGGGTTTGGAACATTAGTTGCGGGACGAAAGGCATTCTATACACATTATTGGTGGAAACATAAATCAGATAATTTATGACACATTTATGCAACGGTAAAAGTATTTACTCATCGAAAATTATATCTATTTTACATTAATGCATATTAATTATATTATAAGCCTTTAAATTTTCGTGTCAATCGAGTCATATTTTTGAAAAAAGTCGCGGAGCTATTTGATTGCGTAAATGGTACCAAAGTGAAAATATTGGGAATTTGCGATAGTTCATGTTTATATATTTGGTGGTCTGTGCACTTAAAATAATTTTTGTGTAGTCATGAATCCGACTCAGTTATTCTGGCCTACGATACCTTCAAAACATTTTTACCTTCATGCCGTATATGATAAACGAACGAACTGTTTTAATATTTTTTTTTTAATATAGATTTTTGTTGCAGGTCTGGCCTTGACATGTATCGTGCAATGGACGCGGTCATCTTTGCTCATCTTTTCGTGTTTTTTTTTTTTTGACAATGTGAATAAAATAAAAGTATTTATTTAACTAACCTTACAATCTCCCCCACACAATCGTAAGTATATAAACATGACGGGGAGAGCATACAATTTAATGATTTTTATTATACCTGCATTCGATGCATGCTGTACTTTTTGCTCTGAAAATTATTTGCCGCGCACTGAAAAATATTTGTCAAATAAACGTAGCACAATCGACAAATAATGAAAACGAAAATGAGTAAATAAAAAATGTTGTATAAATTATTAAACTATTTGAAAATTGGTATTTATACATTTAAACAAATAAAGTGAACGGAAATAAATAAATCTTGATAATATTACACGATACCTTTAATCTGCAAAGCAGCTAACCACCACCCATGATAAAAAAAAACGTTTTTGATAAAATAATTTTCCTTTTTTATTATACTATGATACACTAAAAGCCAAAAATTTCCATCAATTTTAAAACACGTCAAACCACGTGTTTTAAAATAATAAATAAGTACTAGATGCTGAAAAATCATACACTGATTCTTGCAAAAACCTTAAAATAAAATTAAATAAATAAATAAAAAAATAAAAAAAACCTGACCCAAGTGTTGATGGCACCAAAAATAGAAGACGTCCGCGGAAATCATAATCACTACATCACAACATTATCATGGAAAATCACCCAACTTCCAAGAATATTTTACAATTATGATAAAGAAATTCAGAAAAACTCCAAATATTCGCTATAAGTACAAGATAAATCAAAATATCAATAAAATTTCTCAGCCACACTATTTATGCATGAATAATCTACCAAAGTGTGTTTTGGAATTTTCGTAATCTGCTTAGTTACAAAATTAAACAGTTTTATGTTGCTCCTGAACATTTTAGAAAAATGGAGTTAAGGTATCGAAATACCTATGTAATTTTCTTTTCCAGAATCAAGTCATTGTTTAAAAGGATAAAAAATTAAGGTAATATCTTTACTCAAAAGCATTGAACTTTTTTATTTTTATCTAAAGCTTTAAAGGAAATATCATAAGGGGAAATATGTATCTCAGAAAGCAAGGAAAACACACCCAGTACTAAAATATTTCAATTGTTGAAACAAATGAACAACGTTTTCTAATGGTTTTCATTAAACTTGCCACGAATCAAATTTCTGACAGCTATAATTTCTGCAGTAGGTTACCTAGCTATTATATTATTTTCATTTTATACATTATGCGGTGCTAATGGCTTTCGTGCGAATGCCGATTCGGTTTTCTGATACAATGGCGAGTATCGATTCCAAATAGACAATAGACAAGTAATAGTATAATAACTCGTTTCCACAGAACCGACAGATGTGAGTGCTATTACTAGGATTGCGTCGGCGGTACAATCAGATGCAGCAGCCGCCGGCTAGGGGTGTCCGTCGGTGATAGCTACACGCAGGTTCGATATTATATCGATTCTTTTTAGGCATTATAATTTCGATATATTTTTAAATTCGTTCATTATTAATTAGAATGATTCGTGAAGAATTGTGCATGTCGGCTACTGCGGCATCTAGTATCCCGCACTGACAATAAGATCATATTGTTTTTAAAGAGACGTTTTTCTATTGTGAAGTTGTAATTTTTCAGAAGATAGTTCTATGGTATTTTTAATACAAATTAAATGAATCAACTAGAAAGATATATACAGAACGAAATCTATTTTTTATTCTTTTGATTTTCGTATTTTTGATCTTTTAATTTGTATTGATTATATCGTATTTGTCCAGTGAGACCGGCATTAAAGTACTTGTAGGCATGTAATACAAATATAATATTTGAAATAAAATATTATTTATCATTAAATATTATCAATTAATGCAATATAACGTTCAAATTAATCGTTTCTGTGTTCAATAGTTCAGTTTTCAACTGTTTTGCCAGTTTTTGAGTTTCGTTTATCCATAAAATTTCCTTCATCATTACAATCGTTTTACACAATAACGCTCATGTTATCTGTCATAACATAACATCATGTTATCTGTCTAAGTATTGTAGGTTTTCACGTAAAGGTATAGTTTCTTCTGGATTTTTCTACCGTATTTTTACTGTGACCGTTGTATTTACACGATCAAATCAGTAATGACAATTGGTTACTAAAATATATGCCCACATAAGTGAGCGACAAACGGGATGTTGAAACAAAAAGTTGTTCGTTATCGATATATCGATCTTTCGCCGAACATCCTCCACGAATCAAACGAAAGTATTGCACCAGAGAAAAAAAAAACAACGAATGCACCTTGCATACTTCAAAGGGGTTCGTTCGTATTGTTGTTTGCACAATGCGCAGATATGGAGATGTGGATGGGTTGGGTACCTAACCTAGCCCGAGGAGTACAAATAATATCGGAAAAAAATCAGGTAGATGGATATGGATGGATGGGTATCCACATTTCGGACACTAATGCCGCGGTGTCGATTTGTTCAGAATTAATACATCTTTCGTAGATGATGGAGTTATTTAGAACACGCTACAGTGACAATACATTTTAAAATAATTAAATTACAAAATATAATGTGAATTAAAAAAATATATATATATTTTAAGAGAACACATTTTTGTTGTAAAGTTGTATTTTCAGAACATAGTTCTGTAGTATTTTAATCCCGGTAGCAACTAAATATTTCTTCGATAGACAGATTTTTTCTGTATATCTTTCTAGTTTGAATTAATAATATAATAGTGTACTCCGCACGGGGGACGTGACTTTCGGTTCAATTTTTAGAGTTTGGACGGCGATACAATTATTAGTAAAAACATTATATTAAAATTCAAGCTATTTAAAAAAAAAAAGTTATAAATCGTTAAAATTATAATATGTTTGGATATTTCTTCAGATTTGAAATATTAACATAACATTGTGAATTTCTATAATCCCCTAGTTGATGATTTGCCATATGCAAACAATGCTTTATTTTCGTGTCAATATATTTGTGTATTTGTTGGAAAGAGTTTGTCACCTTGCCGTGCGCGGGTGTTTCATAATGCAACAATTGTAGAGAGAAAGCAAATAATCTAACTCGCGCTAATACTACATTTCAGACCCCCGCGATGCTCGTTCCAAAAGTCGTGTACTAATATTAATTGATATAATTTAGCAAACACAAATTTAGAGAATTGATAATGTGAAATCATTAATACTTATTTATTGACACTTAAAAGTGAAAGATAATTTATGTAAACTTTGTGTTCATTAAACAATTATATGTCTAAACAAATATCAGATATCTCATAGAGACAAAGCTATTTTTTATTATATTTAATGGAAAATATATTGAAGTATAGGGTAATCACTTTATATATACTTAACTTATAACGTTCACCAATTCTCACCCCTCAAACTCCACATTTATCAAATTTTTGAAAGTTGTATATTACCTGTAATTACCCCATACTTCCATATATTTTTCATTTACTATAATAAAAAATAGCTTTGTCTTTATGAGATATCTGATATTTGTTTAATAACATTGCCTTTGTTGGTAAAAATCCAGTGTGTTCTTGGACATATTCAAATATTGCTAATTGTATGTCTGTTTAAGGAGTAGGAATGTGAAATGCTTTAAATGATACGGGTAGATTAATTTATATCACCAACATCGTATCATATTTCATATTTAACAACAAGATTTAAAAACTATAAAATAAATATATTTAGATCATTAGTCTTCCATGATTCATTTGCTACTTACAATGCTCTAATACTAGATTTGTTCATTTCAGAAGCATTGCAATTATGCATTATGGAGTAAATATTAACTCTACTTTGTCGTCACTCATACAACAGTTTTACATATATTTTTATAAATTAAATTAATTTTTAAATTTTTTTAAATAGAGATGCGTTAAAGAAATACATGTAATTTCAATATTTTCACTATTTTCAAACTAAACTAAATGCTTGTACTATGAAAATAGGACTAACTTGCTGGTGACCTCGAATGAGGCGCAAACCCCCGAACACTAGATCACCAAGCCGGCGTTCTAACCATTACACCAATAAGCTACTCAAATGAATCAACCAGAATAATAACTAACTAACTCACTATCACGCCGTTTGCCCGCGGGGGTAGACAGAGAGGATAGAGCGCCACACTCTTCTGTACTGACACACAGTTCTCGCCTCATCCACATTAATACATCATCTCATACAAGCTCGCCGATTATTGAGGCTTCTAACAGGACCGTCTAGTTTACCTGGTCGTGCCAAGTCTTCCGCGGACGTCTTCTATTTCTGGTGCTATCAACACATGCGTCATATATCTTCTTTACCATTCTCTCCGCATGCATCCGTTCTATATGACTAAACCACCTTAGTGGTCCTTTCTTATTCTTTCATTCTTTACTCTGTTCTGTTGATAAGTTCCCATTAGCTATAATTCCATTCAAAGCGGATAGAAAGATATACGGATAAAACCTATGTAGTTATTTAATTTGTATATAAAATACCACAAAACTAAGTTTTGAAAAACTACAACTTCACAACAATAATGTGTTCTCCGTAAAAATATGGTTTTCAATTTGCACTTAATATTTTCTCAAATTTTGACAATATGAAGTAGATTATATATATGTATTATTGCATTTTTAATAGTAACATGAATCTGGCCTAACGTTGATATGATTACAGACTATTATTGGGCTTGAGATGTACCTCCGGCTAGATGCAACTGTGGCACTCATCCAGGTCTTCTTCAGCCCAAAGTTGTACCCAGGATAATCCTGTCACTTCCACGCGTAATGTGGGCGAAGAATTGGAACAATCTTTTGTTTACGGATGTAGCGTGGATCGAGCTTTTTGAAACTTTCGTTAGTCATACAAATAAAATTAGCCAATTAAGTAATTGACCAATTGTTAGTTAATTTGATAGTCGGCTACGAACACCTGGAGCAGAGTTGAATTTTTCACCGCAGCACCACTTACGGGCAGTCCGTATGGGGGTGGCGGCGCGGATCGAGTTGTCCACAATGTCGAGGTGTTTTGAGGTTTGAAGGGGGTAGGTAACATTATGTCACGGGACAGGAAGAAAGTGAAGCGAACACCTTTCACTTGTTTACCTTCGAAATGCTAAACATCTGCCCGGTGTGCGAGCCATTGTGGACTCAGGTATATGGACATTATATGTACTAAGTAACCAGATATATTATTATTAAGAGAACACATTCTTATTGTGAAATTATAATTATTCAGAACATGGATCTGTGAAATTTAATAAAAATGAATTAATAATTCTGGCGTCTGCTATCAGTTTACACAAAGGTATTTGAGATTCTGTAAAAATAAGGTAGATGACTCTTTCAAAAAAAAAAAAAAAAATGGAACGATTAAATGTATTAATATCAAAAAGGTACCATATAGGTTCGAAAATTGTCGCTAAAAGTATTGTCGCTGTAGCATAGTTGGATAATACACTTTCCCCGGTTAGGTTGCGCCACCGGGATTCCAGGTTCGAATCCCGGTGGCGCAACAACAATATTTTTCGATAAAATTGATTTTATATGTATATCTTTCTAATTAATATATTTAATTCATATTTAAGATACATTATATACTATTGGCTTTCGCAATACTAATGGTAGAATAAAAATAAAATAAAAGATTTGAAGTGTATAAAAAAGCATTTGAATAACAAACGGAATAATGAAAGGTCCAAAATGGATTTAATTTTCTAAATCAATGTTTATATATTTACTATAAATAGCTACGATTGTATATCAAGAAATCAGTTAATACCCTTCATATGTCGGTGACCCGCCGCAGTGTCCGTTGATACTAGACTAGTATGTGTTGATCTGGCGAGAGAGCATCATCCCGTCGGTCCACATATTTTCTAACCGATGAATGATGACCATAAACGCCATTCCCAATTCTATGGAGATGAATATTTGAATGTATAAACGGCGTATATAAAGTTTTTGTCCATCTTTATTGACTAATCGCCCTCGGGGCGGCGAGTGGTTCCCACAAGGAGAGAAAGCCTCAATGGAGACTCGAACCGAGATCCTCTCGCACAATAGTCAATGGGTCAAACGGACTTCATAAGATCCGAGAGACAAGACCGAAACTGGTTGTGCCATTCGGTTTGGGAGCTGACAACATTTAAAAATTAAGTTAATGCAATTTTCACGCCATTTTTGTTGGATTTATATGCTGGAGCAACACGCATTAAGGTGCTGGTCAATTCAACACCCGCATTGAGTTTATGGATTCTTTGGATTATGGAACCTATTTGTTTCTCGTATATTCTGATTTAATGTTATTATATTTTAATGAGATTCCATTTTTATGTGAAGTTGCAATGTTAGGACTTAACTAATTGATAACTCATTCTCCGGGTTCGAGTACCGGTAGTAGCTATTTTTTTGTGATAGATATATTTTTGATGCGTATCTTAAGTAAATAATTCATCTCATTTGTTTTACGGTAATTAACTTCAATATTTCTGCACGCAAATAACATAATCGTTTTCGGAAAGACTATACTATTCACTTTTTTAACAACTTCTGTGTAGGTATGGAGAAAAAAAAACAGAATATTTATACTTTATATTATATATTTTTACTAAGTTTGCTACACTCGATCCGACGTATTAAACTTATATTTCTTAAACTAAATAATTATCATTCATTTCTACTATTATTCTGTCTTACATATAAGTTAAATATTACCTATCTAGATATGGACCATATATAATGAAAAATATTTGTAATTATGACAAAGAAATTAAATTCAAGCACACATTAACATCCTCAATAGTTCTTAAAATAGCGCCCCTGCCACTTAGTTAATTAGCTATCTGAATTGTCGCACGAAATTACTGAAAATGTTTCCTACACCGAAGAATAATCCGCAACTACCGTTACTTCCGACCCTACCCCATTTAAAAACGCCTCGGTTAAAGAAATTTAATAAAAAACATCTAAAAATCTTATAATGTAATACGTTATTACCGGTTCTTCTTTAGCCCCTTCGGCCCCGGACAATGCGAGGTCCGTAACTCATTACAATGATATGTCAAATGACTCCGGGTTATTTTTGACCCCGCCTGACCTGCCGTTTCACCGCTGCTGATTCCGCTACCCCAATTGTGGAATATTGATCCGGAGCCCATTGTGGAACTGTATTGATACATCAAATGAGATTTCTGGCCGAAAGGAAGGCTGTATTTTTGGTATTATCCTCTACAATTTAGCGGTCGGCGATTGTAATCCCAATTTTTGGGTCAAGGGTCGGAAGGAATAATTTTGTATTGTACGGGTGGATCGTGAATAGTTGTCGAGAATATTGTATAAGTCTATATAGAGTGGAAAGAGGAAATCAGTTGATGAAAAATACTACGTTAGGATATGATAAGAATTAAATTTTAAACATTTTACTTAGAACCATCTCACAGCTAATTATTATTTTACGAAATAAAAGAATACTTTTCTCGATCAAGAAGTCTAGAAAATATTAGAAATGGTGTTTGAAGAAATTATAGTAGGCTAGTGATTAGAAAATACACTGTCGGTGCTAAAAGCGAATTCACATTCTGAAGCGAGGAAGCGAGAAATGAAGAGAAAAAAATTTCCTTATTTCTAATCAATAAAAAGAAGAGAAGCAGTGGCGTAACATAACAAATTGGGTCCCAATGTTAAATGAATGAGATGGTTGGTATATTACGTGATATAAAGTACGCGATTTCATCAATTATGTTGTAGGAAGAAAATTGATCGTTTGTCTCTTATATAATTCATACTTACATGAAAAATAAATGTATACTTTAGGTATTTATATGCGCTTGCAACTAAAACAACCGTATCTTCGTTATATGACGATTTTCGGTATGAGGCGATGGTGGATGGCACAAAATAGACTTACATTGGACCCATCCAAAACAGAGCCACAATGGACAGCAATACCTAGAAGGCAATACTTAATACAGGAATCAATGTCTGTGAATGCTAAATCTGCAGTCAAGTTGTTGGGCGTGCACATTGATTAGATCTTTCAATGAATACACAAATCAGCAAATCTGTCAGCGCATGCTGCCATCAACTAAGACAGATATTCAGAGATATCTTCCTCCGGAGGTAGCCCGTCTACTCATTGTAGTATCACGTGTGGACTATTATAACAGCATTTATGCTGGCCTACCAATGTTTCAGCTGGACACACTACAATCCATTCTAAACGCGGCAGTACGGATAATATATAGAGTTCTAAATTTTCTCGTATAACATCCCTTTGGCACGAGCTGCATTGCCTCCGGTTCCTTAAAAGAGTTGAATTTTAATTATGCTGGTTGATGTACAAGGCTTAACATGGCGCCTCTGTATCTTTAAGAGCATTGTATCCCATGCAATTTAAATAGTAGACGTCAAACTCTCAGGTCAGCCTCTACTTCAGACGTAGGAAGGGTTGTAGAACCGACCAGCCGTTGCCAGAAGTCTAAGTTTAGTGAACTCTTTGGCCTCCGTCATAAGAAACAATGCATCAGAGACTATATTTAAGAGGAGGATAAAACCTTTTCAAAATATCATTTCCATAAGTTAAAATAACAATTTTTTATTTTAAATTCAAAGATAATGCATTACTATAAATAGTTTATATGTAAAGTGCTCTTGAGGTGAATTTTTTATACGAAAATGGCGCTATAAAAATTATCCAATATTAATAATATTATTATTATTATTAACCGACATATCAGGTCGATATTATTGTATACACCGACCACGAGGTGAAAGTTTTTACGAAAATGGCGCTATACAAATTATCCATTATTATTATTATTATTATTATTATTATTATCGACACAATAATTTTATTAATCGTTAATGTTTTCAGAATACGTGTGAGAAATTATTTAAAAAAATATATAATTCGATTTCTTGCTGTAATGGATTTAAATAAGTATTAGTCGATATTGATGGGAAAAGTATCGATTCCTGCAAAACCCTTATCCAACGTGGGCCCCAATGAATCACATTGGCTGTATTGGCGTAGTTACGCCACCGTATAGGGAGTGTATAGTTGCCGTAAGTAATGGAATAGAGGTGGCATGTAGTAAAATGCGAAACCTTGTATTTTTAAGTACCGTTGCCGGATATGCGGTTGCGATGTTACGCATGCGTAATGGTTTCCTTCATTTGTTGACTCACCACATACAACGTTAGAGACATTCACACAGTGTGGCCATGTTGTAGTGTTCAAGACAATAGATCAACCCGCCGACTGTGAGATACGGTCCGTGATTCGTTTCTTGAATACACGAAACATGTAACCAGCTGACATTCATCGCCAAGTGTGTCCTGATTTGGCGCCAAGTGATTTCCATATATTCCTTCATCTGAAGCGGTTCCTTAGTGGCAAGCATTTTGATGAAAATAATTTAATTTTGATTTGATTTATTTATTTACATACATACATAATTATATTAATCAGATAATATTTCTGAGTGATGATTGCATTGGCCCACTAGGTAAGCATGTTTTGGGGCAAGTTGGCATTTCAATAATTATGCACAATGCTAAAAACAAAGTATATACTCAGATAATTAACTCAAAGACGGAGTACAGACATGGTTTTCATCCCAGGCGGCGTCGTTCTATGACGAAGGTACACAAAAATTGGTGCCCCGTTATGACAAGTGCCTTAATAATGGTGGCGACTATGTTGAGAAGTAGTTTAAAGTGTGTAGCGTATGAAGAAAGTAAAGTGTTGTAAAAAAAAAAGTGTTTTTTTAAAAATAATTCCGGTACTTGCTTAAAAATCGCGCCTCGAAATCAAACGAACCAAAATGAGGCTTCACTGTTTAAGTAAGGCTTCATTTAAAGGGCTTATCGCGCAGATTACTTACGCATTTTGAACGTTTAAACAAGACTTACAAATGTATACCAACTACTTGAACGTTTGCGAGCTATCCTCGATACTTTCGTAGTTTCAGTTTTGACTAGTGAGATAAGTGAGACCTAGAAAAAAATCACACTTTAGAAGTGCGTTTATTTTGGTCGTTGAATAATTCATTTCTAAGAAGTATGGGAAAGTGCGAAGGGATGTTGGAAGTTGGAAGGTTCAGAAAGACGCCTGACCGGTAAGCGACCGCCCATTACACGATGAGATGCAATAAATTGCCGACTCACAAAGAAGGCGTGTTTTTAAATATTTGTTTGAAGGCAATATAACAACATATATTATCCTTTAAATTTCTTATTGTCATCATTTTGCCGTCTGTGCCAATTTATTAATTTGTTGAGAACATATTTTAGTCGTGAAGTTACATTTTCAGAACATAGTTCTGTGGTATTTTAATACAACTGAAATTAATCACTAGAAAGATATATATACAGAAAAAAAAACTATTTATCGAAAAAATATTTTGTTCCTACCGGGATACGAACCTATCCCGATATAGCAATCGAATATATTTTCGACAAATTTTGAATTTGTATTCTGTAATATTTCCAGTTGATTCATCTACTATTCTAATTTTAAAAGCAATCAACTTTATTCTTTTATTTATTGAACACATACGGTACTCATTTTATAGAACCCCATTGTTAATCAACATAATAAATCAAACACGTTTTTTTTGGTTCTATATATTTTTTTTCAAATAATTGGACAATCGTTTCGGCTGGCTAGGCCATCATCAACTGACAAAACATAGAAAAATGTGGTGAGCTTATATACGATCTAATTTTTTGGTAAATTTGGTGTTTGATTAAGAAATATGGTTAATTAATCAGGTGGTTTGGTCATGTAAAACGGATGAATGAGGAAAGGAAGGTAAGAGAGGTAAAAAAGAAAGGAACGAGTTTTGATGGCACCTCTAATTGTGTCAGGTCAGAAGAATGTGGTGCTCCTATCAGGTTCTATCAGCAGGGAGACGGCTCATTACTGACGCTCATTACTAGATCGTTCCGATTTTAAACACCTAATTGCAACTGAAAGGTTTTTACGTATTTTATTAGTAATAATGTATATTAAAAAAATACAAGTGTAAACTTGGCCGAATCGCGTGTTGATTCCGAATTTAAGGGTTCCCTTTGAAAAACCAACCCTCCCGGTGCAACAAGGTGTATAAATAACATGCAAGGGTTGGCGGTGTTCGGTATGCATATGCGCTATTGTTAAGGGTTCCTGATTTTTTTCATCCAAGAGCGATTTAAAAGGAAGTCCTTGAAATGTGATTTCTTTGGAGTCATACGACGTAGGAAGCGCGTGGAGAAAGCGAAGCAATAATTGTGTTTGTATGTATGCACAATTAAAAATAAAAAAATGTGAATATTGAATATTTTACTACACCGTAAACTTTAAGTACTTATAGTAAAATATTGTGTAAAAATTAAATTAAATTAAAAATTACCGATGAAGTAAATTTAAAAAAATATTTGTATTAATTGGCAAATCAGATGGACGCTCTTAGAGGTGTCAGTTTCTCAAATATAGAAGTCAAATAATAGGAACAGTACCGTCCGAGGCGAGGGGTTGTAATTCGTTTCCGGGGCCGTTGACAAAGGTCTTCCTTTCGATCCCTTCGAGTCCAGCGTCGTCCAGTCCGTTGGAACCTCCGGAATAAGGAATAGGGGTGGGATTTGATCCAACAGGTTCCCGGTGAATGCGTCGGTCACACGGTCAGTCCCATACAAGGCAGAAGTGCACATTGTGGAATGCATTAGTCGGTGGGCTCGCTCGAGGGGAGGACAGTCCTTCCTGTACGAGTTCTGTTGCAGGATTATTACAGGAAGTAGAATTACGACTATGATCAATTCTACAATAATATCATAACGTTGTGAACGAGGCGCGCCCTGTTGTGCAAATTTAAGTGAGAATCAGAATTTTAAATTAAATTATTAATTTATCATTAGTTATTTTCAAAATCTCGTATTAAATCTTAAGTCATGTAAATCTTTATTTTTATGCCGACCCTGTTTAATAATAATATTGGATAATTTGTATAGCGCCATTTTCGTAAAAACTTTCATCTGAAGGGCGCTTATATACATTTAAAAAAATGTAAAGGCATACAAAAAAATATTTTCAAGTATACTTTTTCATCTACAAGATACATGTGGGCTTTCTTAGTAGCATAAGGTGTCAAAATAAAATAAATACATTATATACTATTTAATAATAAATAACCTGAAGATTATTTATAAAGTAGGCGGATATTGGATGTATTCGAAACATTTCAAAATTCGTAACATATAAATTGAATGGAACAGTTTTACTCCTCGAAAATAAATTATTGCTCGACTTAAGATGATGATGATGATATAAGATGAGGACTAACTAATATTATTATTGTTATTAATTACTATTTAAGCATAGTGAACGCGGATATTAGTCGAATATTAAATTGTCGTTTAGTTTTATACACACATGCATTATGTTTAGACGATTCTTTGAAATATTGCAATTAATTTGAAAAAATGAACAAAATCTCCACGAGATCACTTTGAGTAACAGCTGACAGAAGACCTTTGTATAATTTTATCGGGACACCCCTTCGCTGGGTTGGAAAGTGCATAATGCACGGTCCAGCGTGCATTTTGCATAAGCGTCGTGTAGTGGCTGGTGGCGGTCAGTTAGGAGGAATGTGAGAAAACAGCCCACAATGGCGAGGGGTCACTCGGGCCGGGTGCGTACATTGTGCTTCCTTTTAATATTTATTATTCTACTAGACTTTGTTAAACGTTTTTTCGTACCGACCCTCGGTCTATTGTCATTTATTCGAGTAATAAAAAAAAACACAGAAGAAGGCCAGTCGATGAAATGTTTAACGTTTATTTTAGTAATGAAATATTATTGTCTGAATTTGTAATAATATTATACAATTTTTTTTAACTGTAAATCTGGCGCCATACTACAATATGTCATACTTACCGATAAATATTTAATTTATAAAATGTGTTAAAAACATATATTGAATCCTTCATAAAAATCTGAAAATAAATATTTGCTTTATATATTTACAAAGCTTATAATAAAAATAATAATTAAACGTCAAAGTTCATCGAGTCCTTAGGTAATAATGTTAAACTTCTAAATTTAATATAATAATAATTTTCGCCTCGGGAGACCATAAGTTAGTTCTGTTTTGAAAGCACAAGTTTGAAAAGTGTATTGATTTGACATGTATTCTGTGCATGGCATCTATTTGATAATTAAAAAAATAAAGATACTAATTTTCTAATGTTTTGACGTCCTCAAAATTACCTAGGGTAGATTTTGCTTTATTTTATAATACGCTTAAAAGTTGAGCACAAGAACATTTTAATTGAATTGAACGGTCGTAATGTCAGACTTGCCTCTTATTGTAGGCCTGCGAAGATAATCAATTTTGAAATCCGGATTTGGTCAACAGGGAGGATGAATTATGAGATCCTGAAGAGTGTTGGCGACTCGGAGATTTTGCTTTCAGGGGATGTAAATCAAAACCGTTTCCAAATTAAAATCTTTATGAATTTATTTCCACATTTTTTACAGCCGAGTAAGCACCTCTTGAAAGGTTGCGAAGAATGTTTTATTATGGGGCTATTTATCGGAATTATTTATCATGATAGAGCTATTTAAATTAAAATTTGCTTTTCTTGGAAGACTTCAAAATTATAAATATAAATGAAATGGTATGTGCTAGTTGTAGAAAATCGTAACATGTATTGGTTTATATTAATTCTAGAATAAGAAATTCTGCCAGAAAATTCCCAGTACCTTAGAATTTTTACTTCACGACAATGGAAGTAAGTAGGGGTTTGAAGTTTAAATATATCCGCGAAAGACGTTCAATGTTCTACTATGATAAAAATCCCTTAATTAAATTTTTACATATATATTGCAAGCCCGTGGGCAGAGTGTTAACCTAAATCTAAAGCATGAATTTCGTGCTATCTCGAGTTTGACTCTAAATATGACATTCAATTATTTCGTTTTCATTTTTAAGTTTCGTGTATTCAGTGATTTTTACCAACTCACGTCTCTCCCAGTTCAATTTTAAAAACCTACCAACAAAACAATTCTAAAATTCCTACTGAGGAGGAAGTTTTTTTTTTGACTAATGAGATTACGATGCAATTCATTAGAGCTTGAAAATAATGATTAAATAATTAATCAATTGATCGAAAAGTATTCAAAATAATTGTTTACACTCACTAATAATTGTTTACACTCACTAATAATTGTTTACACTCACTAATAATTGTTTACACTCACTAATAATTGTTTACAATCACTAATAAACATTAGCCGAGTCGAACAGTCTTATAAAATCACAGCGTGGATTGATGTTCCCTAACTAAAATTTAAGTCGACCACGAATAAAATATTCGTACGACACATTTACTGATGTCAATTAAAACCAGAATAATAAAGTAGGCAAATTTTCGTGTGAATCAAACCCCCCCGTTCCATTTCTCGGAGTCGACCGATAAAATAATTGAGAAATCTACGCACGGCGGGGTCCAGAATCCGAGAAACAAGACACAGCATCATCAAACGGGTCCAACGGTTTTCTTTTCAGAGCACCTACGGGCCGATATAAAAAAAGAGCCGGTCAATAGAAGAGGATGGTACTTTAATCGAGTCGGTGCGATGAAGAAGCGGAGAAGAATGGCGCTGGACAATGCGGCCGCGATGTTGACCGTTGGTCATAGATAATAAGGACACTGACCGAAAGGGTTGAATACTCATCCGACGCTCTCAGTTCACACGGTGCGGAGAATGATACGAGGAAGCGATGGGATCGACTAGATTATATTTGCAGGTAGACATTAAAAATATATACATTTGTATTCACTGTAAGCCATGAGCGATATTCATTTAGTTGGGATATTCGACTGCACTCGTTAAATGATGATCGAACCATCTAAATTTATCACGAGATGTATTTTACGCGCTTTCTTTTCATTATATTCGCAGCGAACGCGTGTCGCGACTAAGTGTGAGGTGTAGAATCAAAATCAGACATGTCCAGTTTTTATGGTTATTGAGTTAGGTATGTACAAATGTCTTTCGTATAAAATCGCATTTATAATTTACTCGTTACTTCAATCGCAGCTATGTCCAATAGATAATTAATTCAATTCCGGACAAATGTGTTATCAGCCAATAAGACGACAGTATTTGGTCATGTGACCTGTGGTTTCTGGTCATGTTCAATATGATCCCAAATGTGACCATTGTGGTACAATGATTTTTTGAATTTTACTCGAAAACAGGTAAAGTGGACATGTCTACTTTTGATTCTGAACCTCACAAGTATTGTCGAAAAATCACGGGACAAAAATTGAGCGATGTTCAATTCGCAATTGAATGCTGTTGAACTTTATTTATCCATTTCATTGAACTAATATGTTAGGTCAATTTATTTTATATCATAGATTTGAAAACTTGTGTATGATTTTATAAGATGGTCGTTTCCAAAGGGATGTTTCACTAATATATGGATGGAATTTGACGTAACACGCTGTAACCTATGTAAATGGAATCTGATGACATTGCATAGTGTTGCTGTAGCTTAATTAGTATATTGATAATTGGACTATATTTTTCCTTACTAAGTGAATCAATCGAATTTATTTTGAGTTTACATATTAGCGTTAAACTATCGACTTTGTTTAAAAATTGGCAGAACCGAGTTTTACAAAATACACATTACTATTCGTATTAAATGTATCTATCTATTAGAAGACTATTACCATTTTTTTTTTAAATGTTGAAAACAGTTCGCGAGTTTATCGAAAAGCTACAAATAAATAATAAATAAGAGAAAATAAATTATAATGTAAAACGAAGACTCACCGTTGGAGCCGGCCGTGTACGCCTGCGGCCGGTGGTGCTGCGGGTGCTGGGGGTGCTGCGGGTGCTGAGGGTGTTGCGGGTGCTGCGGGTGGTGCTGGTGCGGCGCGCTCAGCAGGTTGTGCAGCAGCGCCTTGGGCAGCGAGGGCCCCCCGCCCGACTTCTGCGACAGCGGCAGCACCGTGTCTACTGCAACAAGACGAGATCACTTTAGCCCTAGGGAACCTTCGTTATTGCGCGCGCATAGCCCCATTTACACAAATGGCAATTAAGAAGATACGAATGACACTCGCTTGAATGGTAATACCATTATTTTTATCAATCAAACAATGAAAACGTTAAAATAAAATTATACAAAATTTTAAATATTGATAATAAAAAAAATAATACATGGCTTAATTACTTTTTTCGTAAATTTCTAAGTGGAGAACTGACGCATGTACATATGAACAGAAAGAATTATTTATTTCTTGGATTTTCTGTCTGATCCAAAGCTTCATATTTTATGTTGTGGAAAAGACAGGCATTTCTGTCGAACTAAAGTAGCCGGAGAAGGAGGAATCGTAGGAACGATAAATCGGCGTTTATTTTTAAAACAAAATTCCTTTAAAGCTTCCATCAATATAAAAATCCTTAAAGTAACCAATACACCAGAAAGTACAAGTATTAATTCTACATTCCATTTACATGTAAGTTTGTTGGCCGCTTCCTACCTCGCTAAGTACATATAAAGTACCCGTTCTGATTATAAGTTGGAAGTAAGCTAACAAATTAAATTAAATGGTAAAAAAACAGAAAAATCATAAAGGAGACAAGTAGAGAATAAATAATATGAACAAAGTAAAAATTTAAATATTAAGTGTTTTAAAGTATCGATAACTTCGTTACCGAAAAAATACGCGGTGCCATTGATCCAGAAGCAAATCAAACAAATCACAAAGAAACATCCATGTAATGATACTAAATATATTATCACTATTAAAAGAGGTTCCCATTTATGTATTTAAATATCGTTTTTTGTTTCTTTTTAATATTTTTTTACATTTATTAAAAATTATGCCCTCTCACTGGGATGATCTTTTGTCGAGGTGAGCTATGGTTATGGGTTGTTCAAGTGTTTGTTAATCTGTTCGTACTTAGTACCCTTTTCATCATTTCTTTGTCTAATTCTTTAATCTATTTGATAATTAGTTTGTCAAATATTGCTACAATTCTTGTATATATTATTTTCATAGGCAGCGTGTTGTATACTTTTGTGGAGTAATATTGAATGATTCTCTGTCCAAATGTAGTTCTTGTAGACGATATTTTGTAGTTCTTATTTTAGCTGCGTCTCGTGGGCTTCAACTATTGCGGTCGGGGTTCAACTTCTACCCAGCACATTACATTTTAAACAAAACATCTAACTAAACCATCACCACTTCCTTCAAATATTGATTTTCTATTAAAATGACAGGAATAAGAAAATATTAAAATGTATAATGTGCGCTAATCAAAATTTTTAAATAAAAATTAAATTCGTAAATAAACTATCCGAGAGAAAGAAAGTATTTGCAAAGATACTCATTTATTTAATAATTTAAAATAAATACTAATTAAATGTATTAATTTGAAAGATATACATATATAAATAATTTTATCGAAAAATATCGTTGTTGCGCTACCGGGATTCGAACCTGGATCTATTTTCCAATCCGGAACGATAGATGTATTAATTTGAAAAAGTGTAACATATAGGTTCGAAAAATTGTCGTCAAAAGTATTGTCGCTGTAGCATAGTTGGTTCCAATCCCCGGATTGGAAAAGAGATCGAGGTTCGAATCTCGGTAGCGCAATAACAATATTATTCGATAAAATTGATTTTATATGTATATCTTTCTAATTAATACATTTAATTAGTATATAAAATATCACAGACCTTCTGTTCTGAATAATTCCAACTTCACAATAAGAGTGTGTTCTCCTTAATAATTTATGATATTTCAAAATTACACTCAGTTTAATTTGGGTGTTTATCTGTCCTCTCTGGCTCTGTTCACCAGGATTGGAACAGACGAACAGACTAAATGAGTCGCGCGAATGATGAGAAGAAGAACCAACAATAAAAAGTTACTTTTAAACTTTTCTCGGAAGAGGTTCAACCCGGAAGTGACGGTTGAAAAAGTTGAATTAGTCCAAGTTGGGGAAACCGCCCGCGCGGCCTTCACCCGGCAACTTCCCCCGACCTTGGGCCCCCCGGAGGCGAACTTGAATCGGGACACGTGTCGGGGGCGGGGGCTCGGGGCTGCGGGCGGAGGGTCTTCGGCCCCGACGGGGGGAGTGGAGAGGTGGCGACCGGAGGATCCCGATTGTCGTGGTTTAATGGATAATTCCACGTTCAAAATGTGCGCAGACACGTGGGGTGAACGTTTCCGGGGGCATGTATCATTTATAGCCATCTCGGATATTGTATTTGATGTAACAAAAGAAAATTAGAATCGAAGATAATAAAATATGCCCATCCGATCATTTATAAATAATCTGCCATAACGAGGGGAAATATTTAGAAGTTATGTAATTACCTAACTAAAATAAATGATTTATAAATTCTTTTTCTACAAGTATGTTTCTTTTGAAATTGATGTAATACAAAACCTATAATATGGTATATAAATAAACTTTAAAAAAAATAATAATAACGGTAACTTTGTATGATACCGCGAAATTTATATTATTATTTATATTCTATCTCCCTCTTTATGTATATATAAGTGCACTCTTTTTGTATTTATAATCAGTTTATTTTTATTCAATATAAATATGTCAAGTTATTGTTATTTTATTATATATTATATGTCAAACCACAAAGTGATTGCTTTCTACGAAAATATTTTTTCTTTTAATTGAAATATTTATAAAAATTCCTTAAACATTTTATTTGTAATAACTTTTATACATTCCTTAATAAATAATACTTGAATATAAAAACTAAGCACGTTAAAATGATTGTAGAAAGTTTTGGGAGATACCTCTACAAAGCTCTAGACTTCACTCTAGAATTATAGAACGATTCAATGTTTAAATGAATTTTGTTAATAGCTAAATCGGAACCCAAAAGTTAAACCTTCGCCGGACCTAAAGTGTGTATTAATCAAACCTTAGTGACATGTTGTACAAAATTAGTTCCATTTAGAAAGAGTTGAGTAGGTAAGAAAGGTGTTTTATTCCATAGGTTAGCATTTATTAAATCAGAGATTAAACGATTTAATTTAGGAAATAAATTTCTGGAAAAAGTGTAATATAACGTTAGCTTTAGATTGAGGTAGTATCGATTAAGGTTCAGCCCGAGGAACCTCCATGTTCAGAACACGTCTTCCGAGTCCTTTGTTCTCCTCCCAGGCGACGGCGCGCGGCGCACATGGCCGCTGTAATGTACATCATTCGGTTCGGGCGCCTTCCGGGAAATGTATTAAAATTTCCGCCTCGGCGACCCGGGAGGGCGCAGAAACGGCACGGCAGAAAGTTACGGGAACATCGCCTTTAATGTTGCGTCCGATCCGAGTGCCACGTTCAGAATCATCCGTGTGGACTGAAATGGCTAAAAATATGCGTGTGCTAATATGACCAAACATACTATCTGCCATCATTTCATTAATTCAATCAATATTTACTAAATGCCCACTCATTTTGTTTACTTAACATTTTTAGATATTAACCATGACAAAACGACGTAATATAGAGCACGTTCTAGGACGTGGTTTAAGTGGCGCTTTTTTGTATCCATATTAATTAAATACTATATATATATATAAACACTTTTTAAAAACCGTACAACTATTTATTTTAATTTTTTTATTTCAACTTTATTACATCCATATACATTTTAATTTTTATTATTTACTTTTTTTTTAAATGAAATAGTACAATAAAGGAAACATAAATTAGATGAGAATGAATGTCGAAAAGTCACGTATCCACATTTCAAAGGAAATTAATACTCAACTCCAATGAAATGTATGAATGCATACACGAGTGGCATATAGAAAGATAGATATATTATATTCTAAATGAAAGCACATTTTTATTTTGAAGTTGAAATTCAGAACATAGTTCTGTGGTATATTTAAAATAAATTAAATGAATCAATTAGAAATGTACATCTTTCTAACTGATGAATTTAATTAGTATTAGATGTGATATAAGTATGTATTTGATGTGTAATAATCTATTTTTGTACACTTATTACAAATCAATAAATGATAATACTTAAACAGTTTCCATACCGTTTAAATTATTTGCTGCTTACTCCATTTATTATATAATGTAAATTGATACAATTTAACTTGACATTTCATTACACATTTACGTCAATAGATGTTTCAGCACGCATGTACCTGTGGAAATGTTTCATTCATTGAAATACTTTTGTTTCAAAATAGAGAATATATAAAATTTATTGTTTATATGTTTTATGTAACGCATTAAAATCTCATCTTACAAAAAATAAAAAAATAATAAATACCGCAAAATCTTGTGGAACGATGAAATAAAATTCCAATCTTAATTTTACTTTGAAGCTCCCACGCGAATATCTAAAACATTCTAAATATTCCCAGTGAACCCTCGCGCGCCCTTATTCGAGCGGTGACGTAATTCCGCCCCTCTCCCTCCGATGGACCTACACCACTAAGCCCTAAATGTATATATTCCAGTAGCGGGCGTATCCGAAGGGCGGGCGGCACTTCCGGGGGGAGGCCCGAGCTGGAAGTGAGAGGCTTCCGGGGGGCGGCGGTCTGCTGCCGGGTCTAGACGGATCGATTTGGCGGCATTGCCTACACGGCGAATTTCCACTTCCGGAAAATGGAATCACGCGGACATTTCGGGAAAACGAAGGGCGTTTTGCGGTCGTTTTATTCGTCGAAAGGAATTGGGGGGCGATTTAGGAAATAAAACGATTCATAATCGCCCATCAGCGACATGTATTGTCGGGTTTATTAGTGCGGCAGACAATTACCCTCGCGTAGCATCTGCTCGCTATTATTTTATATTAATGACAACTACACTCGCAACTTCAGAACGCAGTTCTGTGCTATTTTTAATACAAATAAATTAATCAATTAGAAAGATATTCAGAAAAAATCTATATATCGAAATAATATTGATTATTATAATGCTAGGTTGCCTAGCGATATTTTTAACCAAATGTATATCATATTTGTATATTTTATTATTTATGTATTTATACATAAACCTTTCGGTCCATTAAAATTGTTATGAATAAAATGATGTTAGTAATAAGAGACCAATGTATTTATGGTTAAAAACCAGATTTAGTCAGTCTGCATTGATCTGATTGGCTAGTGAAAGCAAGCGCTTTCTATACACGGGTGGCATTCGCATTCAGCCGACTTTTGTGTTTCTCCCATCTTTATGTTGAATATTAGAAATCCCTTAACATACATTCCAGACATTGTGAGTATTATGTTGTCATAATGCAATATTATACAATAAAAATACTGCAGATTATGGAATATAGGAACTTACGTCGTAAGGAAATAAATAAATTATCTTCAATTACGTGACTGTTTTTCAGCTTCCAAGAGAAGTCACATGTTTAAGAAGCTCTGACAAGTTCTGTACCGAGAACTGGTTGGTTAAGAATTTATCCCAAAAGACAATCTCACGATTACGGAGAATTTATATATTTTTCGATTACACCCAAATGAAATATGTTTTCATTTTTCAATTTAGAACTATATATTATTCCAAAATGTTTTGCTGATTACTTGTAATAATTCATATTTATTGTTGATGATTTTGTACGAGGGTCTGTCGGGAAATTATAGTTTAAATAAAATTTGTGATTTCTCAGACAATTTAGTCTTTTCTAATTATATTAGCAATATTTGAATATGTCCAAGAACACACAATTACTGGATTTTTACCTACAATGGTTACTGTTATTAAACAAATATCAGATATCTCATAGAGACGAAGCTATGTTTTATTATACATAATGAAAAATATATGGAAGTATGGGGTAATTACAGGGCTTACAACCTGTCATCGGCTGGCTTAAGTGATCACTTTATATATATATTTTCCATTATGTATAATATAACATAGCTTCGTCTCTATGAGATATCTGATATTTGTACATATTGATATATATATATATATATCAACAATTCTCGGCCCTCGATCTCCACATTTATCAATTTTTCAATCAAAGTTGTTTATATATTAGTATGTGGACTCACTAAATTGAGGGGTCAGAATTGTTGAACGTTATATATATATATAAAGTGATCACTTAAGCCAGCCGAAGACAGGTCGTAAGCCCTGTAATTACACCCCATAATTCCATATATTTTCCATTAAATATAATAAAAAATAGCTTTGTCTCTATGACATATCTGATATTCGACGTTACATATTCATCACATGCTACTTTTCATTTGTATGTTTCGTGGTTGGGAATTTTCTTATTCAACGAACTATTTATTTATTTGTAATCTTTACTTGCACGTTACTGCTTTTATCATATTATAAAAAAATAAAAAAAAATTTCTTTCACGAAATGAAATAAATAAATCCTACTGAGTTCTGTTGAAAATATTATTTTCATTTATCGCAAAGTCTGTATAATTTATTTTGTTGTCATCTTAAAATTAATAATTAAAATTTTGGCTTTTATTAGGAATTGAGTTCAAGATTTCTTGTTAATCTGGCGTAGGTAAAAAAAGAGCATTTGGTGAAACATAGAGTGAGCATATGTCAGCCGGTATGTTCTAGCATTCCGCAGCAGCTTGAGGTTGATTGGCACAGAATTGCACGTCGAAGAAATGCACCTACATTTTCTAATTCTATTGGTTCACAAAATGGTTTACAATCAGTGGCGTAATGTAAAATGGAAGAATGTGTAAGAATAAGAATAAGAACAAAATTGGTCCCATATATCCAATAATATTCAAACCTCCACGAAAAAAACACAAGTGTGTTATTTGATAATTATATATGCTATTATTAAAGAGAACACATTCTTATTGTGAACTTGAAATTATTCAGAACAGACGGTCTGTGATATTTTAAATGTAGATTCGAACCTGGATCTATTTCTAAACCTGGGAAGGTATTTGAAATGTCGTAAAAATAAACTAGATGGCTTTCGAATAATGGAACGATAGATGTATTAATTTGAAAAGTGTAATATATGTTTTCGAAAATTTGTCATCAAAATAGCATAGTTGGATAATGCACCTTTGCCCGGTTTGGAAAGATATTCATATTCGAATCCCGGTAGCGCAACAACAATATTATTCGATAAAATTGAATTTATATATATATATATATCTTTCTAATTAATACATTTAATTATATATGCATTCGTAATTGAAAAAATCCTTAATTCGCTTTACAGTCATTTTCTCTTTGCGACAATGGCCTGGTCCATAAACCATACATGTAGACGTATTAGCAGTGTACCACTGTTTAATATAACATGCGTTTTCATATACGCGAAAAATATATTTTAAAACATTGTAAGTAATTCTATTTCTCGCTGTGGTGGATTTCAAAAATGATTAATACAAAAGTATCGGTATCAAATATTTTGTAGGGTCCGGACTTTTTAGACATCTATCTAAAGCGGACCCCAACGAGCTGCATTGGCGTAGTTACGCCACTGTTTAAAAAAACGATGAGGTCAGCTTAGAAAATCAAAATAGCATAATTCCGTACAACCCGCATATCGGATAATCCGCACTCGAATAATTGAACGTCACGTTTTATTATAGGTACGCGTGAATGAGAGGGAAATATACCGGTTGCGGTTACATTGAGAGGGAACGTGACACGCTTATGCGCGCGGATGCGGGTGTGAGTGGAAAAGACGACGATTGGCATATCGCTCCGCGCGAGGGAGAGCGGCTTACGGCCGGTCGCGCGAGATGGAGCAGGACAGAGATGGAAGCACGTGACGAAACTCGACACAGAAACGCGAACTTTTGCTTTCGATTGAGGCTGCGACCTTTATACGAGCGGCAGAGGTTGGCAACTTTGTATACACCCGATAGTCCAAAATCCGAAGCAACGCCGTCTGCGTCAGTACTCCAGGAAGTGGACAGGGTTTTTGTGAGAACTTTTTAAGTCTCCTATAAAAAAATCAATAATTTTCCAACACGAAGTAAAGAATTATATGAGGTACGCTTTTTCGCCTAATTGCATCAGTTAATCTTTTGCATGGCATGGTTAAAAGAAAGGAAACAAACCCAAAAGGCTTTTAATTCATGTCAAAAATACTACACGATCGCGCAAAGTCAGCGAAGTGTGTCCGAATAAAATCCCGACAATTTATATACATTACTGAAAGCGGCGTGCACCGGATATGGATTTAGGTTATGCTGCTAATATCGATGGTGTAAAAGCGATAGGTACTATTATTAGAGGTTATATTCATCATTCACTCTTTCAGAAGCGTGAGAGTATATTATTACTATAATTTAATTTTTTTGAAGTTTTTCAAGTTAAAATATGAAATAATACCATGTTTAAAGTGTATTGGAATGCGTACAGTAAAAACCGCTTCAAAGACACACTTGCGGCGTTTTGCAACACGTCTATTAAAGCGAAGACGTGTATTCAGACCATCGCGCGGTGCGAGACTCGCATTTAATTCGTATACGACTAGAATAAATTTTTCGAAAAAACACATGCGCAGCTTTTTTTGTCAATTTTAAATTCTTCCGCTAGTTTTAGTTAACACGAGAACTCAATTATTTTCGCGTAGATTTACACACTCAATATATAATATATCAAATAAATATTTACATTTATTTTTCACTCGTTACACGTCTTGCCTAGTGAGGTGACCAATGTCAACAAAAGTATTGTAAAAAATACTGAAAAATTAAATACAACATTGGTTATAATTACAACTAGTGCCTACTCTCTCTTTAAATACCGTCTAGGACGGTGCATGTCCGTCTAGGATGTGTGTCAAGAAAGCGCCGAGTGATGTTTTAGTTTCTCTGCCTACCCTTATAGGTATAGCACGTGTGTATCTTATCTTTAAATACAACATTATTATAGTAACGCACCTAGACAAGGACTTCACGTGCTTGGGAATGATTTTTGGAGTACTTAAATATGTGAGTAATGTTTTTGATGTTTTGAGACAATGATTGATGAAGGTATTCAAACTGTTCTGTGTTTAACCTAATATATTTTTAATATTGACAATTATTATTTATTTTTATTCTCTTCTTATGCATGTGTACATCTACTGCATTCTTTTATTGTCTTATAATACTTACGTAAATACTTAATTTAGTAGGAAAGTAAATAAATAAATAAATGATGCATCTCAAAATGTCGATTTGGCGCCTGGTCGACTGATGCGCAACACGTCCGAAAATCGGAGAAGAAATGTTGGGCACCGCAAAAACCGAAAGTTAAAAACTCGGTCAAATGCACTCGTTAAATAGTATACATGGAAAAAAAAAGCCATACACACACGTATCCGTACATACATACATTATATTATTCGGTTATCGTAATAACCGTGCGGGCTCGGTGACGTCACGGCCGCCGTGCAACACATTCGCACGGTAATTGGCCGGTTGCGCAACGCTACGTGCGCATTGGCCCATTCAAAAACGGAATGACAGGTTACGCGCGCTCCGTCTCTGTCGCACCGGAGCGCACGCGCTAGCGCCGTCGCGCACTCGTGCGTGCGCGCAGAATTCAGGCTAATAATACGATTATTGTCGTTGTACGAAGACGATTATTGTCGTTGTTGTGTTTATTTACCTGCGGTGCGAAAAAAATAAGTTATCACCAGTCACCGGATTATAACATTAATTTTTCTGATGGTTCAAATATTAGTTAGGCACCTACCAGTGAAGTGCAAAAATGTGGTGACATCTTAAAAAAAATTCATTTAGTAGAATCTAGGGAATAATTATATTATGTAATTTTTCATAAATCAATACTATAATAAAAATACACTTTTTGTACTCTCATTAGTTTCATATTTATTTTCATTTATATTAAAAAATGTCAACAATAATTCAACCATTACACTTTATAATTCAGTATATATGTAAATCGTGTCCACTTTTCTTAATATCTAGTCGTTACAACCGCTGAACGATACAACCTATTTTTTTTTTCTATATCGTTAAAAAAAAATGATCGCCCAAAATGAACCTTCACCGTTTTTCTGATGAAATCAGCAAATTAACTGAATGCATTATTGAGGATCTTTTAAAGGCCCATCTGCTCATGTAATTATTAATTATTATCGAACATTTTTGAGGATTTCCGGGTATTTAAAACATATCCAAAACTGTTGAAGTATTTGAAATTCAAGTTTTTTTTCTAAAATAATTCTATACTTTTGGACAACACTGTGCACTCAAATGAAATAGATTGTGAAAATGTTCATCATACACAAGTAGTGCAACATTGTTATCGAACTGAAGTTCACAAGACTAAGATGGACGGTACATTAAGGAGTTCCAGCGGGCAAGAGACCTCTTCATCTCCTGCACAAGCACAAGTAAGCTGACAATGTGGGAAAGGCCAACAAGACTGCACGTTGCCAGCGAGGATGAAGGAATGTTCAGGATGTTTACAGAGCAATTGTGAAGTCGGCCTTGGACCTTAAAATAATAACGAAATAAAACATATCAAATTCTCAAGTTTTATTTTGAGCGTTCAAAATAAGGTCAAATACCTTGGCCATTAATCAATGAAGATGGACAAGACGATGATGATATAGAACGGCAGAGGACAATTGAGCGTTCGTACAAATTTGCGTTTCTACCGATGCAGTAAGGAGGTGAAGAGTATTCTGTTTAAATCGTTCTTCACCAGCATGTATACCTGCGAGCTCTGGTCGAAATACAAGCAAGTGACGTATAACCGTCTTCGAATTCAGTACAACAACTCATACAGAATACTGTTCGGATTGGCACGTTATTGTAGCGCATCTACAACGTTTACCGAAGGCCGTATATATGGATTCGTTCCGCTTCCGAGACATCGAGTTGCGGGCGTAAAGCTGCGGCTAGATTTCAGAACCAACTCTCTGGTGCAAGCGGCGGTCTCATGGAAAGCTGGTTCCCAGACCAGAGAATGGCAACGCCTACAGAATAGCTACATATACAACAATGGCCGTGACTGAAGTAGTTATATATGTAATATTTATATTTTGTATATATATATATATATATATATATGTGTGAACTTTTTACTTTTTATTTTTTTTTATTAATATTTTCCTTGGTTTTTTTTCCTTTTCATAGCATTATATTTATTTCGTAACTTTAATGTATAACATAATATGTATTATCTTTATGGCGAATCGGGTTAAATAAAAAACCTGATCACGCTGGAATAAACACATTATCATTATTATTATTACTGTCGTATGCTGTAATTCTTGCGATTGTTGAACTTGTTCAGTGATTTTGGGCCCCCGTGTGGCTGCCCAGGCGGTAGCGAAGGGCAAGACTTCATTTCGTAATGAACGCTTCACGAAGTGCGAAGCATGTCGAAATCACTTCGCACTTCATACAGTTCAATGAAGTGTGGTTAAATCGTTATTGAACTATACTTCAATGAAGTGTTTGAAGTGCGTATCTATGAGCGAAGTGTGTATTGTGATACATCGCAAAGTGCATACTTCAATGAACTCCATGAAGCGAGCAGCAAACTTCATTCTCTATAGCTATACAGTTCGCAGTTAACTGTGTGGCAACTAAGTTATTTGCTAGTGTGTGTGTGTGTGTGTGTGTGTGTGTGTGAATATTGTGTGAAGTATTAAACTAAAGAAAGAACGATTTAAAACGTACGAACTGTGAAGCGTGAATATAACGATGTAGTTCATTGAAGTACTTCGTACAGTACCGACCCATCACTAGTAGCTACGTATGAAGTTTCATGATGACTGCATTAGCTAAGATGTTATTAGATCCGATACCATATTATAATACAATATTAGTTAGCGATCCGTCCAATCGTCATCACAATTCACCTGAAATATGTACTATTTTCAGGGTAGTGATTAATAAATTACTTACTCGAGGATTACAAAGTAATTCGTAAAAAAAAAAATAATTTAGAAGTCTGAAAAACAAAAGTTGAACATGAGAATGTTGAGCACACTTCACTCCTGTGAGGATCTGTACATGTAAAATAATATATTTCCCCCCTCCTTTACGTCAGCATTGTAACGCGCGAAGATCAGGGGTGTCTCATGTGCGGGACCGAACCGTGTCGACAAAAACCGCTAGCAAGCTTGGCGCCCGTTTTCCCTTTAAAAGTCATCGTTCCATTTTCGGAAAGCGCGCCTTTTGTGTCGCGCGATCCGCCATTGTGGGTTTCATTTAGCTTTCAATTGGAATTTGGAACGTGATTCGACATTCAAACAATCGGCGCGCGTTTTCCTCTCTGTCTATGGCCGGAAGCGGAAATGCCGTCGACAATTGATATTATTATTATTTTTACATGTTCGATCGCACAATTATGGATTAGCCGCGGCGATTATGCACACGCCAAATTCAAAACGGGGCGGCCATTTCGGACCTTGAGAAAATGGGTATGCAGATGATATTTAGCGATGCGGTGCGTCCCGGGTTGAGAAAATGACAATACTAAATATCTCTTCGTTTATCATCAACAAATACGATGAAAAAGGCAAAACAAAAGCATTGGAACGACACTCACAGTTTACCGCGATTGGTGTGCTGGTATGTGACATAACGACCAGAAACATTACTAGAGTAGATAAGAAAATAGATCATAGCCGACCAGGTGTTGTCAAGAACTCGACAGACATACCATTGGACAGCTATTATTATACGTTTCGAGCCGGTGAGATAAATAATATTCTTCTTTATCTTTGAATATATATAATATAATATATACATCACTTTTAATAATACCTACTTATATTTTGTTGCTAATCATATATATATTATGTACGTAAAATCCCAATATATTTGTATGTATCACTAGTAAGAAATCTAATATATTTCATTCCTCTGAACTGTGGAACAATTTCAATAGTAAACAAGATAGTCTACTGTCAAAATTTGAAAAATTGAACGTTTAATGCTACTTCATCATAAGTAGGCAATAATTTAAATTATCACATTTATTTAACAGAAACCATTACATGGAAGTCTTTCGCGCCCGTCCTATGATGTGTTTTAATACTAGTAACATAAGTTGATTATAAGGTTGCGATAATAATTAGCCGACTAGTTCAGACGCACAGAAATGAAGACAAATAAATGAGATTTTTTTTGCGTTTTTGTAGACCTGTCATTTTTTATCAATTTTGAAATAAAACATAAGAAAAAAGTAATATTTTAAAATCATTTACTAGGCACCAACGTCTATGTCACAGATGCTGACGTAATAATGATATTATTATATGAACAATAATATTTGTCGCAATTGTTCCAGAGTGTGAGGGTGAGGTGAGGTGCTAAGGTCAGATTGAAGTACCTAAGCCAGTTTACAACTGCTGCAGGAACTGGTAGAACCTTGCAGCCGCTCCGGCTACTAGTGTCGTCTTATTCTAGTTCAGACTCAGCGGTCGAGCTAAATCAGACGGCGAACTTGCAATGAGTTGCCTTGTTTACTATGCACCGCGCATGCACACCGGTGCACTTTGGTGCCTCGGGAATCGTTGATCCGATTCCGAGCGCAATCGAGATCTAGAGCGCGCCGGGAGCCAAGTCTTGGTGTCTTACAATTATTAAATGGGACAGAATTCAACGAGCAAGACTGATCGGTTCAACTTCTACAATGCACACGCCTAAAAATAATACATTTTTATCCTGTAACCTATTAGTTATAGTGAAAGAAAGCTGACTTCAATGATAAAAATATAAAATGAAAAATTAGCTACTAACGAACGTATAGATGACTGACGTGGCTTCAATAAGCGTATTATTTAATAATGCATTCTGTATTGTTCTCTCTGGAATTATACAAACGTGAAAAATACGGCCAAAACATTCATGTCACATTTGACAGCGACATAGATAAGGAAAGAAACCAAAGAGCGCGACGCGATATGACCGATGAGATGACAGGAGTCTCACAGACCTGGACGTTTAATAATAATAATAATAATAATAATGCGTTTAATCCAGCGTGATCAGGTTTTTTTTTAACCCGATTCGCCATAAAGATAATACATATTATGTTATACATTAAAGGTTATGAAATAAATATAATGCTATTAATAAATTAAAAAATTAAAAAAGTTAATAAAAAGTAAAAAGAGTTTAAGAGAGTACTTTAGAGCCTACCGAAGCAAATGGCAATAACGAAGTCGCTACGGCCGCCACATCCATAAAGTCATATAAATAGACGGGGAAGTGTAATATCATTATGGATTTATCATACAATGGATAACGTATTCTGGCCCCGACAAAATATTGTCTGATTTCATACAGTTATTTTATTTTAACAAAAAACGTTTAATGTGAAATGGTTTCGAAACTCAGAGGAACCAATAAATATATCGGTCGATTAATTAGGCTGACATCTGACCTAAACAATAGATACAAGATGCAAAATGTAACTCGAAACAACAAAAAAAACATGAAAAAATATTTCGGTCCCAATAAGTTTCTTTCTATTTCCTTTATGGTGCATACTATTGTGTATTGGTAATTTTCACCTAAAAATATTAAAAACATTTAGGTATATAATTTAAACGATTACAATATTCTTCAATAATTGAAAAGTTACTTTGTGGCAACATTTTATATTAATAATAAGAAAATACTTTGTTTACACCACTGTTTATTGATAACTCAACATGTTTCGGGGCCAACGGTCTATTCTTCAGGATAATATCTTCAGATTATAATATTATACAAAAGTATCGGGAGAAATATAGACAACACCATAAACATTAAGATATAAGTACAACACAAGATTCCCTTTTGACCAAAATCAATCAAAATCATGTGTTATTAATTGGCGCTATGAAGACAGCAAGATCTATACAAAACGATCTGAAATGTGCAATCCTCTTCCTGTAAATAGAGTTGACCGCACGATTGTAGAGCACGCTGTAATCATCGAAATCTCGGCTGGCAAAACAAGGCCTTATCAAAAACAGGATACCAAAAAAGGAAAAACATCGCAAAAACCGCAAAGCTATCGCTGTGATCATCAAAACATATTTTCCAACACCTATTTAAATTTTCCCATACGACCTTTTCACCTAAATTATATGTAAAAATCATACCGCAATAGTTCAATATTGAAATAATATCGCGGAGCATGTCGCATCTTTATCTTTTATCCATTTAGACGAAGCAGACGTACGTCTTTTATTACGTCGCGCATTTCTGTGCCAAATTCAAGCAATTTTTCAAAGTGACAGCGATTTTGGCGGGATGGACGGTGTCCGAGTTGAACAAACCGCTCGAGGTTTTCCTTCTCGCACGTACGGCAACTCTCAAAACCATAAACATTTTTCGTGTGCCAACACTATTGCGCAAGACCTTATTATGAGGCAAATTGCTTTGGTTAGTGAGAATAAATTATTATTAAACCCACTCTCAAACAAGACGTTAATGTCATTTTTGCGGTACACTTTTCGAAATACATAAAAACCCGCGAAAAAAAAAACAAGTTTGCGAGATTATTAAATTTGATAATGTTATTAAATTGTCAGGCCTTAATAAAGATATTTAGTGAACTCAGTCAGTCGTGTATTTTATTTGAATATTACTCAATACATCGATCATACAATCGATACATACAGGTAGTAGTTCAATTTGCCTAGCAAAATATACAATACGGTAAACTACCGAATGTTCCAAACAAAATAAATATTAATATATATAATTTATAAATATTGATGAAAAATTTAATTGTAAATTGAAAAAAAAAAAAATTATTAAAACATTTTCCCGAATTTCTCTGAAATGTATATGAAACTTCATAAAAAATAAACGAATTGTTTCCAAGAATTTTGTGTATCTTGTCCCTGGGCTGTAATAATTGGTACTCGCACCTCTTTGCCATTCACGTGTTTGGGACTAAATTGCGTTTTAATATAATTTAGCGTTTCGATACTTAATTAAGTTCTGTTGTTTACTTTATTGGTAAGTCAAAAACCATCTCCAAAATAATATTCGGTTCATTTTAGTCATAATCAGACATTTATAATAAATTAAGATATTAAGAATTCGTGTATTGAATGATGATACCATTTTGGGTATACTTTAGATACCGTATTATATGCAATGCATACGAAATTCTCGGAATGACGAGCATTTAAATAATTTAAACACAACACCTGCAATGTTTGAGGCATTAAACGAAGAAAAATAGAATGCTTCCATTGCGCCGGAGAAATATCGCTGATCAAAATAGGCACAATCCGGCCAAGTGAACCTACTCAGCAAAATAATGCAACGACATCACGATGAGTGCGCTGCATCCGCCGTGCAAGTGACGCGAAATTTTATGCTGATCTCACAAGACGTGGGAATATTACTAATCAAGTAATTCCTGCAAATTATTAGTGAATTCACCGATTAAAATGAAATGTAATGATAAAAACAAATTATGCACGCACGGTCATTTACGTATTTTTCTATTACTGCTATTATTTTGTGAACATTGATAGATACACTATGCAATTAAAGTATTTCAAAGAGCAGTGAATATCTGAGGCTGTAGGCACATGGATAGAATTTTGCCCCCGAGTCCAAATACATACTTTAAAATGTACATACATATATTTTGTCACCTTTTTATAGCAGTACTATCTTTATTTTATATTTATTTACCGTTTTGTCTCTAGTCTACTGATCCCCCGTCCCTAATATTATATATTTATTTCTATAGTTTTTTCTTAAATTTTTTACTCTTCACGTTTGAAATATTTATTTATTATTATAAGACAGCTAGTATAAATAAAATATAGAAGAATATATTTGTAGAAACTTATCATTTGACTTAATTTTGCTTAGTAACTGGAATGTATTTTTCACTGTTATTTACCTTAATTAATAAATAAACAAATAACTGAATAACTTAGTATGTTCTGCACAAATACGTCTCGAGAATAATATTCAAAGGTAGTATAATAGCATAACAGAGAGGGTTATTTATTATGTTTCCGAATAACATTTTTAATTTAATTGAATACTCTTAGATGTCACCCATCACACTTATTAAACCGTATTCAAATTGAATATTTAAAAGATTGTTTCTATTCATTGTACGGTCAAACCCACAAGCAGAATAGAAAAAGTAATTCTACAGATTTTGTGTTAGTTTTTTCAGCTAAGGTGCGATAACATCGAGCGAGGGATGGCACGCCAGGTTGATGCGCGTACATAGGATAATATTATACTTCTACTCGTACATACACCATTAATTACTTATCACAGAAGCTGATTTTTTTTAGATTATAATAATGTCCGAACATTCAACAACTAGAGTTAAACTTTACAAATTTTAATCAGTAATGGGTTGGATTGGACAATTATGTAGATAGTAAATCAATTTAATATTAAACCAGTTACTCGGGGCAGTTGATGATCGGTCATCGATCATTCGAGCCATTGCACCCATTCCTTTCGCGACGACAAAAAAAACTCTAAGTACAGAGACTGCATCAAAATTATCTTAAAAAGTGTCTCGTTCTCATGGTTTTAGCCGAAAATGAGGCCGCCGAACCAGTTGCCGTGTAGCAAGGAGCCGAGATTCTTCTCGACGACAGCGGTCCAACGGTGCTTGAAAAAAAATCCTTTGAGCGAATGCCAAATTACTCGCACTCGCACTCGCACTCGCCGGCTCGCACAACTGATTTAACTGATTGCCGTCGTGTTTACAACACTAGCGGTCGCGGCCGGTCGCGGCCGCCGGATCAGCAATTCGGCCACTGAATAAAAATTTGCCGACGATTCTTAAGAGTGATGAGCCGACGGCGACGGCGTCAGTGTGCCCTTTTACACTCGGGGGTTGAGATTTTTTTGTGAAATGATTTTTGGCTCGCGATGATATTATACAATCGGCCGACGAGTGTGAGCGGTGTAGGTACTCCGCTAGAACGTGCGTTGAGGTAGCTCCGACCGAATCCCCTTGACCTGGATAGTCGCTGTGTGGTAAGCGCGGACCGTTCTGTACCTACGTACCTGCCACATCTACCATCGCCATCTACACTCGGCTATTCTATCAATTGTTATTTAGTAAAAACAAATATAACTATATGTACATACTTATACACTTTAAAAATAAATAAACTTGAGTTAGTCCTGTAGAAAAGTAATTTACGACGGTGTTTCAAACAACGGCGAAATACCTCCCTATTTTGGTTTCGACCGATTAAAAAAACGTCCGGTAAATTCATTAAAATCGATCGAAAAACTATTAATATCAACAACAGGTAGGAGCCAAATTGAAAGTATTATACGACATCGTGACTACTCTAAAGATCGTTCAATTGCGCTGGGCCCATTTTCAAAGAATGTTCCTCAAAGGTACCAGCAACCCTAAATGACGCTACCAGGGGGAGACAATATTGAGAAAGATGCAAGAAAACTTGGCGTTCGTAACTGTGAAGATGGACAGCAGTGGCGAAACTCCTTAAGAAAGTAGAGATCATTAATGGATGGTTATAATAAGGAACTAAATTATTCAAAATGAGACAAAAATTTATCGAAATTTCAATCGGCATAATTAAGTTTGTAGCTCTCGAGCATTTAAATTCATTAACACATAAACAATAAAGGAAACATTTTCAACACAGCATATTTTATTGGAGGCTCCCCATATAAAATGTGTCACGAAACTGTGTTAAAAATAGAACGATAGAAAATTTTGAAACATTACGTTTACATTACGAGGTAATAAATTAGAAAGTTATTTTCGGTATTTAGTACATATTTTTGTAGAGACCAATGAGGAAGAAATGTGTAGAAAAAAAAATAGAGATTAGACGCAATTTTTTGTATCTGATCATTTCTATATAGAAACAAAAATTTGTGTCTGTATTTATTAAGTATTTGTAGCAATGAATGGATGGTTATACGAGAAAAATCTACTTCTACCTATCTATCATTTAAAAATATGTTTCTAGAAGATACAAGGAATTATTTTTTAACGTAGTAGAATACACCATACAAAAAATACCTGGGTACCTTCCAGCTATTAGGTGAAACGGATGTGTACGAGTCATACAGTACGACTCGACTTTGCCTTTCATTTTTACGAGATGATTTTCATACGAGTGAATATAATGCGATATATATTATTATTACAATTCTAAAATATGTACGGATGTACAAATGCATTTGTGGTGTCACGTGTGGACTATTGTAACAGCATCTATGCTGGCCTGCTAATGTTTCAGCTGGATAAATTACAATCCATTCTAAATGCGGCAGCACGGATATGGAGTTTTCAATTTCTCTCACATAACTTCCCTTTTACATCAGCTACATTGGCTCTCATTCCCTGAAAGAGTTGAATTTAAATTGTGCCGGTTGATGTACAAGGCGACACATAACATGGCGCCTCTTTCAAGAGTTTCGCATCCCGGACAATTTGAATGGTAGACGTCAAACTCTACAGCCGCAGGAAGAGTTGTAGAACCGACCAATCGTTGCCAAAAGTATAAGTTTAGTGAACGGGTACTTGCGGTAGCAGGCCCAAAAGCTTGCAGCTCTTTGCCCTCCGTCATAAGGAATAATGAATGCATCAGAGACTTCAGAAACTAAAAACGCACATTTTCAAAAAGTTTGAATGCATTCTTGGCGCACGTTTATTTATATGTGTGAGCAAATATTTATGTTGAAATCAACATTTTTTAAATGTAAAATATGAATAATAATGATTACGAAGTATTTTAGCCACTCTACACTACACACACCTGTGAGCAATTATTATTTGCGCGGTCACGAGTCTGCCGGACAACACCAACAGCAATGTAGCCGATTTGTATCTGATCTTCTTCTATCTGGTCGATCCCTCGAGACTGGAGGTGGAGGTCTGGACTGTGGAATGCTGCAGCCCCCTGGGTAACCGAGGCCTCGCCGTCTCATACTACTCTGCAGGGCTGACGGCCGAGTGACGGTTGACCCCCGACAGTTCTTCACTCGGTCGCTCCGTCGCATTGGCGAACGTCCTCTCGCTCGCTTTCCCTGGACGCTGTCCAACACTCATTTTCTCCAGGTTCTTTAGTTCACTGCGAGCTATGTTGCCAAAAAAATGTAATTTACGCCGTAAACACATTGTACATATCGGTCGTTCTTTAATTGGAGTTCCTGATCGATGGATTGATTTGTTTTCCGAACAGTTCACGGAATCCGGAACGTGCGCAACTTTTAGCGTTTTACGGCTCAAGGTCCGCGATTCGACAACACCTTACAGAAATATGGAGAGCATTGTATCTTACATGGTTACTAAAAAGAGCCACAAATATTAAGAAAGGATTGTTTATTGGCGGTTCGATAATTGAATCGAGTACGGCCTTGTTATTCGGTGGTGTGCATTAAATAGTACGGTTCATTCAGTCGATCAAATCGGAAGATTGCGACATTTTGTTTATGTACCGACAACCTTACGGCCTGCGGTACGTGAGTTTTAAAAACGGCGTTTGTTTACCACTCGCCACCATTTTTTCATCTGGTATAATTGTGGTACCTGCAAGCTCATCGAGGCTATTGATTCCCCGGTGCACGAGTACTGACATTATATCTGGTCGTACTTCGGTCACACTTCACGGACCGGCGGCGATGGCAGCCTTTCGGGGCCACTGCGCCGCGCGAGATCTGACACGGCCGAGGATAGGACGCGAAGAAGGATGAGGATGATCGTAAAGAGGTGTGCGGATGTGGAAGGAGTGATGCCGGGATGAAGGGGGCAGGTCGCCAAGAGTGATGGCATTCTGCGAATATTTGAACGAAGGCTGCTAGAAAATGAACAGACATTAATTTTGAAACTGAAATCCTTTGAACAGCCTGTCAGCGAATTACTACAAAATATGTACATGTCCGTACAGTTGGTACGATGTCGATTGATACGATAACAAAGTCATAAATTAACCGAGAGAAACAAATTATAAAACTTACACAACGTTCATATAATGTAATATAAAAAGTGTCCAATGCTCGGTTTGGTAAGTCTGGTCCATAAAAATTATAATATTATATTGTATTTCTCTTAGAAAATAAAACGTCTTCAAGGACGTAGAGCAGGTCACGATTTGTTTTACGAGAACATTCATATAAAAAGTTTTCTAATAAAATTAAAACTAGTCAAGTCTGCTAAGATTGCAGGTTTACAGCGAATGAATTTGAAGAAAGATTATTATTACAAGAGATTTTTGCGTAGGAATTGCAAGGTGGTGAAAATGTTTTCTTTTTACTGTTTCCGGCACGTGACATCATCACTTCATTATTTATTCTATAATAATATTATTACATATATCAATATGTTTTCATTTGAATTTTTTTGATACATATCAAACGACGCAATTAGATTTTTTTTTTATTAATATCAATTCAATATGACGTAAGAAGTAATAGTTTCTACATGGAATTATGTTTAGCCTAACACTTGTACACACGAACAAAAGTAAAACAAACATTTATAATAATTGTGTGTTCACACAAGATAAATAATAATAGTGACATGAGAACATGGACGGCTATGAACATAGTTTGCTGTAATAATAATAATGTTCTCACATAAAAATTTGTTTACATAACCTAAAAACATGATTGATTTGCAGATTGTTCACAATAAAATTATTGTAATTAAATCGATTATGGAGATAGTAATTAAATCGATTATTTTACTCATTGTGACTGGCAAATCAGCAAATCACGCGCGTCGAATAATACCCCTCCCACTTACCTCACCCTGATGGTTTACGAGCAATTATAATTTAGTCTTGATATTTTGCCGCTGGACACCCTATAGTTTGAGTGTGGCTTAACACATTGTAGAACATCTTTCATTTGTACACAAAAGAAAGATAGTCCTAAATAGTTTATCTTTAATTTTAATTTATGTTGGAGATACATTTACGCAACGGCGTGCACTAGGCATGGACTTAAGTTATGTTGCTAATATTGATGGTGTAAAAGCGATGGGTATTATCATTAAAGGTTGTATTTATCATTTACTCTTTCAGGTGCATGTTTTTGTGTATGCATAGGAACCTATATTATTATTCTTATTACTAGTGTATTGCAATGCATACAGTCAAGTCAGCTTCAAAGACACTTGCGGCGTTTTGCAGCACGTCTGTTAAAACGAAGACGTGTATTCAGAAGAAGAGTTGTTGCGTATAGTTTGTATATGTCTGGAACAGATTTTGCGAAAAAAAAATATGCGCAGCTTTATTTGTCAATTTTAAATTCTTCCGCTAGTTATATGGTTTTAGTTAACACGTTAACATGAGAACTGAATTATTTTCGCGTTATAGAGTGCACGCCCTTGATATACGTAAGATGTATTACGTAACGCATGCCGCTGGAAGCGCGAAGATGTGTGTGGCATAGTTAACACGTTCTGCTCCAGAAGCCGAACGAGATTTTAAAGATAATGAAATAACATTGAAAACAGTACGTACCTAACAATCACGGATACTTAAATAATTTTCTCATTTCTTTTAACGTTGGTTTGCACGACAACTTACGTTTATAATGTTACATCTTTGAAATTTAAGGATAATAATAATATTATTATTGTTTTATCGTTACTAAAGCCATGTACATTTTATCTGAAGTAAATTCGCCCACAAATCCTGACCTACCCAAAGGACATGATGGCCTACGTGATACCTGCCACAGTGGTATCGGTGATTCGACATCATTCATGTTTTCAGGGTCCGTTAAAGCGTGAAATCGTTAAAAAAAATGTCTTAAATGATTTGAGTGTTTATTTTTAGTATAATTCTAAAAACTTTGAATATCTTAGCCAGGGTCAAAAATGTTTTAAAATTACTAATTTATCAAGATCAGCGCATAAAGAAAATTAAAAATAAATCCCATATATTTTGCCTACTTTTTATAAATATTTTAATTGTTAATATGAGTGATAACTAAATAACACATCATTTTGATGCCAAAAAATCACACACTAGTAAATGAATAGACATGATTTGAAGTGTATATATAGGAGAGGGATTTGCAACATTATTTGCGGGGCGAGGGGCATTCCACACACACACACACACACACACACACAACGAAACATAAATCCGATAGATTATGACACATTTATGCAACAGTAAAAGTATTGACTCTTCGAAAATTAAATCTTTGTGAAAACAAGGCGTTTTTTTTACATGAATGCATATTATATATATTATCACCGTTTAAATTTTCGTTCCAATCGAGTCTTCTTCTTCTTCTTCTTTCAAATAGGCAATCCAACAATCGAGTCATATTTTTAAAAAAAGTCGCGGTTTTCTTTGATTGTTGCGTGAATGGCACCAAAGTGAACATGTAGGTGCCGCCAAAATGAACATTTTGAGACAAGGATTTTGCGTTAGTTCATGTCTATTTATTTGGTAGTCTGTGCAAAAGATACATAATTTAAAAATATCTATGATATTTTATTAATTAAATTCGAACACTACAAAAAACATCTTTTAGTTGTTTCGTAGAAAATGTTATTAATTAAAAAATGAATGAATGTGACAAAATCGATTAATATTTTGGGTCTAAATTTAAAGCCGTGTTGACGTCACCCACCTGCATTTGACTATTCTCCGAGTTAGGGAGTTTTTATGGGAACTAAGTCGGGCTAGAATAAGGAAAGGTAAGCAAGTGAGGTAGTAAGCAATGTAGTGGAACAAATCACGAAAGTGGTTAATAGTATTGCTAGTTGCATCTGTGTATTGTGTCAATGGGTGTAACGTCCGTGTATGAGATTTCTCTTCCATATCGTATAATGCACTGTGTTAATAATTTTTTAAGCATTAGTATGATACTATTTTTAGTCCCGTAACCGACGAAGAAAGCAGTTAAGGGGTCACGCGCAATCCACGTGTGGATATTGAATATTGGGTGTGAGAACAATAAAATTCGGAGAAAACGTTGGAGTTCAACGCATCTAATACCACCAAATAGTGAATAATGTCACCAGAAAATAAGATTTAACTCTATGATGTTCGACCGTGAAATTTTCCAAGTCACGCGGTTCTGGGACCGGAAATAAGATTCTGTGCGGAGGATCTCGAGGGAAGGGTGGGCGGAAGGTCCTGGGGAGGAGGACGTGTCGGGAGGAACAGGGAGGGAGAGTTGGGAGCATCAGAACATAGAAGGGTTGTGTTTAACCCTACTAATATATTATACAAAATAAAGAGTTTTTTTTTGTTTTAGCGCCGTGAGTCAGATATCAGCCAGCGCGTATTTACGATGGCTCTTGTTGTCAATTTAAATATTTACCAAATTAAATGATTTATGGATAAAATTATTAATACTTTTTTTATATAACCGAATCAATGACACACAACTAATAAGAAGTTAAAATTATTTATATTTGCAATAAAGCTTCAAATTCACACAAATATGATGTGACTAATAATAATTATATCTGCACACAGCAAAAATGAAATACAATGAGAATTGATCAATTTTATACAGCAGTTAAAACTTAGTGATACGGATAACTACCATCTAGGTATTTATATCATGAGTTATTTTTGAAAACTAATCCAATAATGTTATTTTTTTTTTGTTAAATTTACTTATTCAAAATGTTAAATTTATGAAAAGAAGGTGATTTAAAGCGGGCGAATGGCAGAAAATTAATCAAAAACGATGCTAGGAATTATTCTCGAATTACTTAGTAAAATGCCGCAAGACGATGTTAAAGTAAATGTTACTTGGGAATCGTATTATAACCAGTGGCATGCAGTAGGTATAGATTTAGGTTATGCTGTTACCAATTATATTATACAATCATATATAATATATGTACTACAATATATGTTGTAAATGGGATTATGAACTTTCGTTTCGAACCAACACAGATAGCACTAATTGTAATAAATCCGTAAATATACGTTCACGGTTCATATTATAGATTATTTAATTTATATTTGTTTCACAGAATTTTTAGTAATGCACAGCCCCTGATTATAACCTAATACTGCGGCCGTGAAAACCCGAGATGGTCGAATACTCCGAGTTGGCAGCCCTGGGAGGAGTTTTCACGGAAACTATAAACACAAATGGTGAAAGTGGAACCGCTGGGATGGGGGGAGAAAAGGGTGGGCGGAAGTAAGAGAGACGGCACTATGACGTATGCGAAAGAATTCCTTCTACATTCAATGTCAGGCTGCTCAGGGGCTCTAAGCTTTAGTGACGTTTACAAATTTATCACGAATTTAACTCAGAATTTGTACAGCGTGATATATAGTTAATATTACTTGTATAGATAAAAAAAATGAAAATTTTTGAATATAAATCTACTGGGTTACATTCACCTAGCACGATACACTACCTGTCCTATACAAGGTGACAATACAAATTATAATGAAAATATTGATGTATCTATTTATAATTTTTTAAGAAAAGTATTTTTATTTTATCGGCAACTGGCAAATAATAAAATAATAAACAACATAATCCTAGTTCCCGCAACACTCCGTGGCATTGCTGCTCGGTTCGTCGGTAAGTCGGTAGCCTTCAACTTAACGTGATCCGATCGACAGACCGAGCGATGTGTTGTACGATCGGGCCGACCGGGCACGGCTCCCGGCTCGGACGTAGGACACGAATTGCGTAAAAATACTAAATTAATGTTTCTTATTTCCTTTATAGCTATTTTGAAATAGCATTATTGAAAATTGAATGTTAATAATGTTTCCGTTGAACGCGTAGTTTTTTAATCGTTCACGTATTGCCAATATCAATTAAAACCCACACAGATATTTAGATTTTACTTTGTATGATATAAATGCAAACACATTATATGTAGAAACCTTAAAAAATGCAATTTTTCAACTAGTGTGGGGTTAAAAATACAAAAAAATGGTTCGAAATGAGATAAACCATAGAAAAGGTTAATGATGAAATCTGTATCCGAAAAGTATCAAAAGCGGTGAGGAGAAATGTTATTTTTTAATGATTTTGTAGTGTTACTAACACTACAAAAACATTTTATTAACTCTCACTTACACCATTAGTTTGGTAATTATGTTATTAGTTTTGTGCATGGCTTATGACTTGGCGGATATAAACAATGTTCGTGTTCAGATCCTTAACGAAAGCTTTCTTAATTTAATTCAGCACTAGCTAATAACACCAGGTAAGTTGTTAGCAAAGTGCGAGATGCTGGGAGGTGTGGAAAGCAACCCTTGACGCGGATCAGCTGAATTAGACATACTAGAGTGAAAAAATACTTTAGAATATCAAAATTTAATATTATAATGATAAGAAATTTTAAAATTGAAATGAAACCACTTGTTTTTCCAAGTCAATTATACACCTAATCCGTAGAAAATTGACTCTTCACTTAAATATTATGTATCAGTTTCCTTTCAAATTTGCCTACACAATAAAGCGTTAGACACTAAGCTGGGCTTTTATTCAGTTTGAACAAAGGATACGAAAAAATGAACGCGAACCGCTCATTTGAAACACAAAAGCCGGCGACCGAACCAGTCAGCTGTTCATTTCACCCTTCCTGGAAATCCAAGTTTAATCCTCCCTGCGACCTCCGCACCCCTCACTCCGCGCCCGCCCCCGCGCGACCGCCAGAGAAAGGGAAAGCGACGACTGAACGGCGAACACCCCCGGCTGGGTGGCGACGGATCGATGGCGGCGTCTGGAGCTGACGTCACGCGGGCGCTCGCCGGGGCGGGGCGGGGGCGGGGGCGCGAGGCTTCCGGGGCCTTTGCGGGGAGAGCGTACGTGATGCCGGTACATTTGCGTGATGTGGAAAATGTATAACGTACCCAGTAACAGCCGTTTGAAGTTACGTATTTTAATTAATTCTCTAAAATAATAACACGCTGTAGAAAATCTGTATTTATTAGGCATTCTTAAAAAAAACTCTCGGTGAAATTTTACTTTAAAAATGATATCGATATTATTTTTCTGAACGTTAGACGATGTTTGATGCAGGATGTGGACTGAAGATGGATGGACAATATCAAGACAAATAACGAATCTCCTACAATGGTAGGAGTACACGAAGAAACGTGTAGTAAAATATCTAGACATCAACGTGTTTATTGACATTATGGCCGTATATGTAATTGATGAGATAAATTTAGCGATTAATAAATTATTAAATAATTTGATTTTAAATAATATTATTATTTATATTTATCGATGATGGCACAGATGTGCAACTATAAAAAAAAAAGTGTGTTCAAGGCATAAAAAAAATAGTATAGAAAAACAGCCGCAATGAAAATATAATTCGTGACATTTTTTTCATTGAGTCGATCAACATCTTATCTAATTGATTTTCAACTCTGTCCTAGGATATTTCGATTAATAAAATGTGTGAAAATAAATAAAAAAATCATTTATATCTGGTTTCATAACGTTGTCTCAAAATTTCATAATTATTAATTAATTTTGATTTATATTTCAAACATCTCATTGAACATGGCATTCTGAATAAATTGATGTACGCCTCCAAAACTATCCTTTATGCGGGTATCGTCCGGTGTTTCAGCTGGTCTAGATTTCATGATCGTTTCACTCCAATGAAAATAGCGATGTCGTATCGATTTGATTTTCCATATTTTGAACTTCCACAATTAAATTGATAACGTATAAACTTAAAGGTATAACTACCATATCACTTTCATTCGTATATCTAAATTAAATTGACAATTCCGTCTGATGTAATGAATCAAATTCCTTTAAAATGTGCGTACAAAAAAAGCGTCAGCCACAAAGATAGTCTTTTACTTATATTCGATATATAGATTCGAAATTTAAATAACGAAAAGTGTCGAAACAAAAGTAGGAAAAAATTCATTGAAAAACAAAATAGAAGAATCTCAGTCGGGGACATTTTCTTTTGATGTTTATGAAAATTTATCACAATTTAATATCCATTAACCAACTTGCAATTATCGCCCAAGGTTGTAGGGGAAATCCAGAATTCCACCAGGCTGTAGACATTTGTTAATAAAACATAGCTACTAATTAATTAGTCGGAGGATATTGCCAAGCAACATTCAAATAATATAATGTAGGAGTTCTTATCTTTGAGCGAGTAATATTATTTCTATAACATACATGTTTTATAAAACATAAAGGTTTACAAATCACATTTTTAATTCATTCTGGTCTCATTTCTTGCGAAAATGACAGTTCGTCTAACGGTAAACTTAACACGTATAATTTTCACCATAACGACAAAAAAATGATTGTGACAAAAAAAAAGCCACAGCTAAAGGAAAATCTTGAAACATAATATTGTATCGCACTTCGCTTGGATATGTATACATTTTGACTCACAGGAAACTGATTACATTTCCAAAAGATAAAATAAAATATTACGTAAATAGGTAAAACTAAATTTAACATTTATACCGTAACGTGATATATATTAGTTAAATTTTTATTATATGTCTTATAAATGTATGTAGGAAAATTACAATAATGTAATCAATTGATAACGATCGAATATTAAATTTCCTGTTGTTTCGGTTTGCTAAGGATAACTCTGATAATCGCCACCAGAAACCACGTATTTCGTGACGCACAACTTCGAATCCAAGGCTTTTAACATCAACTTGGAACATAATTATTACACTTTGTACAGTAACTACATAGATATCTAACAATGACAGATTTAGGGAAAATAAATAATCTATCGCGTGGGATATATTAATGTGAAATTTCAATTCTTCATATAAAGTGTAATGCGATTTTTTTTAAATAGTGATATGTACACGGATACGTGCTACGTTAATACTGTTACTGTTGACTATCTAGCCGAACTCCTGGGATGAGGCTTCAACGACCAACTGGATAGTACTAACTAATAGAGGTCATAGAGGAGGACGTTACAATAATGAGATCTATGATATATATAATGAGCTAAGTCTCAAAGGTTATAAAAACAGAAATACTCGGTTGGATCTTATAGAATCTACAGCAACAGGACGGGATGCCTAAGTTTAAATGAAGCGACAATGTCCTCAACGACATATCTGTTTTAGATATCTAAAACTCTTAAGGAGGTCAAGATCCACCGAGGGTTATGGTTCCAAAAGATTTACAAATTATAAAATCTATGCACTTACAACGTACACAGTTATTTAATATTTTTTTTATGTTAAAAACTAATTAAATGTATCAATTAGAAAGTTATAGATATAAAATCAATTTTATCGAAAAATATTGTTACGCCACCGGGATTCGATACTATCGGTTTACTCAAAGATAATTGAGATTCCGTAAAAACAAAGTAGATGGCTTTCAAATAAAGGAACAACGAAGATGTATTCATTTGAAAAAGTGTAACATATAGGTTCGAAAATTTGGATAATGCACCACCCCCGGTTTGGAAAGAGATCCACGTTCGAATCCCGGTGGCGCAACAGCAATATGTTTCGATAAAATTGATTTTATATGTATGTCTTTCTAATTAATACATTTAATTAGTATGTAAAATATCACAGACCTATGTTCTGAATAATTACAACTTCACAATAAGAATGTGTTCTCCTAATACTTTTCTTATGTATTAAAAAAAATATTTTTCCAACCAGGCCTAATACATTAATTTAAGTTTACGGTTGCGATTGTCAAGTTTGCGTCTGCTCAGTAATCGAGCAAAAATAAAAATTTATATTTAAAAAAAAAGTAAGCGGATAGAAATTTCGAAGAGTTATCCATCCTGTCTCGGAAATTATTTACTTCATTATTGTTATCAATTATTTGACGAACGATAAAAAATACAGCATTTGACAATTCGGGGAGATGATATGGCAACGTGTCTGTTTAGTCGCCATTGTTCAATAATTTCACGTAGAAACCAGAATATGTGTGTGTGTGTGTGTGTGTGTAATAATCCTCTTCTCAGCGCGGTTCCCGGATAGCGGGATCAGCTGTTGGCAGGCGGCTGGCGGAGGGCGGCACATTCCGAGAGGCGTTCGATACCGCCTCGGCGATGGGAGTGTGAGGCTAGACCCGCCCGAGGACTGAATCAGCCCCCTCTACCCTCACCACCGAGAGAACCATGACATTGAATATTGTAGCAGCGGAGGGGACGGTGTGACGCGGGAGGGCGGGGGGCGGGGGAAGGAATTAAAAATTTAAGCTGTATCTATTCAATTATTACACAGTTCGTTTATAAATAATAAATACGAATCGGCACTTAAGACTTCTTATTAGAGAGTATTTACTTACTGAAATAATTAATGTTATATTATAAAATGAAAAGTAGTCTGTATATTATTTCGATTGCTTCAGTTGGGCCTAGTCTGCGGGAGAAACAACACTATTAATTGATTCTTCAATCAATCAAATGAATGAGATTATAATGTAAACTGAATTGCTTCGTTACTCAAATACAATAAAACTAATTTGACAGTCGACAGTAATGTTATAGCTGCACTCACAGAGTCATAGCCGCACGCACAGAGATCAGAGCTGCTACACGCACAGAGAATTTAGTTAAAATAATGCAGTTTTTAATGGTCATCCATATGCATTTCAAATACAACCATAAAATGAATCAAAGTTTTGATTACTCTGTAACTCTGTAAACGACGGCTGAGATTGAAAATACCGTGTCGACGAAGCAAACTGTTAATATGTATACAAGCAGAGAGTACGGTAACACGAGCACGCATCGAGGATGTCAGATGATTTCCTCATACGAAAAATAGCCAGAAGTTAATGATATAAATGTAAGCAATATATATTTATTTATAAATATGTACTGCATTAAGATTTTAACTTTTCAACAATAAAATTAAACAGAAAGGCTGTAAAATCTTCGCCATAACAAAATGGATGCCGCTCTTGTGAAACATAAAGGAAGTATATGTGTTCTGTTTCGAAAATACCTCCGGGGGTGTATTGGAGTGGCGGCGTGGATCGCGGATGTGTCGAAAGTTCCAGATATTTTGTTCACTTTGCGGATGTGCGCAAAGCGAACATTGCGACAGGCCCATATTCCGAAATGGCACTTGCGAATACATATTTTCGGTCATCCCAAGGTCGGGTCGAGAGAGCTCTCGGCCGAGTTGCGGCAGAGTAACGAACTCCAAGTATGGAGACAGTACCGTGCATTATTGCGGCCTACTGTAAATATGATCAAATTTGATTAGAGTAAACGAAATTATTGTATACCTAGTACTTCAACTATCGCAAGAACCATCAGAAATCTATGTGTCCTTTATTAAACATCATCAAGAAGTATCAGAAATATATGTGTTCTCTAATAGACATCAGAAAGAAGTACAAATCAGAAAACAATCTACCCAAAATACCCAATCAATGACTTTGTTTTTACTTTATTCATTTACAACGCAATATTTTAATCCAATGTAATCAAAACATTAGAAATATTATTTAATATTAAAAATAACAATTTAGGCACTTATGCCCTTCGCGGCGGCGCAACGTCGTAAAACGTTACGACACCCGGACATGTATAATACAAATTTTGCAGTTGTCACATTTACGGTAAAAGTTGTAAAAACAATAACCGTTAGATTCATTTTACTGGGAACAATTTAAAAAGGAGCACCGCAACATGTGCTTCCGAAATACAATGAATGCCGTTCGCATTGTTCTGCTCTTTTTTTTTTCTATGAAAAATGCACAAATTCGCAAAGTGCATTTGCGAAAAGGATCGCCTTTTTTCTTTCACGTAACGGTATACCTGTTCCGCTGTTGTGCAATGTTGGGCATTTGTTTAGTCTATTTATTTTTATTTCCTTTTTAAAAAATAACAAATTATGGGGACGGTTTTGGAATTGAATTCAGTTAAATTTTTAAATGACACAGATGTTAGAGATATACACTTGCCAAGCAAATAAGTCGGAGGGCTGGAAAATTGAGAGTTAAAATACAAGAATTATGTACAATCGCAACAATTAGATACAAATATTTATTGTCGGTACGTATTATGGGTGGCGTGAGCGGTCTCGAATCAAAAGGTCGCTATGTCGATCACGCCAGTACTCCTTAATGGAATATAATGAATTAAAATTAAAACAATTAATTTGGTTGCGAAAACTGTCAAGTATGTCAAGACTCTGGCGCGCGTGTCGACCATTAAAACCGTCAACACACGCGAAAAAAGTAATTGTAAAAGAAATTAAATTAAATCTGCATGTCTCCAGTATCATTACACAATAATTATCGAAGAAGATCGTAAATAAAAACGGTTTAAAAAACTAAAATATTATAGAGGTACGGGTGTAAGATCAAAATGTGTTTTACGTTTGCCTTTTAAAGAAGCTAAAAACAGTTTTTTTGTAACTTTTTAAGACAAATTTCGTTAAACACATGTTGTTTTATTTTTTCGGGGGAGCGGCAAGGTTCTGAAGTGTGACCTTTTACAGTTTTTTTTTTAAAGAGTAATGATTTTTATTATACTCGTGTCATTGTAGACATTCATATGATCGCACTAATAGGATATTGGGGAAAGTTAAGGATATTCTTTGAAAGCACTGCATACTATCGAATGTTTCGCAAATACCAATAGGCACGTAGAAACTGTCATATACGAGTGTGTAGTAATTTATGATGTTTTGTGCATTTAATGTTTTACAGTGCGATACTATTGCACTCATTGGTCCCAGGGAGAAACACGTATGGATGATAACATTTTAGCAATTTCTGAAAAATGTTAAAATATCTCAGTTACATAGTATTAACATTGACGTAATGAATTGATTATTTAAAAATTATAATGGTCGCATAAAAATATGTTAAATATGTGTGTATGTAGATAAGTAATTGAGCATATTTTCAGTATTTATTTAGTCTCAGGTATAAAAGATCTATTATTTATCGATATAAAGGACGGTACCCCTATAAAATGTGAAAGGTGGGCAAATGTGACCTACATTCGAAAAACTCCTACCTGATTCGAGCGAAGGAAACGGGTGTTAGAGTAAAGGTAGGATCAGAAATATGGCTCTCTAATAAAAAAACACAGCACCGTTAGTTGCTGCTGGGTAGAAAAGGTAGAGGTATAAAAAATGGTTCCATTTCTATATTATAAGACGCCTCGCTTCAAAGGTGGCTCATTGCTATATTACTAATATCCGTTTATCCGAAATAATTATAAAGTTCTTTATAAATTCTAAAATCCATCACGTCTAGAGCAGACGAGGAATATACAAAATCGTTATTTTAGTAAATAAAAATCAATACAAATATCAAATAAAATCTCTTTTTCAATATGCGACTACAAAAGAAGCAATTATCAATATTTTCAGTTGTAACCAATTTCTATAAATAAACCCCTCCACCTTGTCTTAATAATAATAATAATAATATTTTTAAAAATGCATTTTTAATCTCTTCCTGATCTCTGATGCACAGTTTCTTATGATGTAGAGCAAAGAGCCACCGCAAAACTTAAGACTTCTTCCAACGGCTGGTCGGTTCTACAACCCTTCCTGAGGCTGACCTGAGAATTTGACATCTACTATTCAAATTGTCTGGGATACAAAGCTCTTGAACACACAGAGGCGCCATGTTGTGTGTCGTCTTGTACATCAACCGGCACAATTTAAATTCAACTCTTTCAGGGATTCTATTTCTTATGCGAGAGAATTTAGAAATTATATTATCCGAGCTGCCGTATTTTGAATGGATTGTAGTCTAGCTAGCTGAAACATTGGCAGGCCAGCATACATGGTGTCATAATAGTCTATACGTAACACAACTAATGCATTTATTTGTTGACGGGCTGCCTTAGGAGGAAGATGTCTTCGAATACTTTTATGTCAATAATTTATTTATTGTAATTCTCATAACACAATGCAGACATCCATCGCCGGCAAGTTTTAATTAAAAATACATATTTAGCGTTCGAACCGCGTTTGAACGAATGAAATTACGTAGTCAATGAATAAATTTGCGAATTTGTGCGCCCTACGTCACTGAATGGGGTCCTTTTCAAGTTTCAATAAAGGCCTCAGGTTGATATACGAAACTTTCTCATCCCGAGGATCCAGGATACGGCATTTCTCCGAGGATTACATTTTTTACTTTGGTTTTGTGAATAAATAAAGCGCCCAACGACAGTGCACACTGGGAGACTTTAACCGAACATAAAGTCCAAAAATGATTTCCTATTTACAATTCATTTACACAATGCACGAGCACATTGTTTATTTTAAAAATGTTAACTAATTTTCATAAAAACGATCTTTGTTATATTTATTTTTTCATATATAATATTCAATAATTAAAACACTGAATTTAAGACATTTATGTACAGTAGTACCTCGGTATACGTCATTAATCCGTTCCAGATCCTCGGACTTATACCAAACGGGACGTATTCTAAACGAATTTTTTCTATCCGATCACATGAAAAAAAATCTTATTATTATTGGTATATTATAATATGCATTGATGGGGATTTTAATACTAAAATACATAAGCAATTAGATAAAAAAATATATATATATAAATTTTCTCTTTCCTATCTTTTTTCCCTACTTGGACGTGGTTGAGGATCACCAGGTTTGACGTTTATGTATTAAAAATCTGTCCAAAGAACCAGACAATGCTATTTGTTTGGGGTTTGTTGGGATGGTACTTCTCTGAAAAGTACTCGCATTTGACATCCATTCATTTAGCAAAGATTTCCTTGATTAATGTAGTAGGGGTTTCCTCAATCTCCTCCTCCTCCTATCTATCGTAGACAACATGAACGTAAGTGCGCACGCGAGTCGTATTCCAAACAAAAAATTTCGCGTCCAAACAGGACGTATATCAAGTTGGACTTATTCCAAAGCGGACGTATACTGAGGTACCGCTTTATTTGAATAACGAGATGGTGGTGAAAAAAGCTTGCTAAAATATGTATTTATATAACCTTAAAGCGCTCGAAAGAAAATGAAATATAATAGTAAACTCCTCGATAGAAATGTAAAGAAAGATATTAAAATTGTTCATTGCGTAATGTAATTAGTAATTATTATGCGGCGATAAGAGTAACCGAATCCGCGGACCGCGGGTTAGAAACAGCTTGATCAAATAAACACCACACTGCTATTACAAATAAATAATAAAAACGTTCTGAGGTGAAATTTTAATTTAATAAAAGGAAAAAATAAACGGAGATCGGTCACAACAAAATTTGGAGTTCAAGGTCGAAGTGTTAAGTTGATAACAAAAAAATGTGACAAATGAGACCGCACCGTACAGTCGAGGACACAAGTAAATTTTGCACCTCTCGTAAAAATGTCCTCATCGATATGTGGATGTTCGATACGCTTCCATATTAATGTTGCGACATTTTTACACGTTTGCGGAACTTTTCTCGCTGTTTGCTTTTCGGGCCGTCCATAACCTATGTCTAGATTATTTCACGAGCCACAATAATAATAGATGATGATAAACGGCGGAAATGTGACGTATTGAACGTCTCATTCTGGCTTAATGATTTTTTTACGCGCCAGAGGGAGACGCGTGTATTATTGCCGAAGTAACACGTGACGAAATAATGATTACACTTATTTTCTATTCAGTATGGATGTGAAATGTGTTTCCGGGATTCTTATTGTGTTCCGTCTGACGGAGGGATGTAGGCAGTGTCTAGATCCAATGTGCGAGTACCTACGTGGCGTGATATCATTTTTTAGAACAAATGTCGAAATTATATACGTAGCCCCGCACGTAATACAATGTGCAGAACCTAATTATATTTAATAATTAAAAATCTAAGCGAGAAATATTTTTGAATAGTTGCCATTTTATAATTATTATGCATTAAAATCTTCACAGACTACCAAATATGTAGACATGAACAAAAGCTAATGACTTATTTCAATATTTGCATTTTGGTGTAACTTTGGTACCACTTACTCAATCAAATAGCTCCGCGACTTTTACTAAATATATGATTCGATTGGAACGAAAATTTAAAGGCTGACAATATAATATGGATTAATGTAAAAAAAATACGTCTTGTTTACGAAAATATTTAATTTTCAAAAAGCTAATACTTTTACTGTTGCATAAATGTCTATTAGAATTATGTTTCCATAAAGAATCCAACTAATGTTCTAAACCCCTCTCATTTCATGTCTATTCATTTATTGGTCTATGAAAATCTTTTTTTATTAGCCTTGTCCATGGTCCATTTTATATAATTAGCTTCATTGTTGCAAAATATAGTCTAAATTTAATTACTACTAAACGTTATGATATCATGTAAAATACATAATAAATAAATAATATTTTAATTTAAATAAATATATATGTCATATTAATATTCGAATCATACTAAACTAAGAACTTCAGTATATCTAAAACCGTTTTATTATTAATTTAATATAATATCACTATTTAATTATTTCGCGGTACTCGTAATTCAGTGGGTGTGACACTGGCTTCTCATATCGGGGGCACCGGGTTCGATTCCCGGAGAGGGCCCCAATACACCTGTCATTTTATTAATCTCGGGTGTCTTTGTGATGTGTTTCACTAAGTTCCACGATAAAAGCTCCGCGGACTTTTGGCCCAACGACGAAAGATCCGGCCGACTAAAGCTCCGGCCGACAAATGATCCATGCGACATTAGATCCGACGACATAACGGCCACAAACAAAATTACAAAATGATTTTTTTAAGAAAGAGCTGTTAAGAGATCGATAAATCGAGGGGTGACTGAAATATGGCGCAAATTACTGAAAATAAGTAACCGATCAAAACAAATCCGATGCGAAATACAAAGTTTACAGTGAAAAGTGGAATTCTTTAAATTAAAAACGAACGTCATAATTATGCAAAAAAAACATATACGATGCTAAAACATAATAAAACTTTATACTTCCATACGTGCCAAACTATAAATAACAATATAACCAACGAGTATGATAAAAAAATTCAAAATATTGATAATAAAACTTTTTATATGATACCGGAAAGAAATTCGTACCTGACGTGAATAAAAAACGAATCCTGAATATTTAAGCATCATAATGGAACCCTTTCAACTTTCTATACCTAAAAAAAAAACACCCTTAAACAAAGGTACTTTCACAATATCATCATTATAAATCCACTGGAGCGAGCGAGATGAATATAGTCTTGTGGGTGTCGGGAAGCGGGACGATCGTCTGAGTGGTGACGAATCACACACAGGATCCGATGCCTGAATTGAAAATTATAGGAGACACGTCGGGATTTGAATACAGCGCTGAGGATGCCAGAATAAGATGACAACTGTATTTAGAGAATGATCAGCCCATCGGGAACGAGAATCGATCATTTTGAAAATCGATTCTAACTAAAAATACAAGCACAAAATTAATAAATAGATAAATATCGGGTCTGACAAAAATGGCATCTTACAAATAGCTCTTTATTAATATTAGCTTCTTACAAAGTTCGACAGGGGTAATTATTTCTTATATTTAAATTAAACGAATCAACTAGAAAGATATACGGAAAAAATCTATCTATCGAAAAAATATTTAGTTGCAACATCAGACCAAAAATGTGTTCTCTTTAATTAAATATTAGTAGCTATTAAGAATGTATAAATAATAAAGTATAGATATTAAAAATGTATCAATGCGCTGTATATTAAGGGAAAAGCGAGTTGACAACGCACTTGCATGGTATGTGAGAGGTAACAATATCGATACTTGGCACTTCCAAAATATTTTTGATATCAAGTAAAGGTGAAAATAAAATACACACGGTAAAAGTAAGAGTGTATAAGAATGTTAGAAACATTTCTAACGCACTTTTCGAGACAAATTTAACTGAATAAACACATTCTACGTGAGAGTTTCGTAACCATCCACACGTTCATTTTTGCCAGACATATTCTCAGCCCACGTGACCGGACCGGGCCACCATTGCAACTCTTTCCCGGTGAAATAATAAATAATTGCATTTTAGATTAGGCGTGCCCAACGTTCAATTTCACCCGTAATGACCGATGACCGATGAAACGTAATTTCTTAATTGCCCAAGCTCGGGATAATGATTTCTAATTACCGACACAAACCAAGTGATAAAAGGTACGTGTACATAATTCAATCGCTTCCGTGGGGATATGCTGGTTCTGCTAACCAATTATTGGTTTATTAGCCGAATTAAATTTGATCTATTATTTTTCCAATTTCCAAACTAAGCAGAGCCACATGGAATAGAATAGAGTTTGACTGCATTTTGAATTGACTCGGTAACAATAAGTAGTTGTTTTTCTATTATAGTCTTGGATATATATAATAAAATATTTACATCCTTTCATTCTATTTAAATGGAGATTCCGACCACTGAGAAGTATGAATAGATCAATTAAAACAGCTTATTGTAATGTTGCCTTTGATAAACCAACGTGTTTATTGCCCGAGTGTCTGTCTATTAATATGCATCCTACAAGAATGTTTATTTAGAATTATTCATTTTAACTTCCAATACAACATGCAGAAAAATAATTCTTTCGTATTTTATATGTTTAAAAAATAGATATATTTGTATATTTTAGACAACTGTTATCATTGCCCACCGCAATCTTATCGTGTTTTAAAATAGTAGTAACATGTTTATTTTTCCGTATTGAGGTCCCCGCATCGACAGTAATAATGCAAGCAGTTCGTAAATAATACCTTAAAGCTTTGATATCATTATACATATTAAATCTAATAAGGAACCTTGATACTGCTTCACCAACTTTGACCGAATGAGATTCGAAAAAAAAGCCGAACGAAAACAAAACAAATTTGTTTGTTAAGTTGGTTCTCATTTAAGTGGATGCAATTATTGTTTGGTAGGTCAGTCACAGATAGCGCTATCGTCTCGCTGACAAACTCGGGTCGAGGATAATGGAGTTGACACAATCTCGGTGTTACATCACATTGCAGACGGAAATATCTGGCGTTAATGGCGGAAATACCTGCGATGAAAATATTCGTAGTTAACTTTATCGACATCTCTTCCTTGCTGGTGCGCGAGAAGGCAAGTACTGGAGAAGAAATTAGAAGTAAAGTGGAACATCTAAAGAAATTCTCATGCATGCGGTTGTGTACTAAATAATTTACTCGGTAATGAGAATATTACAGAGAACTTTTCATTTTGTTTTGTTTTCATTTTTACTAGGTTGATGTATTGAGATTTGACAAAATCACAAAAAGTCACGTATTAAATATACATATAAAGGTATGTCACAATTTGTGAAAAATCATTAATTTACGTATAGACATGTACAAGTAAATGTTCACTGTCTCTTTAACTAGACCTAAGTCTGTGCTAATGGAGACATTCTCATCCGTTATATCAAACAGTGAATTAATCAAAACAATAACAATTTTCATCTTAATTAACAAATAATTACAAAATTGAAAAACAAAAATATAAAATAATTTAAATAACAAAATGTCCTTGTTAACATATGTTTTAAACAAACAAAAAAATACAATAAGATAAAGATACACACAAAAAAAAGATTAGGTTCAAATAAATCTTTGTTCAGATTTCTACCAATTTTTGAGACTCATTAAAATCTTTTCCTTCAAGACATGCGAATATTTTAGTATAGTCTACATTATAATTAATTTTATAAGCGTAACTTAAGCAATTGTTAAAAATATTTATATATTATTAATGTTATATCCCGGTAGCAACAAAATATTTTTAGTTGATTCATTTAATTTGTATTAAAAATATTTATACACGAATATAAAAAAACGAAATACAGTCCTAATAACACCTACGATAAAAAATGAAACTAAGATAAAATAAACCATCGAAATGAATAGAACGAAACAGGATGTATAAATTAGTGAGACAAAAAATTAAAAATTAAGCGGGAATATCGTTAATCAATCAAAAAATACAAACTACTAACACGAATGATATTTGAATTATCTTATTCGTAGAATTAAATGAAAATTTATAATTATAATTGTCGGACAGGTCATTAATAAGATAAATCTGTTTGCTCGCTTGTTCTAGGTAGAAGGTCGGTCCACTGGTCTGCCGGTAAATATAACATACAATTATGTCATAGTGCATGAGGACGCAGGAAGAAGTGTGAGCGGAGTAAAAGCGGCACCATCATCTGGAGACTTGCATCCTAAAGTGCACATTGGTGTATTTTTACGTGGGCATTTATCTGATTATATTTCATTTGAAATATTATTTTGGTTTACGTGACATTGTGTGTATGTAATTTCGGTTAAATAAGAAAAATCACATAATAATTAGAGTGGAAGAATAAAAGCGAGGAAGCAAACAACGAGGTGAGCTGAAATCCCCCTTCCCCTTCCGACGACCAATCCGAGACCTGAAAATATTCACACAACAGCGGTACAACATTTAAAAATGAGATTTACAAGTATTAATTCACTTACAATATCGCTTCATGAGACTCTTCTTGTACGCCTTTCCGCCCTTCTGCGGGTCATCTGAAGGGCTGAGTCTTCCTCCAGAGTCGTCGGACTCCGTGCCAGAATCACTCGGGTGTCTGACGAACTCTCTCGGATCCCTGAACTCGCCGGGAACACCCATGAATTCGCGGGGATCCCTGGCCACAAAGTCTCTGGGATCCCTGATCATGTAATCCTTTGATTCTCTTAAAATATCCCTGGGATCCCGCAGCAGTTCCCTCGAATACCTCGCGATGAAGTCTTTCGGTTCTCTGATGGCGACTCTCGCATCTAAGATGATCTCCGCTTTGTCCTCCCTAGAGTAGGATGTGGCTTCTCGAGCGAAATCTCTCACGGAGATCTCCCTCGGGTGCCTGAAGAACTTGTCTTCCTTTGTCGTCGTACTGACGCTCAGATCTAACGGAGTTTCACAGTCGGATTCTGTGTCTTTTTCCATACTTTCGTCTACTGGACTCATGGCTTCTACTTTGCGAACGTCGTCTCTGCATTCGGGATCACTTTCGCTAAGTGATTTTTTTTCATATTTTTGTGATACTTGCGGGACATAATCGGAAATTGCCGGGACCTGTTTGTAGATTACCCTAGAGAGCTTCGTAGCTTGAGGTTCTCTCAGGACTGTCGCTTGTGGGGAGGGTGTGTGCCTTTCGTCAGTGCCAGGACTGGAAGCTGATGTTATTTTGAATACTGAAACGTCTTGGGGGTACATTTTTCTGCCCGCTGCCGTTATAGGGGAGGTAGATTCAAAGTTTCTCGATATCTTGTTGATGTCGGCCGAATGAGCGTCTCTCTCGGGAATGTTTCTCTCCGTTTCCATATCCTCTACACTGTGGCTCCTGGCCGTGGTCCTGACCGGGTATTCGAAGGATTCCTTCTTCAGAGCGTACTTGAGGAATGAGTCTTTTCTCTCTCCTTTGGAGACGAGCTGCTTGATGTTGCCGATGTAGGTGTCGGCCTTGTCCGACTGCGCGGGGGAGGCCGGGGGGGTGCTCGGCGCGGGGGAGAACCTCGGCACCTCGGCCGTAAAGGTGACCCCGGAAGACTGCCTCGCCTCCGCTCCCAGGGGGTGCTGTTGGAGCAGCATCATCTTCGGACTGTCTCGCGGCAGATGCGAACACTGAATTCTAGCCGTACCACTGCGAACTTATCTTTCTAGGAAGCTGCACATGCTGATCGCGCGATTAGTAGTCTATATTACATCGAGGTAAAATGAATACTGATATGTTTTAATTAGTTAATAATATATTATATTCTATCTAGCCCCACCCTCGTCAGCGTTATTGGGCGCGGAGCAGGTTGTACAAGAGATATGTTGCTGATTTCAAATGGTAAGGGATTATTGCTATCTTTTCTCGTCAGCTGCAGTTCTTTTGTTATCTGTGTAAATATTTATCTGTGCACTAAAACATTTCGGCAAGTCAATATTGATTTCGCTACCACCGGCAGAGCGATAAGGTATTATACAATAAAGATCGCTGAAACCTCTCGGATGTCCGACAGTGTCACATATTAAGTAATCAAAACATTAATAAATACACGTCAAGTAACGCGGTGCCTATTTTCACAACCTTAATAAAATATCCAAAATGTCAACAACAACTGTCACAAATGTTAACGTCTCCGAATCACAGGATATAAACAATGTCTCGAAATCACAAACTTCAACAATCCGGAAACGCGATTCCTGTTTCAACAATAAAATCCTCCGCAGCGATCAGATACAACAACACGTAACGAAGAATTCACAACTGTTTCTTCCATCCATGATTCGCTTTCGCAACCATTTAAAATAACAATCCGACCGAGCACAACAATTTCTTCTCCGAGCGGGAAAACTTCGAGTCAAAACAAAAGAGCCGAAAGACGAATCGCGCGCGTCCTGTCTGCCGTTCGAATTTTCAAATTTGCGAAAATTTCAATCACGTCAACAATGAAAATGTCGCTTGCCGCGTGAAAACCGCTTCGGCGACGGCCGCCTCGATCGCGGGTCGGCGGGCAACTGAAAAAATGGCGAATCCTCGTGCGAATTTTCGTTGCAGATTTTTCCTTATTACTTTTATTATTATATATATATCGACTCGTCTTCGCGCTGACGATCTGCGTAAATCTCGATCCGTGCGCTTATGTCGGCCGCACCAGAAAAACTGATTCGGTGTCCCACATTCGAATATGTTGGCCGGCGTGGCGCTCGGAAGCGCTCGGGCTTCTCCGCCAACTTTCGTTTTTCAGTCTGGACTGATATGGCGACCTGCGTGTGTAGGTTGTTTAGTCGCTTTGCGGCTATCAAAAGAAATACTGGTTTCTCATCGCTCTGTGTGCACCTACATATCGCAGATATAAGTGCGCATAATGCAGAAATGCAACTGCGAATGTTGCCATTGTAAACACAACTTTCGATGGAATCAAATTTTTTATTCATATATAACAGTACCTACATAATTTTAAAACAAAGTATATTTCAAGTACAAATATTTCTTCAATTCAGGTATGCTTCTGCAACGAAAAATGTCAATCGAAATTCAACGTGTTACCAAGCCGATGTATCCGTGTTATTGTTACGGGCATACTTTTATCTATGGGTACCTATAAAAAATATTTCATTTTGTCTCGTTTAAGTTGGTACTTTATACGAAATCATTTGTGTTAATTCAGTTAATTTTGAATAGAAATACTATATCGCTCACATCTCTTCTCCAGGCTAACTTTCAGAGTCAAAAATAACGCATATCTTTAAGTCTTATCCTTCTTATCCACGTTTTTTTTTTGTTTATATTAATGTTATGGAATAAAATAAAATATATGTTGTCATTTGAATTAATACATCGAAAATTAAACAATTTATTGACGTACCTAATTAAATTACATGAAATTAGTAAAAATACCTATATATATATTTAGACTGACGCATAAATCAATGTTCTAAATTAAAAATTATTTTGTCAGATGCTTTTCATGGTTTTGTTTAATATCATCGATTTAATATACTACGTTGGTGTTTTGTGAGCTGTTTGTTTCATAATTACGTAGTATTTTGCTACGTTCAAAAGACAACGGTGTAACATATATCCGAAATATGTAATTGCGACTTACACGACGAACGATGATGTACATAAATGTTGTTTTATCTTAAAATCAGTAAAAAACATTTAATTTATGAAATTTGCTACTAATGTTGTGATTAAGTTTAATATTAATTCGTATTATGGCTAAAATATGTGTGAAAACATATTTAGCCACAATATTTTTAACGAAAATTGCGAGAGCGCAAAATTGTCGTCCATCAATTCCGCTCGGGACCGGCGGACTGAAGCAATAAAAAATACAAATTAATGGGATTCATATAAATATTATTTAGTAAGAAATTATTGTGTTTTTGATATAAAACTTGATTTTAAAAAATAGCTGAAGCCTCATAGCATGTGAATAAATACAATAAATTATTTAAAATCATTTGCTTTCACCAAAACAAAGTATTTTAAAAACATCAACAATTTTAATTATGTCCAGCAAATTTAACGGTTTATAACTATTAATTTTTAATATTATGATAATTTGTCTCAATGCAGATTTGTATCTGTGATTTTGGCTTTAAGATTATAAGAAAATATATTTCGTATAAGCAAGAGTTTTTCAATATTAAGGCAATTTTGTGGCACACGGAAAATGAACTTAATGGTCGCGGTTTTTCTTATAATGCTATTATTGTCGTTATTATGGCAAATAATACTTAGTTTATTAGTTTTAAATTAGTGTATAGGTCCTATCTGAGTAATAGTTTTGAATTTTTTTTAATCTAGTGTACATAATTCTGATAAAAATAAATAATAAAAACTAATATTTTGTAAAAATTGCGAAAAAATATGAAGCCTTAAGGAATTGTTTATCAAATGAAAGCCAATTTTTTTCACATAGGAACAAATTACACAGATAACTTTCTAAGATCGAGCATTCCGTCAAATAAAAATATTTTAGATAACAAGCGAAAAAAAAGGAATTTCACCCTTAATAGAATTATAAAGAGAATATCGAAAGATCTAGAAAATTCAATTTCTTTATAATTCTTAAAAATAATCACGAAGGTAATTCTAAATTGAAAAAATAAAATAATAATCCAAGTAGAATTTAGATACATCTAATTACAATAAAGTTATAACAGAATTGCATTATGAATCCACAATTGATTATAATTTTTATACGAAGAATTTTTACAGCGTTTAATTTTTAAAATCCTATATAATTTAACTACTTACTACAATTATTTAAATAACATTATGTTTAAGAAAATTAAACTTTTTAGAGAAATTGTATTTTTTGATGAATGAGGGTTTACTATTTTTTTACACTTGTACCATAAGTGACAAACTACCAATTTAGAGCTTTATAAAATAGACGATTATTCGAATTAAATTTATAAATGATTCGCAGCCAGTAGAATTCGAACCTATGCTCAATCATGAGCGGAGCGATGTGTACGCCGAGCGACATCTCGTGACCTTGCAACAACATATCATCTGACATTTAAAAATTAATAAAATTGACGATTATTTTTTTTTTAACTTTTTTTAGTTATTTTACATATCGTGCCCGAAATCACGAATCGGTTGTTTTTATTACTCTAAATTAAATAGACATTTTTGTAAAAATGTCATTTTATCGGCGATGAACCAACTTCACCTACGAAATCGAAAAATCAATACACAAAACTGTAGTTTTAATGTACAGTGGATACAGTGGAACCTCGGTTCGTAAACGGAAACAATTATTCCCATAAGAATCAATGTAAACTGTATTAATCTTAAGGCCCCAAAAAAATTTATCATTTCTATTTTCTAGTTCATGCTTGAAATCCTACAAAAGCAATAAAACTAGATGGTTTTAACTTAAAAGGAATTGAAAGTAATAAAACGAAAAGAATAAACATAAAAAGCAAACTTTATTTTAACTAATCTTACAGAATATGTAGTAAAGTGTTACTGTGTGAAAGGGCACTTCTTCCATGAAAACATCGGGTGCTTGTAATTCATCAGGTTTCTGTCTCATGAAAAACCTATCCAACAATATTTGTTTCTTCTCGCTTTTTACAATGTTGCGGAAATGAGACGTGACATTATCATTAAACAGATTTATAACACGATTTGATAACGTTTTATCAGGGTGATATTTTTCCATAAAACGTTGCACCTCACTCCACTTCGCGCACATTTCGTGGATCGAGGACCTAGGAACATCTTCGATTCATTCATCAGTCAGTAACCATCTTTTGAAGAAGCTGTTCCAGTTCTTCCGTAGTGATTTCTGAGACTGCCTGCCTGTTAGTAAAACGAAATTCTGTTCGCAAACTGAAGCATTTTTTCGACAGAATTTTTGTTCGTAATCCGAGATTCCATTGCAAATGTCAGATCGACCCCTTATAATAACAAGGTTCCAACTAATATTTTGGGATAATTTGAAGTATTGCGTGAAAAGGGTTCCAAATGCATGATTCTTTATTTCTTCCATACACACCGACTCTAATTTAACGGATATTAAAGGAAATAGCAAGAAATCAGTTATTTATTTCAATTTATGGATCATTATTTTTGATTTACAATGTCAATTTTTATTTATAATTTCCCTCATCTCACAGTGGTCAATGATAATACTGAACATAAGTTTAGACCTTAAAACTGATCATATTAGCATACTCAATAAATCAAATTCAATCAACACTTTTGAGCTCGTTATCTCAAAACAGTGTCAGTGTCAGATGGAACCTTGTTATTCTGAGGGGTCGAGATGATACCTTGTTGTTACAATAGCGGCCGCCGTGAAAAATATCACGATATTAATTATGACAGAATGGCACATTTTTGGTTGTTGGAAATGTGTAATTTTTTGTAACGTGCAGCGATAACGAACACCATGTCGATACCGTCACGTTTCAGCGCACCGGCTCCTCACGACGGCCGCTCATGCAGCAGCATTCGAGGGCAGTATTCCGCTGCACAGGGAAATTCTGCCGAATTAGCAGGATAATGTAATAATAACACGATACGCGCTCTATCGCGCTAATGTCAATCTTCTATTTCTGTAAACAGCGCATGTTTACAACATAGCGGAAACTTACAAAGTCAGCGGAATTGAAATCATTGAACTCGTAGTAATGCGCCTATAGTAAATAACTTTCCCGCAATAAAACATTAATCTGTTAATTATTATCCAACGCGTTATTTTGATATGCCTTATTGGTGACTCATCGTGGTGCGTATCTAACTGTGCATGACATACACGTATTGACATAACTCACGGCTAGAGTTTTTAATTCCGACAGTTTATTTGTTTAATCTGCATAACAATCTATATATATTTTCCCGTGTTATATTGTTAAGGGCATGTTTACGTCCGCCAATTTACTACAGTTTTTACTAATTCCACAGACTAAATCTTTTTTTTTTCATGGTATATTCTTGTCATTTTAAAATTTGTATTTTGTATGTATCTTTCAAACAAGCGAGTGTGTATTATTTGAGTCTTTTATGGTCGGTTAATATCAATAATAATCAAATACCTATTAAATGTTGATATATATTTCTTTCTGTTAAAATAATTTATAAAATTAGTTAATTAAATACACATTTTTGACCAATGTTTGAATTTTTTTATTAATTAAAGAGATTACATTATTGTTTTGAAGTTACATTTTTAGAACATAGTTCTGTGGTATTTTAATACAAATTAAATTAATCAAATAGAAAAAAATCTATCTATCGAAAAAATATTTATAGGAGCGATGGAGCAATATAATAACTTGCCCTTGTGAAATAATAAATTCGTAATTATTTTCTAAAATAAAAATATATAAGAATTCTTTAAATTATAATAATTTTTATCGATACCTAGTACATCTATGTACATCATCGGTTACAGCATAACCTAACTCATAAAAATGTCACAATCTTCGGAAGCCAACCCCCGTACTAAAATAATTGATGTAGAATAATTGCAAAATATTTCAAAGAAATGAATAAGGTTTTGGCGTTAATAATTTCCTTTAAAAAAAATTTCTTGCGGACGTAGCTAATAATAATTAAAAGCAATTAAGTACAAAAATGATACGTCAACCTCGTTCCATGGGTTGATTGCTAAGCAAAAAAATCTTTTTACGCAACATTGAATTAGAATTTTTGCAACGCATATTATTAGATCAGAGTTCATTGAAAAAACGTACGAATTCTATCTGGACTGCACAATGGATGGATCCAAATAATCATAAAGGTAATCATTTTAATGTAATTTTAGGATCTATTCCCCGCACCTCCTGATTCTCAAAAAGGAAAGTCTCCAAAAGAACAGAATCAAATATCTCTAGAATGAGAATTGGGCATTGCCAGATGGCTTCTAATTTGTTCAAATTGAATTTAATAGATTCCCCTATGTGTGAGTGGGGTGCCGAGGAGAAAACCCTTGACCATGTCTTTTTTGCCTGTCCATTGCGGATCACAGGTTTTTTTTACAGTGGTCTCGTCAATTGTAATTTTCAGCTCCCGGTGAACTTGTGTCATCTTCTTTCCCTTAACTCGCCACGTTTAATCTATATAATAGCAAGTTTTTTGTAATATGATATTTCCAATATATATAATATTATTGTACTTTTTTCTATAAAATAAAGTTTTTAACTTGATTAATGGTACAAATCACTCTTGAAGGGTGGATTGCCTATTTAAACGAAGAAGAATAAGAAGAAAGTTCATTGAAATGTTGAAAAATATATACCCAGGTTTCAGACTTATAAAACAATATCATAATTTCTGGCAACGATAGATGACGTTGTCAATTGTGTTACTGCATACGCAATACAGATTGCACGACAAAAATAATGAATATATATTTATTTTTTTCCTAACTTCTTGGTAGTCAAGAAACGTATATTTTATTATCTCGTAAAGTTTTTACAGTAAGTGAAAGATACTAAACAATTTATGAGTAATAAATAAAACTTATGTTATGAACACGAACGAAAGAATGAAAGTGACAATCGGCAGTTGTTAAAAGAGAGAAAAATTGAAGCATTTTAAATATCTTAAAACGTAATATACATATATAAAACGTAATATAGATGAAATGAATATTGCAAAAAATTCAAAATCACTATTCGCCGTATGCAATTCCATTTCACTTACTTTAACTATACTTTTAAGGTCCAGTAACTCGTGTCAAAGAAGAAATTATGAAAAACGTTAACTTTCCAGTGCAAGGCTGTTTACTTAAGTTTGTTTATATATATTATATAATGTAATAATAAGTTAGTGTATTGTTGACTCCTGCATTACTAATGAAGAGAGTCAAGATAACTAATAAGAACTATCAAACGAAGGAAAGCTGCATACTTCGGACACATCATCCGCAATGAGAAACATAATCTCTTACAACTCATTATGTAAGGGAAGATATAGCATGTCCAGTGGAAAAAATTCAAGATTAAATTGTAATTGCTCGTAAACCATCAGGGTGAGGCAAATGGGAGGGGTATTGTTCGGCGCGCGTGATTTGCTGATTTGCCAGTCGCAATGGGTTACTGGTCGGGAGCGCACCGCGCGTTCGCGGTTGAGCAATATTTAATGTGCAGTGATTCGTTTAATATTCACACGCAACTTATCTGATGTTGTGTTCAAAAGTTCAGAAGTTCAGACAGGAAGGGACAATGGTTAACCAAACTCAGAAACAACAGAACACAATTTCAGCAAGACGGTGTCACTCCACACGCAGCTAGAGTTTCAATGGAGACGCTGAGGGGAATTTTTCCCAATAAATTAATCAAGTAAGTACGGAGATATACCCTGAGCACCTCGGTCACCGGACTTTACACTTTGCGACTTTTTTGTGGGGATACATTAAGTCGAGAGGTTACAAAAACAATCCTCGAGCAATTCAGGTCCTACAAGAAAATATCCGCCGTGAAGTTGTTACCGTTGAACCAACACTTTGCTCTGGCGTGTTCGCTAATTTAAGAGTCCGATTGCGAGAGTGTTTAGAGAGAAATGGACCGGCATTTAGACGATAATGTTTATAAAACATAAAATCCGCATCGTTAAACTCCATTTTGTATAAATAAAATATGAGAATAACATTGTGGTTTTATTTTTATTTAATATTCAACTTGAAAAATTTCCGCCGGACGCCCTATAGAAGGTAGCAGAGGCATAGATAGAAATAGATTATCTTGGCTATGTAACCACACAAAGTGGTTCGACGTTTCAAATGACGGTGATCTGATAGTATAAATCAGAAAACTGCAACTTGGTTGCCGACCTTCGATAGAAGACGTCATTACGAAGACGAAGAAGTGGCCTGATAAAAATTGTATGTGCGCTATGATGCCAAAGAGAATATTGACTGCAAGCGTAATCATTTGACCTTTTAAATGCCATGAACGCGTTAACACGCCAAACTTTGTATGTCACGCCGAGTTATAAAGGTGTTAACACGCACTTTTGGACCTTGCAAACTTGTAGGGATTAAAATCATTTTGCCATCTATGAACGACAGGTACCAGTTTTTGATACATAAGTCAAGTCCCTTAAAGCCTAGACATACCCTATGTGGTGTCTTCCATTTCAAATAGAGTTGGCAGTTAAAAGGTTAACCATTTAAAAATAAAATGACCGCCATTGAAACTATTCTAAATGTCAGATGCCGGCTAAGGTAGTTATTTCAATAACACTAAACAATTCACACTCTCAAATGCATTTAATTTTTAATCGAGTATTACATACATAAATAGCCTTATACAGGAAAACAACACGAATCTGGAGTGCATAAAAAAATATTGAATATGGTCTTTAAAAGTGACATACCTCACTACTTTTTCAAAAGAGCTGTTGAATCAATTATTATTAAATTATTTTTATTACTTCAATTATTTTATGCTAATAGTGCAATATGAATATTCCGTTTTGCAGTTCAAACTCCTTTTAAACTAGTAGTTCAGTTTAGTTCATTTCAAACAATGGACGTTTTAGAATATTTAAAATAGCTGCCAAATACTACAGTCAATAGGACACTATTGTACAACCGTACCTGTTGAAGGTCAACATCATTGACTAGTGTATTCTTCCAATCCACACACACAATACTGAAATCCATATAAACTCCGGTGACTACACTAAGGCAACTCGGAAGCGTATATATTTACTATTTAAAATTTCATTTACTTTTAATTATAATTTTTAGGTAGCAGTTAACCTCCTGACATGCCGCGTCGTAAAATATTATATTTTAACATTTAAATTTCTCAAAAGACAGCGAGTTGTCACATACAGTTGCAAAGTAAAACCTTTCGGCACAATCGCGCAGAACTGAACTCCGAGGGCAGTTCCTGCTGCGAAATTAACAGTGCGGAAAAATATAAAAATGATGCCCCCTCATGGAAGTGCCACGGTGCGAGTTCAGCGCCCTCTCGGCACGACCCGCTTATCACTTTCAGCTTTTAGTGTTTACATTTCGCCGTAAAATTTACACACTTACGAGCTGTCGTGACGGACGCCGGACACGCGGGCAGCTGACAGCTGACAGCTGACACCTGAAATTCGACATTTCAAAATATGGCGCGACAATTTGAATACAAAACAAATGCTTGAAAAACTATTATAAATTACCATATAGACGAAATATTTTCAATCATTTAAAAGATAACTATAAAAATGTGTTATATGTCTCAGATACATGTGTCATACCATCCCAGCGTAAAATATGTTTTTTTGGCTCGAAGAAATAGTTATTAATTATGTTAAATAAATTAAATTAAAATTGAAATCTCCAGACAGAGAACTAACCTCGACCCCTTGAGTAATAGAAGGGTGTAATAAATAATACCTGAAAATAGCCGTTTACAAATATCTTAAATTCTTTATTAATATTATCTTGTTGTAAAGTTCATTAAGCATATTAAAAATTGATTATAAAAATGTATACAAAATTAAAAATATAACTCTATATACTAAATTCTAATACAAATAATCAGAATTAAATACATGTATAACAATTTGACACTACTTAGTTGTATAACAAGATGACAGTGAACTCACATGCTTAGCACGTGAGAGGTACGGCAAAACAAAATATTTTTGATTTCACAAAAGGTTTTGGAAGCGCCTTGCATCGATCCTGGTACGGTAAAGGTGAAGATAAAACACTAGATACATTTGAGAGTGTATAACGAAATTTTCTACTGCAATTTCGGTGACAAATTTTACTGGAATATTTGCTGAATAAACATATTCGAAGCTAAAATATGTTTAACATAAGCTGGACGGATAAAGATACGAATGAAGATATTATGGTTCGGATGAATGAACAAAAATACGAAATTAAAACAATAAAAATCCGAAAACTCCAATATCTCTTAACATGTAATGAGACATCCGGAGAAGTATGAGATCTTGCACCTCATAATGCAGGGAAAGATTGCTGAAGTCAGGGCCCTGGAAGAAGGATAACATCATGGCTGAAGAATCTGAGACAATGGTTTGGCCAGTCTACTGTAGAGCTGCACCGGGCCGCAGTAAATAAAGTCATGAGAGCCAACGTCCGTTGAACGGATAGGGCACAAGAAGATGAAGTATTTTTCCTAATTCCAGAATCAATTATTATTCATGAACGTTTTTTAACCACCGAGTTAATTATAATCCAGTATCGGAAAATACATTTTCCTTCGTCAGGGTGATAAAAAACTAACTAAAACTAAATATTTAATTGTCCGTATGTTTTTTTTAATGTACCTGACTAAAATTATTATGATGATGAAGATATGGAAATTTACTTAATGATCCCAAATTATTATAAAAATTTTGGAGGATTTTTTTACAATAAGACTTAAATTGGTTAAATTTAGTTAATTATTTATGTTTTGGTTAATTTTACATGCTTTACCAATTACCAAACAAACAATTCCAAGTTTTTATCAAAAGTAATCACATTCTAATAAATGATTCGAAAATTCTGAAAAACCATGATTATTTAAACAACCTAAATGTTCTTTGACTCTTATATAAAATTTCGATCTGTTCTTCCAATATTAGTACAATCATTTCAACTCTGTTTATAAACACAGGAATTGTTAAATTTATCATCTTTGTTTTTTGAATTTATGGGAAGTTTTCCTATATTATTGAATACGACGCAAGTCGCCGATGGATGGATGGAAATTGAGAATCGGAAATAAGGGATGAAGGAATCCTTCGATAGCGGTCTAGGATGGCTTCGTGATAAGGAGATGATGACGCCGTCACCGACTTATCCTAAACTTTGTTGAACTTCACCGTCCACAAAACATACAATTCACAGCGGTACGACGCTTCGATGAATTTGACGAAATTAAAAACACACCAGTCAAAGGAGCAATGTCTACTGGGAGAGAGTGGACTAGGTATATACAGTACAAACAAGAACGGTGACAATAATACGGAACAAATATTATTTGAATAAAATGCAGGTCAAATGTTTGATAGTAGGTAAGTATTAAAAAAAAAAAAAAAACATTTATTATTCACCGTTAATCTTATCACGGATGACAAGATTCCATTACGGCGCTAATAACTGTGTTCAAAGTACCAATTACGCAATCAACTCGATTTAAAAAATTCAAATACATTACGCCTCCAAATAACATTTTCGTGGATATTTCAACTTCTTTATGAAACATATCGTGATCATATTAAATATGCACGAATGATGCAATCTTCCCACCAAACATTAGTGGTTTCGTGACCAAATTAGCAAACTACTTGGCATTCGCATACGTCATCGTAGAACGCCGTTGTCGGACGTAACTGGCGCACTGTATAACTTCAGGGAAACCTACGACAAGATGTTAAACAGGTAATTGGATTAAAGAAACTTCACTCTGTGCTGTCAAATGTCACACGTATTTCTGACGTCACGGACCATCGTCAGACCTGCCGTGACGCTGTCGTCGGTAAAGACGCGAAGAAAAAAATTTTTTTTTTCAACTCACCCTTGATTTTCTGAAGTATTTTATCGAGAGAATGAAATGACCACCAACCTGCAAAGAAATAAAATTATATTAGCAAATAAACAAAATAACTAAATGAAAATAAACATTTACTACAGTATAAACATCAACCAAGATTCTTTAATCACTTATTATATGAAAAAAAAACACAAAAAGCAAAGTATTTTTTAAAATTATTTATATAATATATTCCAAGTATTTAATAATTATTTATAACAAATTCTTTAAATACTGATATTGACGAGAGTTAATATTTTAAGAAACAAACCATTTACCGGGTTTTCAATAAACAATCACACATGTAATATTCCGTGCAAACGCATTCCAATACCAAATTATGTATTTTACATTCCGGAATATAATTTAAAAAAAAAAAATATTACCAGGCTGATGACGTCACTATCATACGAAAACAAGTATTCTAAATAAAAAAAGCGAGTTTATATGAGGTTCTAATATCTTTAACATTTCAGCAAATGACAATGAATATATACCGTATCTGTTTCCCTTAAAGTAAGATATTTTCCAGCTTACAATCTATATTAAATCTGAGTTTATACCAATTTAAGTATACATTTATCTAGGAAGGGTCAGGGGCTAATCGCGTCAATGCACTTCCAGGTGTCTTTTGATTTTCTCATTTACATAAAAATAAATATTTTTACTAATTAAAAAAAATAATTAAATGTAATATTTAGTCTTGGCTTAAGACAAATTAAATTTGTAACAAAAAAAGTATACCTATTGCTGTGGCTGTTTCTAAATAGTGCATTTATTTTTTCGGGTCCGTTCTGAGTAATTAGTCCCAGACACTAATTATAATTTTTATTTTACTCTTTTATAAGAATAATAACTAAAAGCCTTAAATATTATTTTTACACATCCTTCGCATTTGAATATATATTACTATTAAAAACGTATATAAAATATAATTAAACCATACATACATACAACTGTGTTGTATACCGTTCTACTCCCTGAGGCATGTCATCTGCATCAGTATTCGAGTAGCATCATTGTTCCAATAGTGTCGGGCCATCGATATGCAAGAAGGCAGACCGTTGAAGAGCCTATATTACCCCTCCATCGGAGAGGACGGCGAGGGGGGAGGAGGGGGGTCGATCGAGAGAGCCGATGAACAAGATTTACTGCATAGGAAACTGCACATGTGACTGCATCTAGATACTGTAGTTTAGCCGCGAAAGTGACGTCTCTAAAGCGAGCGCAACACGCCGCGGCATAAAACGGAAACCGCGACCTATTTTTGTGTGTGAGAGCAGTTTTACTTTTTATTTTCCAATAAGTATACCGGCAGTTTTACTTTTCATCAATCCAGTTTGGTTCGTAGTTCTACTTCAAACCTTGAATGCTCGTCTTATATTGTGATCTGCGACTGGTATTAAAATATAAAGTATCAGATCAGCCTCACATTATTGCTTACAAATACTTAAATAATTTTTATTTTTACTTTTACGGAGAACACATTATTGCTGTGAAGATGCAGTTTTTCAGAAAATAGTTGTGTGATATCTTAAATACAAATTAAATCAATTAAAGATATGCATAAAAAATCTAATTATCGAAAAAATATTTTAGTTGCTACCGGGATTCGAACCTGGACCTTTTCCCATCCGGAGAAACGCGTTATCCAGTTTAGCCATAACATCTAAGTATCTAGTTTTACGACAATCTGTTATTAAATTTTGATAAACTTTAATACAACTTATATATTTTTATGGAGAACACATTATTGTTAAATCCTGGTAGCAACTAAAATATTTTTTCTATAAATAGATTTTTTCTGTACATCTTTCAAGTTGATAAATTTTATTTGTATTTTAAATACTAATTAAATATGTTAATAAGAAAGATATACACATAAAATCAATTTTATCGAAAAATATTGTTGTTGCGCTACCAGGATTCGAACCTGGAACTCTTTCCAAACCAGGGAAGGCGCATTATCCAATTATGCTACAGCGACAGTACTTTTGACGTCAAATTTTCGAACCTATATATTACACTTTTCAAATGAATACATTTATATTATTTGAAAGCCATCTACTTTGTTTTAAGGGAATCTCAAATTTGAGATTGAGATCCAGGTTCGAATCCCGGTAGTGCAACAACAATATTTTTCGATAAAATCTATTTTGTATGTATATGCACACATACTCTTATGCACATATGCACTTGTAGGTACCAAAATCAATTTATAGGTTAAAATAAATTAACTAAGATAAGAGATAATAAACAAATTAAAAATTCTATTAAAATATTACATAACTTCCACAAAACAGAAAATGTTTCGAGTAGATATGTTATTTTTCCCTTTTTTGTCAGTTTTGATGTACAATGACTTCAATCAAACGAGATACACCTCGTAATGCACCTTCGTAATGATGGGTCCAAGGCCTCAGCCAGATGCAACGCGTCTATCCAACATTGAGACAATCTTCCAGGACTTCTTCGTTATAAAAGTATACCAAGGCTATCGCACTGACGCATAATATGGCGAAACAATTGGAAAAATCTTTTGTTTACTACCATAGATAGAGCCTGCCGATTGAGGCATTCTGCGATGATTCATGAGTGATGTCTGCAGGATACGTAAGTATTAAATACTGATTAAATGTTTTAATTAGAAAGATATACATATAAAATCAATTTCATTGAAAAATATCGTTGTTGCGCTACCGGGATTCGAACCTGGATCTCTTTTTTAATCCGGGGAAGGTGCATTATTCAACTATGCTACAGCGACTGTATTTTTGATCATATCTGTCATACATCGGGATATGTATACATCATTTCTGTCATATATCGGGATATGGAATTGATGAGGGAAAACTCCGGAAAGAGTGGCCACCTTGGCCAGTTTATCAGAAGTTTTATGTTTAGTGTTGCAGATATCGTCTAACTATAGTCATGAATTGAATTATATATGTATAATACGTAATTAATTAATACCTATTGGACCTGGTCGCGCGACGCATTCCGAGAAACAACTGGGAGCGGTGTGAACGCACTACTTTATGTTGTGACCTTCGGCGGATTCTATGGAAAACGGTGAATGCGGGCGGAAATGGTCGCCATCTTGAAAAGGATTACACGGGCGGACCGGAAGTGCATGCATCTTGCAATACAGTCGGACTGGGTTAGAAATAGAATTCGTGCAACTGATTCGCAGTAGTCAAAATGGAGTTCTATTTATATCGTACGCACTGCTTGGTAGCAAGCGCTCCATTCACATTTTGCAATGATTTTTCAATGTTCCATAATTATAATTTTCAATGAATACATACGTCAGCGTTACACTACGGAAAATCTGTTAAATGGGAGATCCAACTCCTAAAGGAAGTTCACTGGAGCACCTCAGTGTGTAATGGTGTTTGTTTTTAATTAAAACACACCTTTGTTGTGAAATTGCAATTGTAAAAACACATTTCCGTGGTATTTTTAATACAAATTTAATTAATCAATTTGAAAGATATACAGAGATAATCTGAAAAAATAACTTCGGTAGCAACTAAAAGAATTTTTTGGATATACAGATATATTCTGTATATATTTATAATTGATTAATTTAATTTGTATTAATGGTGTTCGTGTATATTGAGTTGTATTGGTCTTTTGATTTTATTTTTGGTTATTTTCATGACTAATTTTGTGTTTTATTTGCAAACGTTATTAATTTTGAGTGTATACATTGATTATTACAGTTTATGCTTTTCATTTCAATTTAATATTTAAGTTCTTCAATAATTGAAAAATTACTTTGTGGCAACATATTATATTAATAATAATAAGAAAACACTTTGTTTAGACCACTATTTATTGAATTTATAAATAAATATTGGTCTTGGATTTTTTTTGGTACATGAAATATTTTACTATGTTTTTAATAAAAATTGTTGACTACTTTTCTGATTTAAATTATTTGACACTATTATATATTCACAAGTGATGTATGATTATTTAAAATGTATTTTTATGTAGGTAATTAATGTAAACGATCTCCCCTGTCTAATCTCGGGAATTTCTTCATCTTAAATTCTATAACCTTTAATATTAATTTTCATTTTGTATTTGATTTATTTTGATAGTATTTGATTTATTCCAGTAAAAAATGTACAAAAACTTAAAGTAATATTTAAAAGGAATTCTATTCTTCAAATATTTAAAGAAAACAAAAAATTTTTGTTACTGAAAATCGTACTAGGTTTAAATTTGTATTTTCATGCTCAAAAATCAACATATCATTTGCTGAACACCACTATACGCACCTAGGAAAAAAAAATTAACAGCTCACCCGAAAACATCAGGAAAATTAAAGATAATAAAGAAATAATTAATGCAATCAAAAAACAATTTTATAGATAAACTTGTACCCCGAAAATGATAATATTTTTATATCGTTATTGTTATTAATTTATCATAAGCTAGTTATTGTAAACAATAATTATTAATATGTAATCCTCTTCTCTGCACAAGTATATGCTTTTTAGAGAAGTGTAGATTTTTTTTTTTTAATTATAATTATATTTTTTTTTACAATAGAGTTATGCACCCCCGAGTAAGAAAGATCTTGAACAATGGGGGTGGCTATCAACGTTTATATAAAACAAGATCGATATCTACTAGATGTAAGAAATTATTTACAACTAATAAAAATTAAAAATATACATATATATAAAATGTTGAGAAATCGATCAGATTAGAACTTGAGAAAGATGTCAAATGTATAATTATTAAAACCTCTTTTTTGTACACATTTATATTTGCCGCCAATTTAGTTGATTTTGGCAGTTGATCATACAGTCTAGGAGCAATGTATGATGCATGTCTGTGTCCTATTCCTAATTTGAACATTTTTAAAATAACATGTTCATTATTTTTATTATTATCTTTTGAGTTGTAATTATTGGTTTGAGATGTATGGGACAAGTTCCTCCCCAACTTAGTATTCCGTATAATATATATATTTAAATTAAATAAAAAAATTGGTGTAAAAAAAGAGGGATTGGTGTAGCTAAGCGGAGAGGGAAGAATACATACCCGTATTTTGTGCTAAGTCCTAAAACTAATCAAAATTTGTTTTAGATTGGTCGAAGGTTGTGTATACAGGATTGAATCGAGAACCGACCATATATCCACATATTTATAATTTTTAATTAAAATATTATAATTTTTATTAGTGGACGATTAGAGAACCAAGACAAGTAGCTAATTAATTAGTTTATCCACCATCCAAAATTCTTTCGGCAATGGTCGATTTCATTTGTGCGAAAGTGTGTTTTTTTTACTTTTTTCTCTAGGCTCAATCTCGTAGTAATTGGCAGAGGATAGTAACGGCCTAGATTTGTTATGGAAAACTAAGTACGAAATAGTATTGGAAATCTCGTTAATCGCACAGGGATAGTTAAGTCTACCTGTGAAAGTATTCACTTTTTTAATCGGCGTTTTATTGGTTTAATACTGCTGTGATACAAGTAATAATTCATTTATTTAATGTATAGAGACAAACAGTACAACATAATATTTAATAAATTTAAAAAAATATGACCAGTGAAGTGACTTCGCAGCTGAAAAACGTAAAAAAATTAAACAAACTAATAAAATGAGAAATATAACTAACAAACCGATAATAAAAAGCACATACTATTTGACATTAATCATTAATGAGTTGACGTAATTTAATTTTAAAGGGATACAATTTATCATTGAAAATATCTAGTTATTGCAATGATTAAGGAGGTGTAAGAATTTCCTGGTTACGATCGAAGAAAGTGGATTGAAATTCTCCGGAAGTTGAGTTATGAGATCCTCTGAATAGGTAGTTTTTTTATAGCGAAAGAAAGAGCGGAAACATTCCGTTTAGTAAACAGTCCTCGTAAGGGTTCTCGCCCCTCGGCCGGCGCAGCGAGCCGGCGCTGCGCGGCCAGCGGGCAGGTCCGTGCAGCAATCTCACCAGAACGAGAGATTTTCTATCGACTTTCTCGATAGTTTCACTGTTACCGCGGCGCACGCTTCCCGGCGGCTGCATTTTCTACCGCCTGCCGCCCGCCGCCCGCGTTCAAGTGCAACGAGGCGCACTCTGACAGTTGCGCTGTCAACATTCAACAAATTCATTTCGAACCGAGGATTTTCAGCCGGGTCAGGCAAACACCGGAGCATGGGTGTCGCGCTGGGAGACACTGAGAGGGGAGATTCCTGCTAGTGTGAGGTATTGGTCCACCGGGCTAGTTGCACCAGGATGGTTTCCTGTTGATGATGTCTAGATTAAACCGTATTTGTGCTGTCTGAATTCCCTTGACGGGAGAGCTGTTTTATTTTCTATGCTATGACTGTCCTACGGTGCACTCTCACCATGTTTGTGTAGATTGTCCTTTTGTTTTGTATATATACATAAAGGTCGCCATTCACTGTACCAAGGATTCCTTCACCGCCATGTTGGCATTTTTTTAATGGTAAAAGGCAACCGTGCCGCGCCGCCATGCTACATGGGCAACAGCTACAAAACAATATGTACACCTCACTGTCTTCCGGTAAAAAATATATTTATTACATATACAGTATATTAATATAACATATGGTAAGTGGAGAAATAATAAACTAATCAGTAATTAATATGTATACAATTATCATTATATACAACAAAGAGAAATGATGTTCAAAGTCTCACGCCGGTCCACCAGGTTGGCATTTGGATTTAGCGAATGTGTATATATATATTTATAAATAAATGAGATATCATATATATTTCGTTGTCAATATACAACTCATACCCACTGTAGTATCTATAGGCAACGGTGAGAAGTCGCATTATGGTATACGCACGTGATGAGCATTTTTAAGAGATTAAATGACCATATTTTTAATGTAGCTCATATCTTCTAACCTGTATTGCATCATTAAACTGTTAACGCTCTGTATAAAATAATACGGTGAAACTTTGCTAATATGGACCCCGTTAATCCGGAGATAAGTTTAATTCGGACAGTTCCCTGTAAACCGTAGGCGCGCGTCCCACCATTCTATTTCTTCCTGACATTTTTAGAACATTTTATGGGTATAATGGCATCTGATAAATTTCGCTTAAGTACCTCAATGGCTGTTGAGAATTCATGTTCCGTTTTTGCCTTTTCTTTAATCCGGATTATCCCTAATCTGGTCCACCTTACAGCCTACAACCTTCAGCACCGGCTTAGTGTTATTTGAAATAAGTTTTATGTTGACGTTGACACCTGTTTTTGAATTACAAAAATGTATTACAATTTTTTTTTCTCGATCTTTTCGATTTTTTCGATTCAGAATTCAGAGAGATTATGGTCCAGATGATATCTTGTTTAATCTTGTTCTGGACAGATGATACCTTGTTTTTCCATGGGTACCTTTTTAAATATATATTTAGTCTTTCTGAAAGATGTGACTTGGGTTCTAATGTAAAAACTGAAATAGTAGCGGAGTAAACCATTTATAATTTAGGATACTTATTGAAAATAAATTATTAGTGATAATTATCTGGTTTGAAATATAAAATAAATGCAACACCTTCTTTCAATAATAATCTAGTTACAACAAGCCAGTACTGGCAGCCTTTATTTTTCTGAGTAGCGAAAAAATGATTTTGCAACTAAAAGCGATTCCGAATGATTATTTTATAACAACAGAAGACAACTCCATTAAAAGTTAGTAAAAAATAAATAACACAGGTTGTTGACATTGCAACTAGTGCAATAGTTGGCAGGACACCAAAGATAATGACCGAGAGCATACCATAGTGGAAGCGACCTAGTGTCAGACCAAGAAAGAGGGGGGTTAACCGTGTGGAAGAAGTCTGCGGCAGTATAAGAGAGTCCGGGAACTAGAAGAGAGTGGTCAGCGATAGGAGTCGGCGGAGAGCACTTGTGGAGGTCAAATCCTATCCTGGGATGAAGTGCCGTGGAGGAAGAAGAAGAATAAATAAGTGAATTGCGCTGGTAACCTGATTAAAAATGAGAACTCGATTTTGAAAAGCCGTCATGCGACGGGCACGGATATAAACACTGCAGCGACTGTCGAGACGTCCCTCTCGTGATACATTCCCGGCTGCGCGGACAGTTGCAGCGGCACGGGTCCCTTTCGCGATTACGTTCATAACCATGACCCACAAAGGCGAAACAGCCGTTTAAATAACCGCCGCGCAATTATGGCCAATTGATCAGCGCCAACATTCTCGCTTTTCTGCGAAACTGATTGGATCATTCATTTTCCTAATAATGCGGTTAATGTCAGGTACTCAAAAAAAAAAAATCTCCCGTTTAGGTTTCAAGTATAAAATAATACTTACTAAAGTATAGGACTTTTCCATGCCTACTGTCGAATACCGCCAACCGTTTGCGGTGCTTTTATGATTTGATTGCTGTTATATAACACTGAACGTTTCGTCAATGGTGACGTACTCGGATTTAATAGTGTCGTTATTCAATTTTATTTTTTAGAAATTACAAAAAAAAAAATGGAGACAAATTACTTAAATATTTCACATGCACAAGAAAAGGAAAAAACGCGAAAAAACATACATAGTACGTGGTAAAAAATTTATAAACACAAAACCAAAAACAATGAACAATTATTTACATATTCCATCGTTAACATTACTCAAAGGTGTTTGAGTTCTCCGTAAATATAAAGTAGATTACTTTCAAATAATGGAATAACAGACGTATCAATTTGAATGTGCAACATATAAGTTCGAAAATTAGTCGTTAACTTACAATGTTGACGTGATGGAATAGGTCAGCACACTTCCCCGGATAGGAGGGTTCCTGGTTCGAGTTGGGGTGGTAACAAAAATATGTTTTCGATAAATTGATTTTATCTGCATATCTTTCTTATTGATACATTTAATTTGTAGTAAAATATTTCATTTTTTTCAGTGAATCTTAATGCTGGCGGGGTAATTGCAACTTTAGGGTAACTTCTTTTGAACTGTTTACAATTTATTTACAAATCTTGTCCCCATTAAAATGTGTACAAAACTAGATTAATAAAATACTGTCATTAATTACGGTTGCTTTATTTAGTGAAATGATCTTAATTAAGATGAAGTGTTGCAAAATTACAATACTAGAGAGTACCTCGGATGTAACACTTACAAAAAAACGTGTTTTTGGCCTTATTAACACTTAGACACCGAGACTAGCTCTAGCACAGAAACCATAATTTACAATAATCAGAAAAAAAAAATAAAAAATATGTTTTGTTTCGAGTAGCGCAACTACTTTACAATGAGAAAGAAAGTCTTAGCATCATTTAAAAGTGGTTCTCTGCTTGCGTAACGCAAAATATATTAATTTAAATAGAAAAATACATGTACTTTAATACTATTTAATAATAAAGATGATGAAACATCGTAATTAATATGATAGTTATTTATACCGTACGATGAAGTATTACCAAAAATGTCACAAAACAATAGACAGATTATTTATAGAAAATTACAAAAAGATATTAAAACATAAACAAATAGAAAATAATCCATAACGTAACTGCATTTTTTTAATATAAAAACTAAAATCAAATATAATTATGATTTTTGAGGAGTTATAAATAGAAAATATATATCCAAAAATAAATTAATATAACAGCAAAAATTAAAATATAAAAATAGTAAAAGTAAAGAGGAAATGTTTACATTATACATGACGAAAATAAAACATTTAATTAATTTTTTTACATAGAAACATAAAATGATATCTAGATACGAGTGACTAAGTTGTGAATAGAATAATAATAAAGCCAATTAATAGCTGGGTTTTTATTTTAACCCTAGTGATTACAATATTAAAATCGAATTATTTGGTGATTAATTAAAATTCCTTAATTAAATATGAAAGTGTTGCGATATGTAATGACACATTATTATAATTTTCTTATCAACATGGAGCTGAAATTTGGACTCTGAAACAGCAGGAATGCAAGTGGATAGATGCTATAAAAATGTGGTTCTGGCGAAGCAAGCTTCGCATACCATCGACAGTCGGCAGAACGCAACGGACGGTCCACTTTCATTCTTCTTTTGTCAGTTTCAGGCTTTACTTCCGTGCATTTACAATATCAATATATATATATATATATATTTAGGAGAACACATTCTTATTGTGAAGTTGTAATTATTCAGAACATAGGTCTGTGATATTTTAAATATGAATTAAATATATTAATTATAAATATATACATATAAAATCAATTTTATCGAAAAATATTGTTGTTGCGCCACCGGGATTCGAACCTGGATCTCTTTCCTAACCGGGGAAGGTGCTTTATCCAACTTAAGCTACAGCGATATTATTTTTAGCGACAATGTGTCCAAAATTTAATAAAAATGAATTGATAATTCTGGCGTCTGCTATCAGTTTACTCAAAGGTATTTGAGATTCTGTAAAAATAAGGTAGATGGCTCTGTCAAATGATGGAACGATTAAATGTATTAATATCAAAAAGGTAACATATATGTTCGAAAATTGTCGCTAAAAATAATGTCGCTATAGCTTAAGTTGGATAAAGCACCTTCCCCGGTTAGGAAAGAGATCCAGGTTCGAATCCCGGTGGCGCAACAACAATATTTTTCGATAAAATTGATTTTATATGTATATATTTATAATTAATATATTTAATTCATATTTAATATATATATTTACAATATCAGTATGTATATTTACAATATCAATATGTATATTTACAATATCAATATGTATACATGTAAGTTTTCTCAAGATCAGTCGACAACAAATCGTGATAAATAGATGTGCAACAATAAACAAATAAATATTGGTGTTAGTATCAGAAATCATTATCACATCGGATGTGGACATGATTAGTAAGGCAATAATATTTCTTGTGTTTAATTAATTTTAGGGACAAATATAATACAGAATATAATGTTACCTGTAAATAAATGTGTTTTTTGTAGATTGAAAAAAATCTTTGTTTTAAAAAAACAAAGATGTTTATTCAAATCTCGCCGGGAAATCCAATTATTCGTTTTAATTTATTAGTACAACGCTTAGCTTGTTTTCGAAAATAATAACAATATTGATGTGACATTTTCAATTAATATTTAAAATTAATTTTAATTATTTATCCCGTCCACCGTTGAGAATTAATTAATATTATTAATATAGGTATATAAAATCCTAATGCCTTTCTGTTCGTCACAGAGGGAAAATTGAGTGGGATATTTATACACTTCATTGAAGTAGGTGTTAAATTCATTTTATATGTGGGTATGACCTTTATGTTTTGTATATACATTTTTTTCAAAATAATAAACAAATAAATGTATTGTCAGAAATTTGAGAAATGAAACTTTACAATGTTTAAACTTAAATAATAACAGTATTATTTTAAATATGTAGGTGGTTAATAATTATTTCAAAGTTAAAACGTCAAACAAATTTTGTCGATGTTTAAATAATTTCATATGATGTTCATTATTAAAAAGTGCTGTGTTTCATTAATACGGAAGAAGATCCAGTTCAGAAGAAAACGCGACGCTCAATTAAAGAAAGCTGGCAAAAATTACGATGTAAAGTAACGACATTTTAAACAGACTGAGTGGGGAAAATGTCGATAGAATAGAAAAGTTTGAAACACGATTTAGATTAATAAAAAATGACTTATTTTAGATTATTTTTACTTTGTTTTTATAATCACTTTATTAATAAATATACCAACTGATTTCAGAAAGAACAATTTCCTTCTTCAGGATGTCAAATTAAGTAACAAAATTAAATAATCTATAAATTAATTTTAAACATAAACTTGATTTTGCTAATATTGAAATGTGTTTCGCTTGTAGTCTTTATTTAATGTGGAAGAATATCCAGTTCATAAAATGTGACGTTTAAACAATGTTTTGGGACGGGTTTTAAATGTTAACTAGTATTTCAATAATAGTGACACCAAATTGTGTGATATGAAAAAAAAAAAAAAAACGCTTTGTTGTGTTTCAATCCGAAATTTGTAGTTTTAGTTTGCTTTATGCAAGTGAACACTCGACCAACTGATAACGAATCGTATGGAATCGCGTCGTGAAACGGCCTAAATTATTACGGCCAGGCAACGTTTACTGCAGTCGTGTAGCCAAATGGACACGTGCCGGGATATACGACTAAAGTACGTCGTTGACTCGACAGTCGGAAATTTTCAAAAATCACCTTGCATCACGGAATTCGTAGGTTTTTTATACGAGGAATGCATCATGTTATTATCCCAGTCTTCTTATTATTATACACTTATTGTAACATATATACCATAATATACACTTATTGTAACAAACTCTCCAATGCAACAGCACTGTATATCGGCTTTTACAAATGTTGATGTTAAATTATATTTTTACAGTGTTTTTTTTGCAGTATATATACTTTTTCTATATTGCCTATAAACAACATTGTATTCCTCAATAATATTGGTAATAGCTCATTCATCTCCTCCATTTTTTCTTATTTTTTCTGACATTATTAACCGTTTAAATGCCATGAGCGCGTTAACTGGCCAAACTTTCTATGTCACGCCAAACTATACGCGTGTTAACACGTACTTTAGAACCTTGCAAACTTGCAGAGATTAATGTCATATTTTTAAATCATTTTGTTATCTGTTGACGACAGATCCCAGCTTTTGATAGATAAGTCAATACCCTTAAAGCCTGGTCTTACCCTATGTAGTGTCTTCCATTTCAAATACAGTTTGCAGTTAAAAGGATAAGAAACACACATTATAATTGTGAATTCGCAGTTTTTTAGAACACAGATCTGTGATAATTTAATACAAATTAAATATATCAATAAGAAAGATATACAGATAAAATAAATTTATCAAAAAATATTTTTGTTGCTACCCGGACTCGAGTTAGGAACTAGAAACTACAGCTATAAACATCATTGCTACAGTATATATTCAATATAATTAGCATTTAATTTTTCGTATATATACAATAATTTAGATCTCCCTACAACAACACTGTATATTGGTATTAACAAATATTTTTGATGATATACAATATTTGTATTTATTTTATATGGTTGTTTAATATACCATTTGATACTCAAGAAGAGGTATTATACAACGTTGTGGCATTCATGACTTAGATCTGCCCAATACCGATATACTCCCATGTTCTCATTTAACAAATGGCCGTTATGGAAACAATCGTAAATGTTCGATTAATATTAATATACATATTGTTTTCATTTAATCTCGCCATAATGTAATTAAATCGTCTGAAAAACAAGAGTGAGAAATGCACATTAAAAATGGTTCACAAACCTTCTCAACATTTTGTATTTAATATATTGTTGACCAATTATTTTATTGAAATCAATCAAAGCCCTTCAATATAATCAATCCGAGCAATTTTTTCTACATTCAATTAAAAAAATATATTCAAGATTAATGTAAACAGTAACCTGAATAATATGAATTAAATTAATATATAATATTCATACAGAAAATTCTATTTATCGTAAAAATATTTGTATTAAAAATACCACAAAACTATGTTCTGAAAGTGCATAAAAAAATGTGTTTTTATTGAAAATGAACCTGAATGTTAGACTTTTATATTATCATATTAAATTCATTATTATTTATGCAGTAATGATTTCTAAGAGTGATCTTCCACTTTCAATCAAAGTTAAGTGAGCACTGGAAGATTGCATCGATTGTACATTATTAAAAAAAAGGATGATTAAGATAAGTTAATTGTTTTAATTAAGTACTAATTTAAATAGAGCAATCGCCACTCATTTGCAGAATACTAAAATTGTACAATAACTGAACACCACAGACAAGACAATTGAACATTAACAGATTTAAAAAATAAATGACAAACATACTAAGAAGCGCACTGACGTAATACACATAAATAAACTGTAAAACTTATTTTTTATATTTTTAAGTTTTCATCACATACGTAATTAATTGTTAATTTTTTATAGTAGTTCTGCTTTTATTATATTTGTAATAAATAAAATAAAAATGTAGTATTCAATGATTGCAGGCATATTACAATAGGTTATTTATTAATAAAATTCTAGAATGTGGAACAATGCGCGTATAAGGATTCTGAGTGTCGACCGAGAGCCATTAACCCCGTTAAAGACAGGTTGTCGAGTAATCAGCAATCACATAACACGAACAATCCTCGCTACAGCGTCATTGCAGGTATTTGCGCCGATATTCGAATCGCCGTATGTTAAAACCACCCGCCGCGCCACTGTATCTTCAGGCTTTAGGGAGAGTGCACTGAAGGCACGCGACGCGTCGCGACGTCAAAAAGGAAAAAAGGATCTAGAAACACAGGTAATCTATTTATATGTAGCAGATATGATCCATTCGTTTTTTGAAGCATCCAATCGAAAGATTTTAAGATTCTAACGGTCGTGAATCACATTTAAATGTTTTTATTTCCGCGATAATTTAATTCCATACCTAAAACAAGACTACAGAGGAGTCCCATGTGGATAGGTCTATTATGTGTTCTAAAGAATTGCAAATTCTTTTTTTTTTTTTTTTAATTCCTAGTTTACGATATTCTGAATAGGCACTCTACAAGTGCGTCAGTCCTACCTAGTTTCACATTTTTATTATTATATTTAAGTATTTTATAGCAACAAACATCTTAAGTTGGTATTTAATTTTAATGCATAAATTGGAACCGTAATAAAGTCGTAAATTTAATATAACGTGATAGTAAAATTAGTCTTGTTAAGATACTTTCGTTATAAAATCCGCCATCGGTTTCGCTCAAAGTTTAATGTGAGAAATATTACATTTCAAGAAGATGGTAACGTTCTACTGGAAAAAAATAAATCAGCATCACTGAAGTATCAAATCGTGAAGCAGGAAGGAAACCTTGAAGTAATCTACGCTATCCCGGAACCGTAATGGCAGTTGTGAACTCCCATTTTAATTCCACTCAGCAAAGTAACGCGTGCATTTAATTATTAAAGATGTCTAAGCTCAAATTAGTAGATTATAATAAAAGTATACCGTGATATAGCCTACCTGGGAGAGCGGGCAATAGGAAGGTTCCGGGTTGAAGTCTCGGCGGCAGCTCTGTCATTTTTGATAAAATATTTGTCATTTGCATTTTGTTCAGTGACATTTTACTAGTAAACATAGTTTATAAATGCACCCCTAGGCCGCACGATCATATTACAGTAAAGTACTTAGATAACTAACTATGTTCACGTGAGAATGTGAATACATAACTACATTAATATATTTCTTATATGCTAGCATTATGTAACATTCTAGCAAATTAAATTACAAATTTAATATTATAAATAGAATGACATATATTCCTTAATTACACATTATTCCAATCCCCTCGATGACATTTGACATTTGAATAGTTCAGTTAGTGTTCGCCACACCTTTATAATATATCCACAGGAATGTTTCTTCCACATAAATGAATCTAATTAACAAAAAAACCCCAGTCATTGAATATTTTAGCAATCTTTCAAACTTGAAGATACATACGTAGCCCTTGATTGATTGGTTCGCTCTGAAAGCAAATTTGAAAAGGGCCAAAGTTTGCTTAATTACTTTTGTGTTCTCTCCTTCTCTCCTATGAATATACCTACATGACGTTTCAGGGGGGAAATGGAAATACTTATTATGTTTTATTATTTTATTTTTAACGAATAACCAAAACAATAAAGAGAACCAGGTCTGCGTCCATAGGAGTACAAATATGTCTATAATACGACTTATTTTTAGTGACACTAAATTAAAATCGCGTCACTATTAAACGAGCAATCTATTGTTTTACTAGTGAACTACCAGTCACTACAAAGAAAACTTAGTATTGCAAAAATATATATATTTTTTTTATCTTAGCTAATTTTATTTCTTAAATACGTTATGTATTAATGAAACGAATTACCAGTAATGTGTAGTAGGCTTGAACTTAGGTTATACTGTTACCGACGACGTAAACGGAACTATTGTAAATATACGGATACCGGATGCTCTTGTCTTTTGAAACTTATTACACAATCTGTATTTATGTCGTATAATGAGATGTATATATATATATATATTGTATATTGTGCGCGTGGGTTTATGGAGCAGAAGAGAACTCTCTTATCCGCCCCTGATATCTCAAAATTGAATAATATAAATAACACCCAGCTTATAAATATCCGGAGCTGCTTTGAAAAAGGCTGCTCCGGATATTTATAATATATGCATCCGCTGCAGCGTGGTGAGTGTAATATTAAATATTAAAGATTCGTATTACAAATTAATGCGTCTCTGTTTTTTTTCGTAAATTCACCTATAACATCGTTATAAAAAGTTCCCCATCGTTTTAATTCAAAAAGCGATTCTTTTTCAATATCAATCAATTCGTAAATAAGTATGAATCCGTTTTAGTGCCGAAAACGACCGTTCAACTGACGCGCGCTGCCAGCGGGAAATGTGATAATTAGAAATGTGAAAAACTTCTTGCAAATTTTTTTCGATGCAATTTTTTTAAATTACTAAAATAATTTTTGCCTGAAATTCTGATGCACTACATAGAAATTTTAATTCATTCTTAAGGTGATCAAAATCGAAACAATGTGAATAAAATGATTCTAACTTTGAAAACAATTGTATTGGAAATTCTATCTTAAATGTAGAAAATAATTTTGAAATCATTAATTCAAAAAAGGTATGTTATATTATTGCTTCATACCGTTCTCTAATTTCGCTTGAAATATTATCTGCAATTTCTCTGAAAAAATGATTGAAATCAGTGACCTTTTTCTACCTACTTTTTCATTATGAAAAATGATTATTTTTCTACTTTCTTTATATAGGAAAGTGATCGTGAAGTTCTTATTTGATAATAATAAACACGGCCAACAAATAATGTTATTAAAATAAACTGATCCTGCAATCCATGAAGTTATATAAATACAACAGCAAAAATGTCCAATGTATTTCATATACGGTTTATTTATAATTAAATCGGGAATTAAACGACCTATAACAATTATACGTTTCTTTTCACTATGAGACAATCGAGAAAATGGTTTATCAATTGAAAATTAAAAAAATTATAATGTCGTTGGAACTGCTGAGCGCATCCATGTTTGTCGCGGTCAAAAAATAATTTATAAAGATAATGGTCTAAAACTTGCATTTAACTAACTAAAAACTAATTCATAAAAACAAAACAGATTTATTTATACTATTAATTGAAATACATATGTCTGTACGTATGATATATTAAGTAAAAGTAATAATCGACTTGAATACTACACTCATACTTTAAACAGATGATTGACCAGCAAATTGGTCGTAGGTGAATACACTGTGAAATAAAAGAGTTTAATTAGTTAAGCAAATATGTAAAAGTGTCATTGCACGCAATTTTCAGTATGAATTAATCCCTTTCGAAGACAACAGAATTAAACACAAATTGGTTGAAAAATTCGCAGACGTAAAGATGCCCACATACATTCAGCAAGAAAATATTTAGTTCAGTACGATTATTCTGAGGATTCAAAAACACAAGTTAGATTCATACAATACCCACGTACTGGCAATTTGCCGACAAGCATTCACGTGAAGTTCGCACGTAATAACCCACGGCTAGACAAAAGGCGTGGGTTACGCCATAGACAAGGTTACGCTAATCCGGGTAATAACGGCTAGAATTCTATAGAGTCTTTTCATAATACAAAGATTATTTATTTTAAGGTTAGTTTTTATTTCCCAGAATTTTTAGTAATGCACAGCTTTTAGCTTGTATGCAGTGCACGCCTCTGCGAATTACCTACCTCTATAAGAAGAATTCCCCTTTCAAACGTTTATTTTGCAAACAATTTCTTGAGCTCCAAGAAATACCAGTGGTATGTTTAACCAAGTCCAACTCTGTCGGCTCGCTCGGTACTTAGCCTTTGGTTATGGAAGGCAGGCCACGTGTATCTGTCATCTTTATTACAATATATATATATATATATTACGTACTGTTAAATAATTTAAAAAATATTATGAATATAATGCTGTGTTTGTCTAAGTTTTGAGAATAAATAATTGCAGGTTGATTCAAGATGACCGACCATCTCAAGATCAAAATCTCAACACGTATACATGGCACTGAGATTTATCTCAACCGAATCTGCACTGAGATTCCGGGAAAGAATGTAAAGCCGATCTTGGTATAATGAGTAAGATTAAGAAAGGATCACTAAGGTGGTTTGGTCATATGGAATGAGGAGAGAATGGTAAGGAAGATATATGACGTCCGCGGAAGACTTGGCACGACCAAGTAAACCAGATGGTCCTGTTAGAAGACTCAATAATCGGCGAGCTTGTATGAGAAGATGTATAATTGTGGATGAGGCGAAAACTGTGTATCAGGACAGAAGAGTGTAGCGCTCTATCCTCTCTGCCTATCCCCGCGGGGAAAGTCTTATTCTGTGGACACGGACTTAATGGTGATGCAACAATGTAAATATATCGATGTCTATAAAATATATTTTATAATTTATTTAAATTACAGCCATAATGGCCATTTTTTATGAGATCTGCTAAACATTAGATTGAAGAACGAGCTATTTTGATTAAAATATTATATACACCCGACCTTGACATTGAAAGAGCTCCGCCGAGCTCTTAGGATAAATTATTGTAATGTGTAATATTTCGTAATTTGTTCGCCCACGGACGTGGCGTTTGTCTGGAGCCCCGGCGAAAGGGGGGTAGGTTTGGCTAAGGTTAGGTTAGGGGTCGAATTTAACGGGGAACCTTCACAGGAGCACCGTTATCCATCAAGCCGCGTCCCGCAGGACAAGGAGATGAAAGTTTTTCCTGTACGTTTCACCCTACACAGAATTTTCTGTGTAAACAAAGTTGGCTTGCGATCGATACTTAACGCGTCTTCTAATATAACATACTCCCGACACATCTTACCATCCACGATCACTTTGGTTCATTGGGAGATGATAGAAAATTATATAAAATCATATCATGAGGAAGAAAAAAACCAGAAGTGATCCCTGTAATTATATATATATAAAGTGAGCCCTGTAATTACCCCATACTTCCATGTATTTTCTATTAAATATTATAAAAAATAGCTTTAAGTACTTATAAATAAAATATTGTATAAATGCTACTAATATTTCTTTGTCATATTCTCAATGCTGAGTGCCATGGTCCTCGGGCACGTCTGGAACTTCGCAATTTTACACAATGCACAAACCGTTTCCATTCCTCCCAGTCCTGGACAATGTTTCGTCTATTTTCTACTTCACTATTTGTAAAAATTGTTTTCAAATTAATACAATCATTTGAATGTTAGAACGCAAATCGATATAATTTTAAATCTCTATCCTTACACACACATATACAGCACGTCTGTCGTTATATCAAGACTGTGTACAAATTGAACACTCCGCACGAAAAGCGCCGCGGGCTAGTGGTTAAGGTGCCGACTTACCGGATCCGAAGTCATTGCGCCCGATGACATTATGTCATGCCCCAAATTCACTGCATGGCGTAATAGCGATACATATCCAACACTGAGCACTCACACGCGCCCGTAATATTAATAACCCGCTTGCTTCGGTACAGCGCGCGCGGATAGCGCGAACACCTCGCTACAACGATAGTGAAGTGATGCATGCTGTTTAATACGAAAATCTCAATAAATACCAGTAAAAAGGACTCGTTGGATATATCTTAAGCTCTTTTCTAAATATAAACATATAAACTATGATGGTTTAAAAAAATTATAATATTATTTAAATTTTTGAGAAATAATTATATTTATTTCTAAAGATTTTCACGTGATATCCAGGGATGAAGATTGGTCGTTAGGTGAGCGTCTTACCACCAGACTAAATAAGCCTATTTAATGAAGGCATAGTAGTTTATAAATATCAACATTTTCTTAAGGCACGCATATTTATTTATTATTATTTATTTACATCCTATCCCGAATGGTTTTGAGAATTGTTTACTCTCATTTTGATTCGTCATAATTACATATTTTAATATTCTATTACATTCAGTCATTATTAACATTATCATCATAGGTAGAGGCTTCGGTATCATCGTACCAGAGCCATACCTTTACAATTTGACGTGATACTCGTTATCACATTAAATTCAGAAGGCAGCCAGAAAGAAGTTATAGAAATCATACACCCCCAAAACAGCACGTATAATTTAATATGAACGGAATTATTGGAAGGTGGCATTTTTAAAATTATGTTATACCACAAACAAATTCTAGATTGAGTGAACAGAAAGGGTAGGTGTGTAGCCTTTCTGCATTTCAATTTACGCTAGTGATAATCATTCAGCTTCGCTATAAAAATATATTCGTTATAAAAGGGTTACCCATAAAATATTCTCGCTGATATGACACCACGTCGGGCATACAGAAAATGAATCTCGGTAATGGGTGGCTAGATTATAATATTACACGATGGCCGTGCGATTTTTAAACCACACACACACGCGCGCAGGGTGTACGCATGCGTATATAATAAAAATGTTTATATTAATAGCATATCTTTCTGTCATTGTTTGAACAAGCAACCGAATCGATCACACATGAAACAATCAAATCCATCTAACATGATACAACGAAATACGCATAACGCGAAACAAATATGACAAACAGCACAACATTTTGTATTGAGTAAATTTGTAGAACAAAGAATGCTACACTATATTTCATACCCAAGATTACTCTTTAACTTTGTTTGTATCGATTTCTTTCTTAACTTTATTTGATATCTTAATGTAAGATCTAATCTATCATTCAACTCCTATTTAGATACAGCAAACTTCTTACAATATGAAAACCCTAGAACATCGAAGAACACGTGCTGACCAAATACTTTTCTTCAAACTACAGCAAGGCCATATTGACTGTCCCAGCCAATTATAATTTGTATCTCTCTACATACCATCCAGATCGACCCGGCAATCCGCACTCTTCCACATTCCTAGAAGTAGAACATCTTATATACCAAATTCATTCATTCACCGGTCATGCAAATACCATAATGAGAAAATTGACTTTTTCAACACTACCCTTAAGGGTTTTTTTTTTTTATGAAACACCACAATCTCAATTTTAGCCAATCATTCTACCTATAAACACATCTTGCTCTCCTTTTACCGCGACAATAATTGCAACCTCCCCACCCTTTCTTCCTCTTTTTTTCCTTTTATTTATCTTCTGCACCTTAACATACTTATGCACCTGAATATTTCTGTGGGTTTTCATAAATAGTATCACATGTTAAATATTTATTATGTTAGTTATATTAAATTTCTGTCAAAATTCCTCAATAAAATAAAATAAAATTAGCTGCCAACTCTATTTGAAATAGAAGACTAGACTTTAAGGGTCTTGACTTATCTATCAAAAGATGGCACCTGTCGTCCATAGATGGCAAAACGATTTAAAATATGACTTTAATTTCTGCAAATTATTATGCTGTACCGCTTAGAGAAAGGGTGGAAAGCTGGAGATTTTAACGATCTATTCGGCGAAGGAACGGTTAGCGAAAGGGCACGCTGAGAGTGGTTTGTTCGCTTCAAAGCTGGTGACACTAGCTGGCGGCTGTGGAAGAGGATGAAAGTTGCACCACCAGGAACTTCAACATCGGTCAGTCCACGATTACGGTGACAACGCCCCCGAATGATACTTGTACATAATATGTTAAGAGTTTGTTTTCATTTTTGGTTATGTTACAATGTAACATCAGATAATTATGCATCAACCTAATACTATGCGATATACGCATACAATTTGAAGAAAAAAAAAACAAAATTATGCATGTAGAGCACAGTAGAAATATTATAATTTGACATCTGGCTAGTATCCACGATTAGATAGATTCTGATCTGCCTGCCCCTACCGAGAGAGACGACACGTTGTCTGAAGCTGCCGGGTCGTCTAAGCTTCACCCGGCAGGGGGTAATAACGGATTCCATTATTCTATTTTTACAGTTCCAATCCAGAAATTACACCGACCGCGCTTTGCGTTATCACATTTCTAAGAATAAAGAAAAAAGGTAATGCCTGACAGAAGGCGGCTGACGCGATGCACAATGCACATGCATCCTCTTCGCGGGAGACGAACATCGTGTGGACTTCTCTCCAATGTGATTCCATTGTCACCACGTGTCAGGAAGGATCAGCGGCTGCATTTCATCTCAGTTAAACTATTATATTAACTGAAAATCTGCAGATCAATATTACAAAACTTTTATAATGTATACCCATCAGCTCTAGAATAATGTACTGTTGGGCTATCTTGTAACAGATTATAATAAAAGTTATATTTATTAACAAACTAACTAACTATCCGCGGGGGTAGGCAGAGAGAATAGAGCGCCACACTCTTCTGTCCTGACATACACACATATTTCTTAGACACACTTCTAACGGGACCATCTGGTTTACCTGGTCGTGCCAAGTCTTCCGCGGACGTCCTCTATATCTGGTGCCGTTGACACGTGCATCATATACGTGCATCTTACTCGCTACAGGTCCAGGCCTCACTTCCATACATCAGTGTCGGTACCAGGACTCGATTGTATACCGCTAGTTTTTGTCGGTTGACAAGTTCCCATTATTATACGATCCACGATATTTTGCAGTATATTTAATATATACCTACTGCAAAATATCGTGGTTAGTCGTTTAAGAAAAATAAATTATTTAACCACTTTAAATTATATCATTTAAAAATTTAACATCTTTCGTCATCATATTAATTCTATATTTGAGACACCACCTGCAACAACACTGTATATCGTTTTTTTACAAATATCGATAGATAGACGGAGCGTCGAACGTCTTGACTGATGTATATTGTTGTTGCAGGGAGGCTCACTTAGAAATGGTGTTTAATAAGATTTTTATAATTTTATTATTCGATGCCGTTGTGACATTTATAACTTAGATCTGCCCAACACCGATATACAGTGTTGTTGCAGAGGTGGTTTCATTTTATGTCGTTAGGTTCACTAGACTAATTTGTTAAATATTATAAAAACAAATATTTGAAAGAAAATACAATAATTTGATGATTAGTTTAGTTTTTGATCACCTTGATAAAGGAAAAGAAATTAGAATAAGCTAATGAATTCATGTATTTGAACGTAATTCTAGGAAATATAAGGAGGGTAGTTAATTGCTTTTGTGGTGAACGAACAAATGATAGATAACAGACTAAAATGTAAAATAATATGTCATATATCACACATAATAAAAAATATGTAATTGTTCAAAAGTTTTTGGTGAAACTTTGTGGAATTCCATGATTATTTTGTAAATTGAGTCAAAACTCTGTTTTATTCCACTACACTTTTCATTGTGTCAAATGATATATAACGTTAAATGATATGTAAATAAAAAAATATATCTTGAATGATTGCAACGTCATTACCAGTTTCGGCAAAATATTTAAGAGTTGACTTATAACATGTAGTTAGTTGACTGAAGTGCAGTGACAGTAGGTATTTTATAAATGATGACAAACTCAGTGTAATCAATATCTCCATTAAAGTTATGAATTACGACATATCCCAGACAGAAGGTTATAAAAAAAAAAAATTGTATTGTAGACTGGTAGTTGGAAAATAAGACAATTTGTCAGTGTACGAATAGGCACAACAAAATAAATTTTCTGTACGCACGCAAAAGAGTCAATACAATAGTAGCTTGTTGGTGTAGTGGTCAAGACGTTGGCCTAGTGATCTAGTGGTCGGGGGTTCGCGCCTCTTTCCATGACACCAGCAAGTAAGTCCTATTTTCATAGCACAAGCTTAGTTTGAAAATAGTAAAAATATTGATGTGACACGTATTCCGTGGATAATTTTACAAAGGCATATTTCTCTGTAGTATGATGCTCTAAACGTTATTATCGCCTGCAGGAATTTATTAGGCCATAATGATTATTCCTTTTAGCAACAACACCAGCATTTGATCGTGAAGTGCAGAAAATAACAATACTTGTTAAACGGCATGACCCGTTTTCTATGCTGCGTGCACTAGAAATCGATAACATCAAACAAAAGTGACAATTCGCACACATATTGCTCGCATCCACACACACTCGCTCATTATCAATCACATATTTTTTTCCGATTTCTATAATACACAACAGGCCAAGTTCTCAGCAAACGGCAGAGCCGCATCTCACTGCCCCGGTGGGTGTTTCATGCTGACAATTTTACTTTGTTTTATTCGACCATGTGAAGAAGCCAGTCAAAAGAATTCTTAGGCTAAAGCTCGAGTGCCCGCTCGAGTTGAGCGTTCGGCGGGGCGGGAGTACGGCATTCATGTTCATGCACGCAAGTGTTCCGAGTGGGGAGAGCGTGCTTGTTTGCGCTCGGCGTGGCGTGAGCGTGCAAGTTCAGTTTGTGTGTTTAACAGCGTTCGTGGTAGACGTACGTGATGTCGTTAATATCATAAATACAAAACAAATCAAACAATGCAAAAGCGTGGAAGGCATTAGCAGTAAAACTCTGAATTGAAGGTAAATAGAAATATAATAGGTAGAAAATTCTCCAAACTTTTTTTTGCTTGACAATGTCACTTAGACCATTTTTTTAAGTCAAAATTTAAAAATGTGCTTTTTTTTTCTAAATACATATCAATAATATCATATGAAGCCATGATGATAGCTTAAAATACGACTACCATACTCGAACGCTGTCCATTCATTGATGCCACTTAGTGAACGTTCATTTGTCATACGTCCCGCACGCCGCGCGCTCCCCAGCCTTTTCACTCAGGGTTTAGCCTTAGTCAGTTCAACGTCTCTGGAGATGCATTCTTTCTAACTTCTAAGGTACCCCTGGGAAAGATTTCATTAGACATGTATCCACAATATTAGTGTTGGAACAATTCTGTATCAGATATGATTTGTATTGCTCAATGGCCGTTGTTAAATGACGTCGCTAATTTATGATCTGGATATGAATTGAACACCACAAATACTTTTTATTAGTTTGACGAATTAACTTTAAATAATTATCGCTGTGAACAGGACAGTGTAGTGGTACTCGAAGCGAGTCCACATACTAACATATATACAACTTTAAAAAAAAAGAATGATAAATGTGGAGATTGAGGGGTGATCACTTAAGCCAGTCGAAGACAGATCGTAAGCCCTGTAATTACCACACACTTCCATATATTTTCCATTAAATATAATAAAAAATAGCTTTGTCTCTATGAGATAACTGATATTTGTTTATTATATTGAATTTAATTGGTCTGAAAAAATGATTGAGCGATGCGGTACTGTCAGCGAGATGGCTCCCGTGTGGCTCGGTGGCGGCGAGCAGCGACACTTTCATGAACTCCCGTTTGGCGGTCTAGTTTTTATGCTTTTTCCCGCCTTTTCCATTTCTAGCGCGCTATGCCGGGCGCTCGCACGCGAGGGAAATAAAATGCACTTTCTTCCGACGGTAATTACCAACGTTACACCGATGCGCGTGCGCCCAGCTTCATGTTTCCATGTGGGAAACTCTTCGTCTAACATCTCATCTGGTCCATATATTATAATTAATTGTTTACCCCGTTTACATTAGCACTGCATTCATGACAGCTCTCGACCCTTGGTAATGATTCTCATATTGTTATTATCAGTGGTGTAGTGCTAAATAATAAAGTACATACCAGGGCGGTATTTGATTTAACCCCCCTTCCCACCTTTTTTACGATATATTAAAAAAAATCTTAAAATAGATAGTTTATAAAAGGAAAAAAATAAAAATATCAAATATTAGTTCAAAAATATTTTACGTGTTGAAACTCTGCAAACAGTGTTTTTTATTTTGTTTTTACATATAAAGTATATGTTCGAATTTAAAAAGAAATGAAATATTATTTTTTTTGATTTTAGCTAACATTTAAATGTATTAATTAGAAAGATATACATATATAATCAATTTTATCGAAAAGTATATTCATGTTGCTGCCGGGATTCGAACCTGGTTCTCTTTCCAACCCGGGAAAGGTGCATTATCCAACTACGCAACAGCGGAAAGTACTTTGTCGACAAATTTTCGAACCCATATGTTACATTTTTCAAATTAATATATCTACCGTTCCATTCCATCAACGGTTTGGAAAGAGATTCAAGTTCGAATCCCAATTGCAATAACAATAACAATTTTTCGATGAAATTGATTATATATGTATATCTTTCTAATTAATACATTTAATTGGTATTTAAAAAAACAATAAATTAGCTTTTTGCAAAACCATGTATAAATCAAAAAAACTATCGAGCTATAAATTTAGGGATGACTATTTATTTAAGATGAGTTCACATATTTCATCTGTCTACAAGTGCATGTGGTCAATGGTTGAAAGAATGGGATACCGCCGCGCGATTTGAAAATGCTCCGGTCCTATACATTTTTTTTGTATTCTCGCAGAATGTCCATCCGCTGCATGATATAATTCAGTGCGAAATATTTTGTATCAAAATATTTTAGTTCCATGTCAGGTGGCGCCCTGGCCCCACTACACCACTGGTTATTATATTATATGATACATATATTCTAGAATAACCATTATAATATCCTTAATTCATTTGAAAAATAAAAATAGCAAAATAATTGATATTGTTTAACATGATAAGCGAACTTATGCCACGTGAGAGAATTGACTTCTTATTGAATCGCTTGTCCGGCGGTGTTTGAACATCTTATGTTGCAGAAAGCATTTTGTATTTTACGGTGCCTCAGATTCTTCAGTCAGATGATATCCTCCGTTTTACAGGGCTTTTACTGTTTCCAATTTTGCCTTAAATGATGAGATGCAGAATGCTGATATTTTTTTGGATGATACGGCAAATTTTTTTTTTTTGCATCGGAATCATTATAATGTCATTTAGAAATCGTCTGTTGGATCCACATCTCAAAAGTTGCTTTGATGCTGTCTCAGTGAGTGTTCGGGATGACATTCCAAATAAAAGTACGGGAAACAGGTCGCAGCTCGGGCTTCTTCGATAGAAGAGTCTCAGTTTTCAAATTCTTACGGACTTAGATCTACAGGACGCCGAGAAAATTGGAGAAGGATAGCCAAGAGGCTGGGATCACGATAGTCAGGCATGAGACACAAACAATATAGTACGGAAAACTTTTATATATTATGAAGTATTCTTGACCTAATTAACAATATTTTATACATAAATTATTAGCTATATTTAGACTCGCAGAAATCTATAGCTGAAAAGTGGAACAAATAGGGTAATTTCACAAGATTTTATGACCTTAAAAAATTTATAAAAATTAGAAATAAATCGCCGTAAAAGTGAAAAGTCTGTATTTCCGGATTGAATTCAATTTCGTTCATATACCCCGAGGAAAAAAACTAGATCGATTTGGAGCACGTGTTGATGACGTTTTATATTTATATTTATATATATATATATTTTCTAGCTCGTATTTGTCAAAATTACACATTTAATTCTTTCTTGAATATTCAGGGTGTAACAGACCTAATCCACAATATTTTATGGGTATGTTCAAGGAATATGAGCAAATTCTACACTATTACGGAAAATAATATTGTTTGAAATTTTTACAAAATCGTGTTAAGTCTACTCATTTCGAAATAAATATTTGCAAAATGTATTCAGGCTTTAAATCATCTAATAATAATAATCTGGCAGCTCCAAATTTTATGACTTTAATTTTTCATATTCAATATATAATTTGGAATCAATATTTATATATCAAAACATTATTTTTCGACAAAATTGATTTTATATGTATATATTTAAAATTGATACATTAAATTAGTATTTAAAACATCACAAACCTATGTTCTGAATAATAACAACTTCACAATAAGAATGTGTTCTCCTTAATAATAAAATATTAATCGAAATAATCACATAATTACGTTTTTTTTTTAAATTCTTATATTTCTGATATGGTTTAGATTAGGCACATATTCCTTGAATATTTTCGTTTCGTTATTTAGTCAGGTATTGACCCATAAAATATTGTGGACTAGGTCTGTTGTACCTTGTATTTGAAGGGTTATGATTTGAACATTTTTATCTTTGTATTTCTAGTTATGACTCGGTCTCGCAAGAAGTTTTTAAGTTTGTCCAGACCGCGATCATGTCATGACTCTTCTCTGTGTCATCTCTATCTGCAATATTCCCCATACGTTATTACAGATCCTAGTTACATTTTACGATTTTGAAATCGTAAAATATAACTAGGATCGTTGCGTCTACGATGTATTATAACAATGAACATTACTTTCGTTTTATCTCGGTTTATTATGTGACCAATTTCTTTACTCGCTCTTTAATATCGTCGACTCTGTGCCACAAGGATAATACCATCAGCATACAGTAGGTTAAAAATACATTTTCTGTGAATAAAAATTAATGATGATAAACCGTTATGTGACTGTGACTGTGACAATGATTAGTAATTAAGATTTAACTATTGGAGGTTTAATTTCTAGTGCACCAGAAATAGCTCGAAGAATTACGAATAATTAGTTACCATTCATCGTTACAATCGAATACAAACAACTAACTAACTAACTTACCATAATGCTGTTTTTCCGCAGGATTAGGCAGAGAGAATAGAGTGCCACATCTATATATCTTCTCATACAAGCTCGCCGATTATTGAGACTTCTAACAGGACCATCTGGTTTACCTGGTCGTGCCAAGTCTTCCGCGGACGTCCTCTATTTCTGGTGCCATCAACACTTGCGTCATATATCTTCCTTACCATTCCCTCCTCAATCATCCGTTCCGTATGACCAAACCAACTTATTGATCCTTTCTGAATCTCACTCACTATATTAAGATCATATATTTCTTCATTCTTTATTCTGTCATAAATGGATCTGCCACATATACGCCTAAGTGATCTCATTTCCTCTGCATTCAGTCAACTTTCGTTCCTCTTTTGCTAGTTCCAGGCCTTACTTCCATACACCAGTGTCGGCATCAGGACTTCAATGTGTACCGCTAGTTTTGCCTCGGCTAATAGTTATAATAATGGTTTAAATAACGATTTAACCATAACTAATAAAAATACTCTTGATCCAGTGTTCCTAAACTATTATCATAAGATACCCAGTGTATGTATTAAATAGTAATACAAAGTAAATGAATAATCAACTAGAAAGATACACAGATAAATTTGTATATCGAAAAAATATTTTGTTGCTACGGGAAATATTTTTTCTTATTATTAAAATACCACAGTTCTATGTTCTGAAAATGCAACTTTACAACAAAAATGAGTTCTCCTTAAAAACTATTAAATATTACTTGTATCAGAATGCATCTCTGGCGTGCACCTACGTTCATATCGTCAGCGTCATCAAATCTCACCGATGCAGTGGTATACATAGTGTGTTTAGCCTAAATCATATCACCACCCTTGCGAGGGATCACCTTCAGCATTGATACTGACGTCGAATAGGTGGAAATACTCGCAATATTGAATGGCATCTGCATCAGCCATCTCTTAGTGCAATCAGTCGGATCAAATTAAAATAGAAATACGACAAGGCCCATTTAGCTGGGCGGGCACGCGGCGTGCTCTGCGCGTGCGTGCAAAAAATTACTTTCGTGCCGAGATGCAAGTTTAGAAATAAAAAACATGGCGGGTTTCGTGCTTAGGGGTGAAAGCTGTACAGGAGAGTGATGTACGTATATTTGATACCGTATCCATATCAATTAGTGCTAAAAGGAATTCCATTTTAAATTGCTTTATGTAGGTACCTGCCTAATAAACAATCTTCTATATATATATATATTTGAGTGTTATAGATATGCAACGGAATCGAACGAACTGTGTTGTATGATCCATGGTGATTTTACTATTATTATTACATTAAATAATTAAACAAAATACTTTGTTTAAACCACTATTTGATTATATTGATTATTCTACATGTTTCGATACCTATGGTATCATCTTCAGGAAACAATGTATACTGAAATTAAAAATACAAGCATAGATAAAAACAAAACTATAAAGCGGTGAATAAGTAAGAACTAATATGAAAAGAAATTTAAAAGCTATTGTCTTATTTCTAAAATTTCAAATTAATCTAACTGTAAACCCCTAGTATTTGTATGTATAATTTCTAAACCATTGTTAATAATATAATGGTTTGTTTCCAAAGGGTGATTAGAAAATTCTGAATAGTTGTTATTTAGGCATCTCAAGTGCTCCTTGATTCTAATATCAAAATTTCTGGATGCTTTACCTATATAAAAATAATTGCAAACATTAAGTGAAAATATAAGTGAAAACATAAGTGAAAAAAACGATTTTTAATTTAAAAAAAAACAAAGATAATTGTAGAACTATAAACAGTTTATGTGTAAAGCGCCCTTATACAAATTATCCATTATTATTATTGCAAATTAATTTGTAGACCCCCGATTTCTTAAAATATCGTCCATATCTTTGTTATTTAGTATATAATTCTTTAATTTGTTATTAGTGTTATTATAGTATTCAAATATGTAATGCACGAAAATAACAGGTGGCCATCATTGAAATTTAATTTCCGTAAAAATGTGTGACCCCGAATTATTATTATAAAAATGGCCGGAACTGCATCGCCATTGTCAATAAAAAGTAATTAAACAATCAAACCAGAGGCGCATCGCACTTGCCACTACTGTCGGTAATGTTTTATTCACGCTATAACATTTATTTTTAATTTGGTTAACCTTTCCCTTACGGTGTTAAGATAAAAACGCGCGTTCCGGTGCTGTAAACTCAGTGTACATGTAGACTTTTGCGATTTTTAAGTTGGATAAATATGAATATTTTACATTTATTACTTATATTAATCATTAAAATTATAGTTGATTTATATATAAATATATCAATTATTGTGTAAAAGTGCTAAAAATGAGTAAAAACATTGCTCATCACGAACCACAACATAAAGACCCACGAGACACGTGTGAGGCAGCCGGCGCACGCTCCGCCACTGTAAGTGACGATCGGCATCCGGCACCCCGCTCACTGCGCTTTCCACACCACTCCGCACGAACAAATACACGTATTGACAAATTCACGTCAGGTTCTTATAGAAAACATTTTTTATTGTTGCGTATAGTAAATACTTACTTATTGTAATTATTATATCCAATACATAAAAAAAAATATTAAAATTCAAACACCAGGCTATACAGTAGTTCGTGTGTGAAGTAATCATTAAAATTAAAATATAATATTAATTGTTAAAAATGCATACTTTTGTCCTTTCCTGCCTCGTAAAATGACACAGTTTTTTCATACAAATGGAATGGGAGAAATTCTCCGTTTACTTTATACTCCAAATTGCAGGTAGAAGTAGGTACTTATACGGTATTTTTTAAATGTAAACTTACGTACAAACGTCATGTTACGACAAGATGCGATTTATTTAATTTGTTAATATGATGTGAAAGAGACTATGAATATTCATATAATGTAATATTATAGGTGTTTGTGTACAACCATAGATGTCGGAAGAATCTCAGAACAGGAAGGAATAGGCAGTCACCACCAATCCGGATTCTACTGGCACCTTCAAAGATGTGGACTGTATATTTTTCACTAACTATTTCGTCAAGGTTCCGACACAAAGTATAGACGCGAAATCACGAGATTTGTATAACAGTATTAACCGTTCCGTACACGTTGTAACCGTACTGATTTAAGGTCGCCAATCGACTGGTCGGCGGCGCGGCCGGGTGGAGAAGAGAAGGGGGGGGGGAAGACAGTGCATTATTTTCGTTCAATAATTAATATATTTATACACAAATAAATATATGTCCCAAACAATAGGAGTCAAAAGATCAATAATTCATAATATTTAATGGTTAAAGCCACGTAGAATTTAAAATTCTTGTTTTATATTTTACATATTCAGTAGGTCCCGTTCACTTTGGGTTGGGGCCCAATTCTTTTTTCAAATTTGCATTATTGCCCAATTTTTCGAGTTACGCCACTGCTAGTCAAAATGCATAGTTAAGTTTTGTTATTTAAATGCACAAGGGCACTGATCCTTGCTGTAAGAAAAGGAAGTTAAAGGTTAATCAAATTAATGCTCACAAGAATGCGTAAATAATGAAATTAAAATTACAATAACAAATTTGGCTAATTCATTTATACAGTCGCGGGGTTGTAAAATCCTTGTCTTCACAGAGCTGATTTTATTGATTGAAGGGGTGTTGACTTCCTAGACCTCCAAAAAACTTGAAAAAAAAAAACTTTTACATTGAAAACTATCCTAATTTCAGATACTTTTCTTTATAGGACTTTACTTATTCTTCTGTGTGGCATTTCCACACAATTGCATCTCTGTAAATGGGGAGTAGTGCATGTGTATGAAATAAAGTGGCATTCACACCGCGGTTTGATAGTACAAAAAGTGTCAAACACGACTGCGTAATGTCACCATTACTTTTCAACTTGTATGAACGAACTGAAAGAATCGAAGTAGGAACAAGAATCGGGGTTTTGATGATATTCTACTTACCATATGCTTAAGAGTGTGGCTTTATATCCTCTTTGAAGCCAACGGCATGATGGTAAGTTACTTTGTTTGTGTGACATATTATTGTAGAATGTTGACGACTATTGTGCTATACATATCCCGGTCCTCTGCTTCTCCTGACTCCTCTGTCCATTGGCGAATATTTCTCAGCCAAGAAATCATTCTTTGACCTTTGAAATCCTTTTCGACCTTGTGTACGACCAACTTGGGGATGTAGCATTTATCGTTTTAACGAGTTACGTTTTAACGAGATTAAATATGTAATACTATCGATTTAAATGTATTAGAAAGTCTGCGTATTCTGTTCTCAGACAATACTCATCTCTAAAACCCAAGGTCAAAATAACACTAGAATAATTTATGAGAAAAGTTAATTTTTCACGAAACGACGATTAAACAGAATATAAAACGAACTTTTTACCCATCTTGTTATAGATATTAAAATTAAAGAATCACACAAAAACTATCGACAGCTTCTCAAAATGATTTTCTCATACAAAATGCGTTGCGCGACCATCGATTTAACGCGTCAATACCGTTGCCAAGTTTCGAAACGACTTTTACAGAATATCGTTCTAGACTAGTCCTTATTACGCAAACGCCTATGTTTTATTATCGCGTGTAATATTACCGCGTGAACACGGAGATAACGTTCGAGTATCGTTTAGTAGTTTGAGGGAGGCTGTTTTCCTATTCGGAAATGTACAGTTCTAGACCTGACTCACTCTGCTCGCGGTAGAGTTCGGCAATTCTGCTGATAGACGGGGGGGCGGACGATAAGGGTGGGAATTGACTCCCGTTGCTATGGGGGTGCCTTACGCCATTGTGGTAGACTGATGCGGCCCACCAAGCGAAAATAGGCTTTATTTTACATTTTCGCAAGACAGACAGACAGACACGCGTCGTCTCGTCAAGCGAAGTACATAAGGGCGACTCGTGAAGATGAATGAATATTTCGTACATAGATTAAAACGGACATTTTTTATTTCTTTTTGAATATTTATTTTATTAGAAGTAAAAACAATTTACTTTGTTTAAACACCACTTTATTTTTACTAACACCAATCAGTTTCGGAATCACCGACATTAGATTTTAGAGACTCTTGATAAAAATATATATTTGCACCCATGATCCTGTATTTTACGGTAAATTTTTTGTACATTTTAGCTATTGTGGCCGTACTTGCCAATTCTATACTGTTGTATTCCGCTCTTTATTTATTTAATTTTAAATATTAACTAGAGTCCAAGATAACATAACTAAAGAAAGTTATTTTTTTTTATATTTGCGGTGATTCCTTTAATGCAATAAATAATAAACTATCATTTGTACTGTTTTGAGAGAAGAGCAGCGGAGGAATTATGAACCTATGAGGGATGGGGAACTAACTTCTAGAATCCCAGAAAGAAAGGAAAAATAATGAATACCCAGGTGGTAGGAGAAGTGTGGGAAGATCCCGAATACGATATGAGAATGGCGTCAATAAGGATGCAGTATGTCTGCTGCAGATTCCAAATTGGAAGACAGTGGCCGAGAACCGCAGTATATGGAGGAGGAAGGTTCAGGAGGCTAAGACTCGATATGGATTGTAGGGCCATTAAAAAAGAACAATATTAAGGAGAACACACTCTCATTGTGAAGTTGTATCCCGGTAGCGCAAAAACAATATTTTTCGACAAAATTGATTTTATGTGTATATATTTATAATTAATACATTAAAATTAGTATTTAATAAAGAATAAGTTCATAATGTAACAATTTCATAATATAAGACTAAGTACTGTTAAAAAATTTAAATCATATAATCACAATGTCAAAAAGTATTAATTTTATATTTCTGAACTCTTTTATCTAATTACCGTATTTTCTGAATAATATTTTATAACACCATCTTTTCAATAATACTTCAAGGGAAATAAATATATTCTGAAGTAATGAGAGATAATATGAAGAGATATTATTGACGAAAGTTCTTACATTCTGAAAGAGAAAAGAAACTCCCTCATAACTACCAAGAATTGAGGAATTTGTCTGACGAGGATTTCGTTTGAATTATGAATGCGTATAATATGATGGATCTAAGAACCAAAATATGAAAGAGGATGCCTCAAATTTTGATGAGTACACAATAATTATCAGAGAAGTGGTAGTGACATGGCAAATATTGATAGAGGATCAAAGAGAGGGTTGACAATGGCTGATAATGATGAGATCAACGAAATATGTGTTCGAAGAGTTAAGAAAAAAAAACATTAACAAGGATTATGGTACTTAGTAGCAGGGTTGTGTAATGTCTCCATGGCTGTTCAACTTGTATATGGATAAATGTGTGAAAGAACTGGAATGTATGAATGTAGGAGCAAAAATGGACGATTTGATTGTATGCTGTTTATTGTACGCCGATGATTCAGTACTAATGGCGAATAATGAACAAGAACTACAGAATCTGGTGAGTAGAATGTACGATGTATGGAAGGAAAGCGACCTCATGATGAATGTTAACAAGTCGAAAGTGATGGTATTCGAGAAGGAGGAAAGCAAGACACCGTGCTAAATACTTGGAGGTAATGTATGTTTGGAATAAGTAGATGAGTTTGTATATTTGGGAAGTATGTTTGATAGAAACGGAAAGGCTGAGAATGATATCGAAAGGAGGGTGACTGCAAGAAATAAAGTGAACGGCGCTTTGAATGGAATTATATCTAACGGGAATTTGTCAATTGAGGCAAGACTAGCGGTGCACAATGGAATCCTGGTACCGACACTGATGTATGGAAGTGAGGCCTGGAGCTGGCAGAAAAGGAAAGAAAGTAGACTGAATGCAATGGAAATGAGATCACTTATGCGTATATGTGGCAAATCTATTTAGAGTAAAGAATGAAGAAATAAGGAAAGAAGGTAAAGGTATAGTGAGTAAGATTAAGAAAGGATCACTTAGGTGGTTTGGTCATATGGAACGGATGAATGAGGAGAGAATAGTAAGAAAGATATATGACGCAAGTGTTGATGGCACCAGAAATAGAGTACGTCCGCGGAAGACTTGGCACGACCAGGTAAACTAGATACTGGAAGATGGTTCTATTAGGAACCTCAACAAGCGGCGAGCTTGTATGAGAAGATGGATGAATGTGGATGATGTGAGAATTGTGTATCAGGACAGAAGAGTGTGGCGCTCTATCCTCTCTGCCTACCCCCGTGGGAAACGGCATGATGGTAAGTAAGTAAGTAACGTCCATATAAGACAGGAGTTTCAGTATTTGAGAATTTCTTGTACTACTTGTACATGAAATATTTCAGTTGCAAATTATAGTAATTAGTATTTCAACACATTTAGTTACATTAGAACACACCTTCAACACAATGAATGAATAAGTGAACAAATATTATGTAATATTTTTTCATTTAATTCGTTCGCCACCGGCCGCCCTTGCGCGGAAATCCACCCGACCTTCCCGACTACCACCCAGGCCAGCCCTGACCTTGCAGAACATTCCGGGGGCCTTGCTGTAGGTCGCGATATCGACCGCCCGCCCCCGCCAAGCCCTCGCCACCCCGCGTAGATGTGATTAAGGGGTTAAAGAGACAATGATTACGATGATTGCCGGCGGGAACGTGCTCGATGGCCGAAATATGACAAAACTATGAGACATCGCGCCTGAGCCGTATTTTTGCGAGTTTAATATTCGATATCTACAAAAGAATTACTTTGGTGAAATATTAATGTAAAATATTTCTATACACTAAAAGATGTCAACACTTTCGTGTAGTACATTTATTTTACTATGGGAAAGTTGATTATAATACATAAGTATTAATTGTATTATTATGATAGATTATAATCTATTACGCATAATATATAGATTTACTAAATTCTTTCACATAACATCCCTTTTGCGTGAACTACATTGGCTTCATTCCCTTGAAAGATTAGAATTTTAATTATTTTGGTTGATGTACAAGGCGACAAATAACACGGCACCTTCCCATCTTAAATAGTTCTGCTTGTAGAAATTAAGCCCTCAGGTCAGCGCAGAACATTTTGCCTTCCGTCATAAGGAACAGTACATCATTATATGTAAATAATCTGAAAACGAACCTTTTCACAACATTTTTGAGTATGTCAAAATTTTTGTAGGAATCAATTACTGGGATTTATCATATGAGAGATTGTCATCAAGATGTAGATGTCTCATAAACATGAAGCTATTATTTTTACATGGGAAGTATGGAAGTCTTGGGCATTACAGGGCTTACGACCTGTCATCGGCTGGCTCAAGTGATCACTTTACACAATGTAACGTTCACTTATTTACCCATGCCACAAAATCTATCAAATTTTTGAATGTTGTATATATGTTATCATATTGGGACATTTAAATTATTTATTACAAAAAGATCACCATATAATGTATTACTATTATAAAATAAAGATAAACTTTTTTAACACAAACACTTTTTGCAAAATTCCAAGTACCCAAAATAGAAAATATTTACAAAAAAATCTCAATTAATCAATTAATTAAAGAAAATACCACTGTAAAATTTGAAACATGCTTTAAACAAACTTTAAAATCCCTAAATGTAACACCAAACACTATCAGCAAATTTTATATACTTAGGAATAAAAAATTTCAATAGACTCCGCACACAAATTAAAGAAATAAAAGATATAAAAGAGTTTAAAAAGAAATTAAATGAACACTTCAGAAACACATAATTATAAAATAAACAATATTATAGAACAATTTAGAAGCACACAAATAGACAATAAATAATTATAGACTACAAATGAATAACTCCATATAAAATTATTATAGTGTAATTCTCTCTCCAAGCACAAAGCTAGTCTCTTTTAAGAGAGGTAAGCGAAAAAAAACATGTAATTTTAATAATGTAAAAAATTGTAAAAATGTCAAATAAATAAATAAAAATTACCAACAATGCTATCGCCATCTATGGATTTTTTTGAAAATTTGATATTCATTCTCATGTAACAAACAGTATAGATATCGTTGAAGCTGAGACTATTTTTTTCCTGAAGTATAGGGCTATAACAATTTTTAATTTTACATACTAGTGAAGGACTAAACAGTTTTAATATAAAACGCCCTTGAGGCGGAATTATTTACGAAAATGGGGTTATATAAATTATCCAATGTTATTATTATTATAATATACAAAAGATTATATAATTGAGATTCTATAATATAAAATTATATTATAGTATTATACATTATACATTGACGGCAGGATCGACGCTATGTATTATATTTTCCCTGCGCCGTTGTTACAATAAATAAATTGGGTTACCATGGTGTTGGCAGGGTACTCAACATCATATACACATATTAAAAGTTTTCGGTATGATCCTTACCCGGAAAATTAGTTCAAATTTGTTTCATTTGAAAATTAGTTAAATTTTCGTAAAACAGGTTACGTAATTTTAAAAAAGAATGCAAAATACCGCTGAGGTGAAATTTTTTACGTAAATGGCGCTATAACAATTATCCAATATTATTATTATTATTTATGTAACCATCTATAAACAATATTTAAAATATTCAAGCTCTTCTACGTATAGTATCGTAACTTATAAATACTTCATTTTTAGTTGTATTTTACGTATATTTTATACATTTTAAATAATAATAGAACATATAAAATGAATACAATTTATAAATAAATTACTGCGAAATAAAAATGTGTATCAAATAAAAATGCCTTAATTATCACGATACATTTAATAGGAGGGGACGAATTAATATCTGTATATCAGAAATTTTGGTGGACTTTACAAAAATTGTTTTCAAAATAATAAATTCATTTAAAAAAAATTATATTATTATTATAATAATTGAATTGATTTATTTACGCCCATCTGTGTCGCATAGAAACGTAAAATAAACCTATATTAAGAGCTTTTTGTGTCGCATGGCAACATGCTGTTGCTGAATATCAATTAATCAATAAAAAATATACATAGAAAAATGTGTTTAACGGAAAAATATTTTATTTTATTTATTTTACTATCCCGGTAGCCACCACTGACGTGCAGTAGGTATAGATTTAGGTTATGCTGTTACCTATAATATTATACAATCATATATTATATACGTACTACAGTACATGTTGCACGTAAATTTTTGAACTTTAGTTTAACCAACGTCTTTAGACAAAATGAATCCATCGTTTATACGACCCTACCATGTATTTATTTGTAATTTTAGAGTACTATTAATAGTGTTTTTAAGTTTAAGTTTTAACGTAAAATAATAATAATAAAATAAAAAAATCTATATAAAATATGTATGGACGTTTTTAAGAACACTTTATATGACTGAACATGCATCTTTTATTGTTTGAAAATCTTTCACGTATAACTAAACGAAATAATTATTTTTGTTAAAGGTTAACGTAGGAAATAGTTCTGCCAATTGATTTTTGTTTTTCCCAAATCAAAAACAAATTCATACACCAAATGCACCTCGAACGCAAAGAACGGCCATGAATACAACATGTTAAAAACAGTAAGATAATAAAATTCGCGAATTAGTAAAAGAAGAAGTAGACACCTCAACGAGATGCACGCAGTTGTAAACCTTTCTAATGTTATTCTGTAAAAAAAAACAGCATATGTAACGATTCCAAACGAAACGGATTAACCGAAAGAAATTTTCAATTCAGTAAATAGCCAAATGTACGACTTGAGCAATTCACTAGCTTAATGTTGAACAGAGTAATGTGAATAGGTACAATGCGGTGAATGCACTTAAGCATCACGGCTACAGCGGTGAGTTGTCATGGTAGTTTTTAGAACTGAGCAATTAAAGTCTCTACTGATGGTACACAGATGGCGCAAATTGTAAAATAATGTTTCCGTTTATGTTAATCCAATTATTTAATTTATATTTGTTTCCCAAAATTTTTAGTAATGCACTGCTTTTTTGCTTATATGCACTGCACGCCCCTGGTAGCAACTAACATATTTTATCGATAAATATATTTTTTTTGTATATCTATCTAATTGATTAATGTGTATTAAAAATACCACAAAAAATGTTCTGTAATTGCAATTTTACAATATAAATGTGTTTTTAAATATTTTTATTAAAAATACTAAATATTACAAAAAGGTTATAAAAAATATTAATTTTCTAATAATATCCCTTCATTGTTGACAAGGTGTTTCTAGTGTACATTATAATGTTCACTATATACTGAATTGAAAATAGCAGAACATAAAAAAATATTGAAGAACTTTCCTGTATTTGGCATTGGCAGATGTATAAATACGATAGGAAACCAAACCCTATTGAAATCCTTACAAATGTATGCAATTTCCTGACAAGTTCGGCGAATGTGTTTACATATCATTATTCAGGAGATAGACGTTGTGCGTCCTGCGATATTATTTATTTTAATATATATTCATTTAACAATGTCACTATACATTATTCTATTATTATTTTAATTATGCTGTATAAATCTTAAAACCACGCCACAATAATTAACATAAATATAGAATGTTCATTTATTAACATTTATTTTTAAGGAAAACGTATTTAGCACCTAATTCGAAAACCCCATAAAACGACTTTATGTGTTTTTGAATTATGGATGAAAACGTATATTTAGAAAGCAAATGTACAAATTTTTTGTTTTAACATCAGCATTTTTTTAAGACACAATTCTGTAATGTCATTTTTTTCTGTATATATCGTTCTGGCAGCCATACTGGACTTTAGATCACGTGATCATCAACAAGTGTTGTGATTGGCTAATTTCACTTTAGGGGGAATAGCAACTTGTACTCTGTCTGCCTTGGGGTATTTCGGAACTAACCCTGATTTTGAACATGTAACATCAATGAATTTAAGTGGCTTTTGCGAGAAACAATGTAATCTGCATGTAGCCGACAAAACTCAAATTATCCGCAATCCGTTTTAGGGGGTTTTGGAATTAGGCGCTACACATTTTTGCCGCGATGTTGCATTTTAAGATTATAATTCTGTGGTATTTTAATATAAATTTATTTCGTTTTGACTGCTACTGGGAAGATTGAAATCATTCAACTGACGAAATACAGTGTCATTTGACGTTTCACTTACGACAAGCGTGAATCTGTGAGACACGGCGAGTACACGGAGACTGCAAAAACTGTGAGTTGTCTCCAAAGAATCTCATGGGAGCAATATCCGTACATCGATGATCTCGAGTCGAATATCTCTTTTAAAAATCTCATTTGTGGACACCACCATAAAAAATAAAAAATGATATCACAATTGCCCTACTTTATTAATAATTTCTCGTTATTGTCTTTAATAATAATAATAATTAAATCTGACACTTGATTTAGTCATCGTGGCTCGTGCCACGGCCCGACTCGGCACGGCGTGCCGGGTCGGTGTTGTGAGTTAATTAATTAACTAGTAACCAAACTGGCTGCTGTCGGACGAACTTGAAGAATCGTGACAGAACCGGGAACCAACCACGACACCTGGTTTTGATCGTCGGGGAATACACGCGCTAGAGGAATGAGAGAAAATATAGGGAAAATTAATTTTCAACACAAATTTAATAATGAAAATCTTTTTTTAAAAGACCTTGTATTGCTTGTAGATTGTAATACATTCGTATGAAAAAATAAATCGCCAGTACAGACTGGCGTGAGACAAATAAATCAAGCATAATTTACGAGCTGCTCACATGACCTCCTTTGCTAAATTTGATTTAATTTGTGATTTATCGCTTAATAAGAAAGTAGTAAAAAACATTTAAAATATGTTTATTATTATCGACACAAAATATTTTAATACTATGTTAAATCGTTCATTGAAATACTCCACTAGGAATTAATATACTTAGACAAGTAGTTAATCATATAAGTTTATAATTCTTGAGATCACTATTATATGTGTATTTATCGTAATCATCAACTATTGGATAAAGACCTCCCCGATTGTCTCCCACTTTTTTCTTTCCGATGGTATTTCAGCAGAGTATGATGATTTCATCAGTACACCGGGCTTGAGGGCGGGCTGTCGGCCTCTTGATTTAAAAAATATATATTTCACTTTATTACATACATATATATTATAATTTTCAGTTTTACGGCAACGATTAAAGAGTTTCTACCAATAATTTTTTATTTATTAAATGTAATGTAATAAAGGATACAAATAATTAGAAGAGAATGTGAATGAGAACTTTATATTTTATGATATTTAATAAGTTTTTATTGATTTTATTAAATATTTGTGGCGCAACAAATTCTCTCGTTCTCTCACCGTGCACATTCTTCGCGATCGGTACCCTGATGGTTCAACCCGGCCATCTGGTAGATTCACCTTGGCTATCATTGGATGACTACATTCGTCCAACGATTGTCCGAACGATGTGACCTGCCCATTGCCATTTCGTATTAATTCGCTACTGCGTATTCGGACGTTTGAATTAGTGATGAGAAAAAATGCTACTCTTGACTCACTAGTGTGATTGTGACTGATATTCGATAATATCAGTGTGTTAAAACTGTGACTGTAATCATAGCTTTATTGCTAATACGCATGCGCCGCGCGATGTCACAATACACGAAATAAATTTAAAAAACATAATTTTGAGCGTATTTACTTATATTATTCAGATATCATTTGCTATATAATATAAACATATTCTAGCATATATTAATAATATATAATATATCACGAATTAAAATTTCATTACTTTATGAATCACAGTTCACAACCAAATATAAATTTAAAAAAAAAATTAATCTCGATATTCCCAGATACTCAATCACTGATAGTGAGTGTGACTTAAAGATATCAGTGATTGACTCACGGTTCGTGATTCTGAGCTAATCACTAGTTTGAATATGTTTTTAAAAGTGATCTACCGCTGTGTTTAAAACGGAGAGTGTTCATTCAATGCGTATTTTTACTGTTCGCATATGGTTGTGAAATAATGACTTTTAGTTAAAGGAAAGTCCAAAAACTTATATAAAAATATTTGTATAATATGTTTACAAATCACTCTTGAAGGGTGGATTGCCTATTTAAATGAAGACATTATATATGTATTATTCATACCTGCATACTTTAAATATTTTTTTTTCTCGATAATTTATAAATTAATATTCGATACATGAGTCAATATTTAGTTACATATAATAAATCAGTACAATATAAAAATTAATAGGGTTTATTAATATTATAATTATTTTTTTTAAAAAAGTATACTTTAAAATACGTTAATGTCTCAAATATGTTGCTAAAGTTAATACTGATAATAAAAATATTAAATGAAGAGCATATTTAAATTAATTCATTTAAGAATGCGCAATAATAACAAATTAAAAGTAGCTTAGATATATACCTACACACAATGGAAAACACTACACCTACATACCTTGACGCTTTGCATTATGGTGCTTCTCTCTATAAGTCTACACCTACACATGTTAAGGTATTAACTAAAACCATCTAGCGGAAGAAATCAAAAATGACAAATAAAGCTGGGCATGTGTTTTTTCGAAAAATCCGCCCCAAACGTATACAAACTGAACACGACAAAATTATCTATGCTTGTATTTTTAATTTTAGTATACATTGTTTCTTGAAGAACATAGCATAGGTATCGGTAATTAGAAAGATATACATATAAAATCAATTCTATCGAAAAATATTGTTGTTGCGCCACCGGGATTCGAACCTGGATCTCTTTCCTAACCGGGGAAGGTGCACTATCCAACTATGCTACAGCGACAATATTTTTAGCGACAATTTTCGAACCTATATGTTACCTTTTTGATATTAATACATTTAATCGTTCCGTAATTTGAAAGAGCCATCTACCTTATTTTAATATATTTAATTCATATTTAAAATATCACAGACTGCCTGTTCTCAATAATTACAACTTCACAATAAGAATGTGTTCTCCTAATAAAAAATGTTTTATCTTATTATTTATATAATGTGTGGCCGCAAAGTAACTATGCAAAGTAACTAATAACGTAAATGATTTCCCAAATATAATGATATCAATATTTTTCAAGATAAAAATAAAATCACAGGTCTACTTTCATAAAAAAACATGCTTTATAAACAATGTATTTCTTTCAAATGAATACTAGCCCCAGTGACAATACCCATTGTTATTACAGCATCGATATTAGCAGCATAACCTAAGTCCATGCCTAGTGCATGTCGGGCCATATAGATCGAGAACAAACGGAAGAATAGCCCAGGAAACTTTTCTCAGCCACCACCTGGTCCCACAAACAGGCAACTGGCGCGTAACAGCAGCAAGCTAGCTATGACGTATTCACGTCGATTAGAATGTTACACGTCAGGAAGAACATAATGAACAGGGATAACAAGACCATTTGAGTAAACACTGCGTACGTGCCTCTCGTCGTGGAAGTTTGCGGCTTATCTTGGGGAAGGAAGTCATTTGTCGAGAAGTCTACTGCACAATTTGTAATACGCCGCTGTTTCGGCCAAGTATTTTTTATGCCGGACGGAATCTTGATCTGAAAAATTGTATCGTGTTGGTCGGGCCAAACAAAAAAAACATAATCAAACGCTAAATCTAATTTTAAAATTGGATATAGATTAAAGATTTGTTTCACCCGATCTCGTAATATATTAATTTGTAAAAAATATGAATTAAATATATTAATTAGAAAGATATACATATAAAATCAATTTTATCGAAAAATATTGTTGTTGCGCCACCGTAATTCGAACCTGGATCTCTTTCCAAGCCGGGGAAGGTGCATTATTCAACTATGCTACAGCGACAATATTTTTAGCGACAAATTTTCGCACCCACATGTTACCTTTTTGATATTAATACATTTAATCGTTCCATTATTTGAAAGAGCCATCTACCTTATTTTTACAGAATCTCAAATACCTTTGAGTAATCTGATAGCACACGCCAGAAAAAAAGGTAACATATAGATTCGAAAATTTGTCGCTAAAATATTGCCGCTGTGGCATAGTTGGATAATGCACCTTCCCCGGTTAGGAAAGAGATCCAGGTTCGAATCCCGGTGGCGCAACAACAATATTTTTCGATAAAATTGATTTTATATGTATATCTTTCTAATTAATATATTTAATTCACATTTAAAATATCACAGACCGTCTGTTCTGAATAATTACAACTTCACAATAAGAATGTGTTCTCCTAATATTAATTTGTATCGATTGACAACTATTTATTACGATTGGATGTACTAATTATAATTAATATAATAGCTAGAGCAGAAAGATGAATCCACCCCGTAAACTATAATACATATGGAACAGTTTCGGTGGTAACTTTTATTTTTATTCTAATATATTTTATAAGTTACTACTGGTCCGTACTCGGAATTAGATTTAGTTATAATTTAAAATTAGTATTTAAAGGCGCCGTGGGGGAGTATTTTTCATATGTAAAATTGATGTCTATATTTTTATTAGGGTCCTACATTGCAACTGAGCAAAATTTGTAACGAACGACATTCAGTATAATACAGATTTATATAAGGAGGGGAGATAGGGTAACCAGGAGAAAACTTTTGCGCTTTGATCCTAAATAATAAACTAAACATTTGGTTTAGATTGATTACAGGGTGTAGAATTGTACAGATAGATATTCAATTTTAGGGCAATGCAGTTACGAGTACGACTGTTAAAAATCAAGATTTAGTGGTTATTTAGATGCATTGATATTAACGAAATTTGGTCCACTAATTGGTTAGCTTATGTTTAAGTTCTGGAAATGATTGCATCTTTAATAATGTTGGTTTAATTGACTTTTTACATATTAAAAATATAATTTTATCAACGATAACAAACATGAATTTACATCTAAGTATAAAATAATAAGTATTTTCCGCCCCAAAACCTTTCAACATGCCATGAAGTTTAGTGTAGATTATAAAAGTTGATTTTTTAAACATTTTTATGTGACATAGAATTTAATCGGTTATAATTGCTTGCTGGAGATGGGACAGTTTTCCTCCCAAGCTAAAACAAGTACGAAATTTTAATAGCAAATAATATAGCTATCATAAAGAAGACTTAAAGTATGATTCCGCCCGATTAGAAAACGTGAGAACTTACCTCAAAAAGGATTGTCCATAAATAATTGAACACTCAGTATAGCGACTCTCTCATGACGGCATCCATTGAAGTAATACCTTGAATTCAGCTACTTGCCAATATAAGAAATGTACCATAATAAATTGTAAGATTACTGCTTTAACAGTAAAGCAGATTTATCGCTACTATACTAGAACACTGCTGTCCTCATAACTCTCCTTCAACTATCCCAGCCATAAAACAGAGGAATATTCACTTTTGTTCCATCCACACGAAACTACCATCCCCTACCATACCATTACCCCCGCGCCGGCCCGGCGAGGTGGTGCGATTGCGCTTTGTGTGTGTATTTTCCTCATTGTGATCCACCCGCCACCCCCCGAAATAACCAATACAGACTCTTTCAGCCAGACAAAACATTCGCCTCCCCTCCGCGCCCGGCGCTGCAAGCTGACCCGGCGCCGGGGTCGCCGGCCGGCGGCGGCTGCCGAACCTGCGTCCTTCAGCCGGCCCTGAGGGCGCTGCACCCCCGCCCTTACCACCCTGGCGATTTGAGCCTTAACAGAGGGTGCTTCTGCTGCTAACTACGACTTAAACTGATGAATTATTTAACAAGTTGTGCAGTCTTCACTGACGTACTTGGTATGATAGGTAGTCGCGCCGTGCCCGAATCGATATATGTGATTCTAGACCTTTTCGGTAACCACAAGTAAGTAGATACAATAATGATTTTCGTGACTTCTTGACTTATCTCTCGTCATTGTAAGATAGATAGGATATTGAAAGATTCCCGAAACCTCGGGAGTGGATCTGATCGATCGCCTATTGAAACGATCGGAGAAGCATTTAGAATACAATAATTACAGCTATGCTGATAAGTATCTTAACACCAGGCACGACTGTGTTTCCAAAACAAATTTCTGATCGATAGTTCATAATGATCATAGATTTACATATGTAGAACAAATGTAGCAGAGACATGCCGTGCTGTTTCTTGAAGCCTTCTAGTCCGAAGAAGACGATCATACACAGACTACAGATAAAGTTTCAGAATTCTGCGATGATCTGGAGAGAAACCAAAATATTGGCATCTGTCAGAGTTTTCCGGAGGAGCTTGCGGAGGTGCTCATTTAGAGATAGAGAATTAATAAAAAATATTTCTAACAGCGAAATTAGTCTGCAATTCTTTTAGTAAAATTATTATGAATCAAAAACACATACGAAAATATTTATACACAAATAAACTGACATAATTTTCTTGTAAAGTTATCAAGGGATCAATCAATTTGTGGTAGGCCAGTATAAATTACGATATTACTTCAGAACATTGCGAACTATAGAGCACTTTTTTAATACTAAGTGTAAAGTATCTAATGGTTTTGAGTACCGTAGAAAACAAGCAAACAATACTACCAATTTTCATAATCCAAAAAAAATATATATATACTTTTTTACATTATAATTAATAATTCTAATAATATTTTAGATCGCTCTCATGGATTCGAAAATACTATTGATTTTTATTTCCAGCGGTCAGAAAAAATATATACTATTAACCGTATTCCAGTACTATCCCTTTAATACGTTATAATCATTCCTTCCATACATTGTAATCTTGCTTCCTCAATATTCAAACTTCTTAAAAAAAAAACACCACCCTGTGCAACCATAGACAGTAAATCTACCCTTGAATTAGTACCCTCGCCCTCAGCGGCGCAGACAGCCGCCTCCCGCCTACCTTCTCCCTGTTGCGACTGTCAAATCGGTGTAATCTTTTATTATTATGGGACTTCATTTGTTTCTGTCCGTGTCTATGTCGTGAAGAGATCTCAAAAGAAATTCAGACGATAAATTTTCATGATTTGTTTTGGAAATTTTCTCACGTTCTGCATTTCAGGCGATGGCCGGATGTTGACCATTTTCACATCCGGTAAACCACTATCCGAATTTTTAATGGATCACAACTATCGGGGATGATGGGGTTATATAATATTTTCAAGTCTCAGTCCGATGATTCAATTCTGTCGTAGGATGCTTTATTTATAATCAAATAAAGTTCTCACAGGTAGGTTATGAGTTATAGAATTAAAATGAAAGTTAAGAAAAACTACAAGAAGATGAAGAGTTTAGACTTTCAGTCACAGTGGCGAGGAAGTTAGCCTTATTTCATGATAGAATTGTTCAAACTAAGTTTGTAATAATATATTTTTAAAAAAATTAGACGAATTAATTAGAAACAGAAATATAAAAAAATCTATCCTTCAATAAATTCCAGAATCATTCCTCTCACCGAGAAAATGCATTATTAGCATTACACCACGTTAATCATTTAAATTTATAACAAACTTTTAGATTTATATATGTATTTTTTTAAACGAGACATTATTATTTCTATTTAAAAAATCATTTTTTCCTATAAATTGATTCATATAATTTGTTTTAATCATCAAAGAACTATGTTCTAAAATTGCGATTTCACATTTAAATGTGTTTTCATTAAAATAATTTATAGTAAGACATTTTTGTAAAATAACTTTTGCAAAAAAATATCATTTCACATCTGTCGCTGTTGAACCTAGTCCTTTCTACACCTTCTGAATTACACGATTGCTTACGTTAGAGATTACGTATAGAGATTTCCCAACGGGTGAACATAACCGTGATTTTAGTGTATTAAAAGGAAGAATATATTTATACAAAGAAAGATCACACGGAAAGATATGAAATATGTTAACGACGAAAATCGTGGTTCGATAACAAATCCAAAGTTCAATACTAGTGATGAGAAAAAATGCTACTCCCTGGTGTGATTGTGATTGGTATTCGTGAATATCAATTATTGAAAACTGTGATTGTGATCACAGTTTCATTACTAATACCCCACTCGCTGCCCGATATCACAATACACGAAATAAATAAATAAACATAATTTTTAGCATATTTGTTTATATTATTAAAATGTCATTTGCGTAAAAAACATGTTCTAGCATAAATAATTAATATATGTATATATAATTTAATATCATCACAAAGATAATGAAAACTCTCGAAAATGTAAGTTTATTTTAGGGGTCAAATTTTCAGGGTTTCGGATCAAATTCGTAAGACGTATTGGCAGAATCTACTACATAGCGCTGATCACGAATTATAACGTCATTATTTCATTAATATTTTCATCTCAAATGCGCAGGTGATGAATCACGGTTCACAACCAAATATTAATAAAATAAAATAAATTAATCACGATGTTCCCAGATATTCAATCACTGTTAGTGAGTGTGACTCAATGATATCAGTAATTGATTCACGGTTCGTGATTTTGAGTTTATCACAATTTAATATTACTAACGGCCCAGCATCATTATATAATATTATAGTTGCGAGTGTTAAATATTATAATAGACAATTAATTTAATTAATACTCTAAATTGATTTGTATTTTTGTTTAAAATTATGTGCATAATATAAGGGATTTTTCTCATATAGACATGTAGCAGGTCACAATTTTTTAAAAACCAACATAACAGGTATAAATTATGTATGCAAATTAAAGAATCTTAAATTATAATACCGTAGAAATGCTAGTAACCCGCACAATATACCACTTGTATCATCGCACGATGTCGTACGTTTATTATAAATACGATTACAATCGTGGCCGATTGCGCTAAGATGTCAGATTCAAAAACCAGTAATCAGAATTCTGGAAGCGCGGGTTTAAATCGCCAGTCATTTAAAAATATAATAATTTAGACAAGACACAAACCACTATCGAAATCCCGAATCTATCGCCAGGCGGCTTTGGAAGTTGTGTATTTGTCATTTTCAATACTAAAATACTGGTAACGGACTCAACGTGCCGCGAAGCGACCACTACCTACTAATTACTGCTAATTTTAAATAATACCATTCATTAGGTGGAATTAAATAGCTTGTATTATATGTATGTCATACATAAGTACAACACATTATATTTTATTTTATAATCAAAATAATAAACTAAGAAATTAAATGTGATTTACTTAAAATATGATCAAATTAAAAATGTATATAGTAGTGTGATGGATTTAACTTATAATTTATTTGTGTCTGGAGTGTCAACTTTGCGAGGTGCGTCTGTCTGACGTCTGACGGGTGTCTGTTACGTAAGGCTGACCTCAGCCGCAGGGTTCGGTGCGACGTCGGCGGCGGACCAGCCAGGGCGTCTCGAAGGGACAGGACTGAGTTCATTAACCGCCAATAGGCCACCAGAAGGGCGCACAATGCCGGGGGTTATCGATACGATTTTTAATGAATTTAAAAAAAAAACGGATGTTGTTAACACTCTATTCTAATTGATCCGTAGACGACAAAGTAAGTAGTAACAGATTGTAAAGACAAGAATTACATTGCGGAAAGAAATTATAAACAAATAAAAAATATTATTAAGGAAAACACATTGTACACACACGAAGTTCTAATTATTCAGAACATATGTCTGTCTTATACAAATTAAATGTATTTATTAGAAAGATATAGTTGTTGCTACCAGGATCTCTTCCTATCCGGGGAAATTGCGTTAACGACAAATTTTCGAATTTATATATTATACTTTTCAAATGAACACATCTATCGTTCCATTATTTGAAAGCCATCTTCTTTATTTTTACGGAATTTCAAATACATTTGAGTAATCCGATAGGAGACGCCAGAATTAATAATTATTTTTTATTAAATTTTGGACACATTGATACAACTTATATATTATTAAGGAGAAAACATTCTTATTGTGAAATTATAATTATTCAGAACATAGGTCTCAACAATCCCGGTTGGAACAACAATATTTTTCGATAAAATTGATTTTATGTGTATATCTTTCTAATTAATACATTTAATTTGTATTTAATAAAATATATGTATACATAAACAGAATCTAACAGAGTTAGTCCACAATATTTTAAGGGTAGATAAATTTTGGATAAAAGTGTTCAGCTCTATGTGAAAACTCAATTACTTCATAGATTCAACGAAAGCAGTGGAAATTTTATGGTTTTGGTAGATTTTTAATATTGATTTCTAATTAAATATTGAATACAAAAAAATTCTAATTATTATTAATGTACTGGGTCTATTTATCAAGCTATTTGAATGTGTTTTGGTGGAATTGTATCGCTGGTAAATAATATGAAAAACGTTAGTGGAATATTTTCGAAATAAATATATTTTGAATTGTTCAGAATCTTTTGTGTATAGATTACTGGGCTAATCTGATTTTTCTGGCCAGATATACACGACAGGCCTGAAAGGTCAGATACACATGGCAGATTAGCCCAGAAAATTATACGCAGAATCCGATATTTTGATTTTAGACAAATTTCGAATTTATACAGTTAGACCACCGGTAGAATGCTGTGAAATATGCGTATCAACCGAGATGACAGAGTGTGTATACTTATACATAAAAATAAAAATGTATCTTAATAATTTTTGAGGAATCGAGAAATATAATATAAATATAATTTAACTTAACATTTGATGACATACGTCAACAATGTGATTCGTTGCATGTCACACAGTGCTCGACGTAAGTGTACAAAATTATTAATTTATAAATTTCAGAGGCCAAAACATTGCCGTCCACAAGGCTTAACAAAATAAAACTAACCTTCGCAAAAGAAGGTTAGTTTTATTTTGTTTTCTGTCAGTAAGGAATAAATGTTGAAAAAATTTCAAATATAATAAAAACACATATAAATATTTTTATGCTAACTTTAAGCCTTCAACATTGTTTTTCGACATTTGTATTTCTGGCGTCAAGCCACGGATTTTTTTTTTTTTTCCTTAATTAACCATAGCCGTTTGCATTTGCATAAATCTATTTACCTTGTCGATATCAATTTCTGCTTTACATTTATATTTATATTACCTACACTTTATTTCATATTAGCTCCTAATTTGTGCAGTGATTCTCCCCAGACTGGGTCTCGCCTAGACAAGGTCGCCAGTCCGTGACCTTGCGCGGTGCGGCGCAGGATCACAGGTCACAGGGTCGCCCAGCTGAGACGGGTGATTGATTGAAGAAGGGGCGCATGAAAGGACCTTAATGATTGCTACTTTGGTAGACATGTTATCTGTCTAATAGATTAATAGTCCTTGCGAGATAAGAAGAAAGTTATCGAAAGCACTTAAGGACATTATGGCGCGCATGGCGCAGTGTAACTATTGCGATATTTTTCACAATTTGAAAGGCAGCTATCAAATTAGTGAAAATTATAGGAGTCATAAAGTGCGCCTAGTGTAATAAAAAAATTATGTACCCATTAAATGACCAATTGTACAATGTGTTATCAAAATAATAAATTCATCTCTACTGCATAAGTAAATAAATAAATTATCATCATTATAATGACCACTCCTGGCTCTACAGCCTATCCTGATCTATTCAAGAATACACTTCCACTAGGTTGCTTCCCAATTCCTGAATCCAAGAAGGGATCAGTGTTTTGTTTATTTAGTTTTTCCATTTCATTTTGGGTTTACGTATTCTTCTTCTTACCTACGTTATATTTGTTATTATGCTTGCCGGTCTAGTCGTTAAAATACTCGCCTAGTGACCCAGTGGACGGGGGTTCGAGCTTCAATCCAGGAGATCATCAAGTTAGTCCAATTGTCATAGTTTAGTTTAGTTAATCTCTTTCTAATTTATAATTCATTTATAATACCATTTAGTAAAACCCGCCAGGAGACACCAGAATTTAATTCATTAATTCATTATATTAAATTTTGGAAACTTTAATAAAATTTATATATTAAGGAAGACACATTTTTGTCGTAAAGTTTATTTGAGATTCACCATAATATAAAGTTGATTGCTTTTAAAATTATAATAATATATGCATCAATTGGAAATATTGTAGAATATAAGTTAAAAAATTTGTCGAAAATGAATTCGATTGCTATAGCAAAAGTGAAGAACGCACTTCTCCGGATAGGAAAAGGTACAGGTTCGAACGCGGTAGCAACTAAATATATATTCGATAGATAGATTTTTTTCTGTATATCGTTCTAGTTGGTTAATTTAATTTGTATTAAATACCACAGAACTAGTTCTGAAAATACAACTTCACAACACAAATATGTTTTCCTTAATAATCAAATATCCACGATAGGTTATCATAAAACAGGTCGAGACTTACTGTCAAATTGTAATGAATCCTGATCGACCAATGAAACAGCACGATTCTCTTACCTATAACAAAATAAAGAAAATATTTAACAATCATATAATAAAACAAAAATAACTTAAATCGTCCATGAAACACCAGAATATCGTAGACACCAATATCATTTGTTTTTCAGGTAGGAGATAAAATATTCCAAAACATTTACTTGTATTTTTACGAGTGTTTTTATATATTACACGGCATGTTTTCGGCAAGCACATACAATAACATGATAGCGACATTAAAACGCGCATCAGTGACATCAGCCTTGGTGATCGACCCTGCGATGACATCCGACATGTCAGCTAAACGTTTTGGGGGATACACGGTAGAATAGCCCAGAAAACTTGACACAGAAGACACAATAACATCAACTCAAATTTCAAGATTAATAAGTAAACCTTTGTTATAAAACAAATTAAATGAATCAATTAGAAAGATATAAATAAATCTATCATTAATGAGAACACATTCTTATTGTGAAGTTGTAATTATTCAGAACATAGGTCTGTGATGTTTTAATTTGAAAAAGTGTAATTTAGTTTGAAAATTTGTCATGAAAAATACTGGCGCTATAACACAATTGGTAGTGTACTTCCTCGGATTGGAATTAGAGATCCAGGTTCGAATCCCGGTAGCGTAAAAACAATATTTTTTGACAAAATTGATTTTATATGTATATATTTATAATTAATACATTCAATTAGTATTTAAAAAATCTATCTATTAAAAAAATATTTGGTTTCCACCGACACAAGAACCAGGAGCGTTTTCTTGCCGAGGACTGCGGTACCAATTTCGCTACGTTGACCTATAAGATTTTGAAAAAATTGGGATATATAATACTATATATATAAAATGCCGTTGTAATAATCCGAAATAGTATAATTTAATTATCTTTATTTACGATATACCACGCTTTATTGTATCATACTTCATGTATTTAACAATTTTTTTTAACAAGCAGTCCAATTCCAGAGAAAATCAAATGAACTTGCCTCGAACGGAGTATCGTAAAAAAAATACTTCAATACAAGATTGAAAATAATGATGAATATGCGCAAAAATATTGCAGTAAGAATTCATATTTTTGAGAAAAATATATATCACTATAAATTCTTTTAAATATCACATATAAGAGAAAAAATAAAAAAAAGCTATTTCGCCAGAATTTTTGATAAACCTCACAGATGTGAAGAGTGATGCTGTGTTGTATTATATTAATTCAACCGTTATTTTAAATATCGTTATATTATTTTATCTTTAGAGTTAGTAATAGTGATGGTAAACCGTTACGTGACTGTGATTATGTCGACGATTGGTAACTGAGATTTAATGATGATTCGTAACTAAGAGTTAACCGTTGGAGGTTTACTTTCTAGTGTACCAGTCATTGTTTGAAGAATTACGTTTATTCGGTTATACATCGTTACAATTGAACATAATCAGTCACGATAACAGTTAAAATAACGGTTTAAATAACGATTTTACCATCACTAGTTAGTAACACGTGCAATACGACATCTTTCAAATAAAATGTATAACACGACAATGAGTTGATACATGACTGAGCACCGTAATCAAAAGAGTGAAAATATCACGAAAACAAATTTGCTTTTGGACGATGTCTATTTTCAGGAGGATGGGACTACGTATCACACAAATCGAGAAATAATCGAATTATTACTCGCTATAACGTTAGGGTGCCGAAACGTCAGCCTAGGTTTACACGAGGAAATCGTTTCAAATAAACGCGATGTAATCTAGAAGAGACGGCAATTCCATACACTAGTGCTCGCGGAAACCTTAAATCAAAAATATATATATATACATTTATAAACATGTTAATCTTCTCGATAGATAATTAATTCGCACTGAATTTAAATGAGATCTCTTTCATCAATATTGTAAACATTATACTAATTGAAAGTATAGTTGAAATATATTATATAAATTGCTTAAAGAAATCTTGAAGCATGAAATTTGTCATTCATTTTATTCATTTAATGAAATGAAAGACGTAACAACCCCGATCCAACCTTCATCGTCACCCAAATAGCCCTCCCACACCCCTACTAACATTCGCAATAGCTTTTCACACTTCTCGGCATGATACGCGGAAATTTCACTCCGGCCGCCCCCGCGCGAGACTTCCTCCACCCGCCGAGCGGCCGGGGGCGCCCGTGGGGTAGGTTATGTGCGCCCTTGAACGACATTGCACCCCTCTCTCGAGCCCGTACAGCCCTGGCGACAGTGCTACGCGCGCGCGGGCTGAGAGACTGTTCACTTTTTTCGTATTTCGAGCGGGGCCTTTGTTTTGGATTCGAGAGTACCGTTTCATTAAAAGTCTTATTAAAACTTGTTATGTTTAAATTATTTTTTTGGCATCTGGCGGTCGCCGGGAGAGTTGTGTAATTTGGAGAATCATCACAAATAGGATTGGCTTGGCAGAGAAGGGTTACATATGTAATACGAGTAATAAGGAGGCGAATTTCTGAAAAGATATTGAAAATAATAAAATCCTTTTAAACAAATGTTATTTTCATTATTTTGAATTAATTTTAATATTTAATTAATGTATTAGATATTTTTAAAAGTATAATTAAATACAAAAATACAATTGTCGCTTCTAGATATCCATTTCGCAGTATTTCAATTATTAATAAACTTCTTGAGAAATAATTCCATCCACCTGTAATCATTCTTTTTACGTTGGAACGACAATGCTATCATCACAAAGCTTAAGTTTAAGCTAGATATGTCATGTATAATTTAATATAATACTAACTTGTAATTGACAATAACACAACCTAGATATGTCATCTATAATTTACCATAATACTGACTTGTAATTGACAATAACACCCAATTTATGAGAGTGACAGGACACTGGTAGTATTATTAAGAAAATATCAATAAAATTTTTGGAAACTTCGTTGAATTATGTATGATTTACATAAATCGCTTGCACCTATATACAATAATATAATAAGTGGAAATAATAAATAATGATCATATTAGTGAAAGAGGGTGACAGAAGAAAGAGAACGAGAACCAAACTATTGATGGAATATCATTGGTATTGGAGATATGATATACTCGTACATAATCTCTGATACCTTTGAAAGGTTGCCGAATTCCACGAAGACCCCCCTGGACCTGTGGGTAAGTTTTCTGATGAATTGTCATAAGTCGTGTAAAGGGCGAGAAGTGACCAATGGTTATTTAGGATCAGAAGCACAAATATACGTAACTATTATAATATGAATCTATATATATATATAAAGAAGAATGTCTGTTCGTTTTTTATACAAATGTACAGTTCTATTCCGAACTTGATGAAATTTTGCACACTTGACCATCAAAACAAGAGGAACGTCACAGTCTACATGAAACTACAAAAATACACCCCCACCCCTTAAAATAGAATTTCGGTACTTCTTGATGAAATTTTGCACACTTGACGATCAAAATGAGAGGAAAATTACTATCTACATCTAATTTTGAAAAAAAAAATACCCGCATCTCCCTAAATGAAGTCTTTTCACTCTGCGTAAAGCCCGGGCAACGTCGGGTACTTCAGCTAGTTATATATAAATAAGAACCGAATAGTAAGTTTAGAGTAAAAAGGAACCAAACTTTATTCGGTCTTAATAGGATAACACCGACCAACAATAAAAATGTTTCTAACATGAAAATTATTATTTCTTATTGGTTTCAGTATATTAACGAATATGACATTTAAAGTAAGCTTTTATTTCCGAGATATAGCCTATTTATGAAATAAGTTTATATAAAATGAAGCACGTGGCGCTCCGAGCGGCTAAGTAAGGTAGTATATTACGTAAAGGAAATATATTTTGGTAATACATGTAAGATATTTTGTGTTATTTGCGATTGATTTAATAAAAAATAATTTCATTTACGTTGTAGTAGTATGTAGGAGAACACGCTGTGTATCTGCAAAACAAGATCTTAAAAAAATATTATTAAACTAGATTTTATTAACTCTTTTGTATATTTTTTAATATTTAAATTGAGAGAATATTTCAAGAAACATTTCAAATACGACACAAAAATAATTTGTTTTACAATTTTTCCTAGTCAAATAAATCACCTTAAATAATAATTAAATGTATAAAATATTAGCACAAAACTAATTACTAATTTAACTGAGATTATCAAACCTCATTACTCTGAAAATGTCCACCGGACAATATCATCATCGTTCTGCGGGCCACATAGCGACAGAGATTAAAGCAATTTCTAGAACGGTACACCAAACTTTTCCTTTCATTACAACACCCACCCCCGGAGTATTTCCACCAAAGGACGCTTTGGGGACAGACGCCGGGTACACTGCACCCGGCTGCAAGCGGAGTGGGGCGGTCTGCCGTCGCGGGGGGCGGGGTGGGGCGGTCTGCTGGCGGGGTGGGGGAGTCTGCTGGTGGGGTGGGGCAGTCTGCAGGCAGAATGAGGCAGTCTGCCCCCTCGCAACCGTACCACCCCGGTGCAGAGTTTCTCCTTTGCAGGTAGAACGGGGTCATATTTAATGGGAAAATATTTTTCGTTTGCAATATGCTGTTGCTGAAAGTGTTTTTAAATAAGTTATATCAGTTTGTTTGTGATTTTATATTCATTTAGTGGATAAAAATAGCATTAATCAAATCATAAACGTTGACATTTTCATTCTGAGATTGGGACACACTATTTTTTTGTGACACACTATTTTTTTGGGACACACTTTTTTTATTACAGACGTGCCGTTAATGTATTCAAATTATCTGTATTACACTAAAAATACTATGAAAAAAACTAAAATTAAATATTTATATCCCAAAATTCTTTTCACTGTGTTGCTGGCTACTCTTACATAAAACTGTTTTTTTTTTGTATTTTCCACGTATAATAACGTTAACTTTGTGGTTAGATATTATTAGTTTTAAATATAACAAACTTTAAATAAAACACTTTGATTTGTTTATTAATTAAATATAACTTTATTATTAATTATTAGTAAACCACTTTGATTATTAAAGAAGTTTAAATAAAGATTGTTATTTTCAAAACTAATATCAGATAAATATTGAACTTCCATTTAATTCCCAATATTTATTGTTATGAACAGCTCATAAGAATATACTGACTATACACACCTTCTTATTTATAATATATTTAAATGAAACAATGTATAATATTTCTTATTAAACCACCATTAATCTATTAATTTTCAATTTTTTATTTAAATTATGCAAAGGTATTTAATGTAAGTGTATGGATAAGTTATCTAATATTCTTGGATTTTAAAAGTTACTGAGGTCTAAGCATAAGTATTTGGGAAGCACTTATTAATTATATATATGTAACATTATTACTAGCCATAATTATTAATAAATGATTTCGAAAAAATCTGCAATGATTAAATTTGCATCTAGCTGTATATTCAAGATTAAGTAACATATAACAAAATGCACCTATCATGTAACTAATTTGTAGTAGGGTTGCCATACATTCCATATTTACGGGACTCACAGAATTTTATTTTCCAGTCTCGTATTTATTTCTATCTAATTTGAATTCCCTATTTTCTTATTTTTGACGAAAACAAATGGCAAAGACACGCGGAAAACTTAAGAGTACCTACCTAGTAAGGTTCTTTATTATTACAATAATGCAATTTGGGTACTTGCAGATTCTTATTTGTTAACTTGGACATGATTCTTATAAGGTTTATGATTATTATCACAATCAAATCGAAAACTATTTTATGTTTGGGTTTTCGAAATTTTTATTTTTAACTGAATTCCGTTCTTCTCACACAACCTACCCACACTCCATTTCAACTCATTACTATCCCGTATGCTTGGATGATATACATGACTACCCTAATTATTATATGCCATTGAACCGTAGAAAAAGTGATATTACGTTATACGTTATATCTTCAGACGGTTTGTAAGACAAATGTAATAATTAAACATTAGCCGTCAAGAAACATGTTGATTTCAAAGAGTAACAGATTATATGGAATTAATAAAATAACCCACGCAAAAAGTACTAAACTAGTTCTAAGCAATCCACGATACGAAAATTATATTGGAAATTGGACCCTCGCTATTCTCTTTTTTAGATAAGTTTATAGAATCAAAACTAACAAACAATCGACATGAACAAAAAATGAAATGTTACAAAAATGTCGAACTGATACTGTAATATCAACTAAATTAAATTTAATAATTCTATCTACCTGAGTGTATTTATTTATTGATTAATAAAATTGTTAACTCTTACAGGGATATTTCGGACCCAGCTCACTAGGTAACAGCTTGCGTTGAGCTGACAAGGAACAAGCACATACATGGAAGGTATTTTTGCTATTTTTGTTTATACCTTTACATAAAACTTTACAAGACTATCAAGATCCGTGTTCACACACTTGTCACAAATATTAATGGAATTGTGTTATTTAGATCGACAGAAGTAGCTCTTTTCCAATATGTCAATTTTTCAATTAATGCGATTTATCGCGTGAAGAGCCTCTTTACACTGCATTGCTACCGGTAGCCAAATATAGGGTGAATATTATGTTCCAGGCCGATGTTGTTTTTTAATAATCAGGAAATGAAATAAATTTTTGTAATTTGATTTTTATTTATCAATTACTTGGTTTATTACAATTATATATGAAATATGATATCGGCCAAATGGCCGCCTCTGGCAGCGGCACAAATGCGTGCTCCTTTAACCATATTTTTCATAACATTTTCGCACACTTCGCGTGTTATTTCAGCAATTTCACTTCGAATATTGTCCTATAGCATCTTTTTTTTCTTTTTAAGTACTCTCACAGAAAATAGTCGGAAGCCGTCAATTCAGGTGATCGAGAAGGCCAGTCGCTATCATCACTTTTTGAGATTATGCGATCTGGCAAAATTTCAAGCGTAGCTCGGGCCGTGTGTGAGGTGGCACCATCCTATTGAAACCACATATATTGCAGGCCTAATGGACCCAATTCGACTACCAATAAGTTTTCCAACATGTGACGACAGAGTTCACCATTAATAGTTACATCATTGCCATTATTATTCCGATAAAAATTTTGGTGACTTCAACACGTTGCTGAGGCGTAAGATGCTGCATAACAAATTGTTATCAATTACTCTCTATGAATACCGAATGCGAACTGATAAATATCTGCCAAACAAAATCGGCCTGGAACATAATATTCACCCCGTACTATAATGAATGAAGATTCACGAGTTACCATAATACCTTAACTATACTGCATTGTATCAATGATCAAAATGCACACATAGATTTACAGTCTATTATATGTTATGTTATATATTAATATGTTCAAAAAATCTAAAATCAAGACAAAATAACCACAATGAATCAAAAATGAAAAAAAAGTTTATTATAATTCTCACTAATACTCGTAATAAAATGTAATAAGTTTTTTTTTCATTAAATGAGTTTCATTTACGAAATGGGTTAATTTTACATTGTTTTGTCGGAATAACCTGTATTTTAGATCGGGCTAAAGAAGAGAAATCTCGTAATTCGTGAAATAATTATGTATTAAACGCTTTCCTAATAAAGGGCAATCAGGGATGCCTCTCGAAAAGAAACCTTAAAATATTCGTGTAAAATTCCAACGTTCACGATCACCCTAGAAACGTTAATAAGTTTTTTTTCTTCTATAAAGTGAAAAATAGGAAATTTATCGCCATTGCAACACGCACACTGCAAAAATTAATACAGTATAATTTACGTAGGTATATTAATATCATAAAAATAAATGTTAACAGATAAGATTTGGATTTACAACTTTCGGAAAAGTCATATCCCCTTACACATACTTTAGGCTACTAATAAGTTTGTGTATTTGGAAAGCATGTTTGATAAAAACGGAAAGGCTGAGAATGGAGGGTGACTGCAGGGAATAAAGTGAACGGCGCTTTATATGGAATTATATCTAACAGGAACTTGTCAACCAAGGTAGATAATGAAGGCCTTGTATCGACACTGACGTATGGAAGTGAGGGTTAGAGCTGGCAGAAGAGGAACGAAAATAGACTGAATGCGGTGAAAATGAGATCACGTAGGTGTATATGTGGCAAATCTATTTACGACAGAGTAACGAATGAAGAAATAAGAAAATAATGTAAAGCTGATGTTAGTATAATGATTAAGATTAAGAAAGGATCACTTAGGTGATGATGACGGATGAATGACGAGATAATGGTAAACAGATATATGACGCAAGTGTTGATGGCACCATAAATAAAGGACGCCTGCGGAAGACTTGGCACGACCAGGTAAACCAGATACTGGAAGATGGTTCTATTAGGAACCTCAACAATTGGCGAGCTTGTATGAGAAGATGTATGAATGTGGCGAGCATTGTGTGTCAGGACAGAAGAGTGTGGCTCTCTATCCTTTCATCCTACCCCCGCGGGGAAATGGTATGATGGTAAGTTAGTTAATTACTTTAGACTAAGGAGAATATTCTTCGTTAAAACTGATATATTTGGTAATTTTATAATAATAATTGGTAATCTCGAAAAAATTTCAATATTTTTTTTATAGTACAAATATAAAAGAAAATTTTAATTTGATCACAATATTATGTCACTAAGATATAATATAAGAATCTAAATGATACCATCACTATATTTTAAAATACGAATATGTATTAATTATGAATTTGGATATGTGAATTCGGGTGAGGATATGTACATGCGCGTGTACGATCGTGGTACCCTTCGACTTTCTGTACCATCCACGGTCACCTAATTCAGTTTTCATCGTAACTATAATGTGTGGAATATATCATATAACATACTCTATACAACTATATTTATTATATATAATATATATATTGCGTCTAAATTATTTTTTTTATAAGACTTTTGAACTAAGCGTAATAATCTGTTACAGATATAAAAATAACTTATGTCTCTAGAAATAATCTCCCGGATGGTATCAGTAGGTAAGTTTACACGGACAAAATATTTGACAGTAAATTATCATTTATTCCCCACATTGATTCAATAACTAATAAAGGTTGGGATTTGTTTTGTGGACTGCAATAAACTTTTCAGACCTGCACACTTACAAAGTTCTCTACACTTCTCTGGTCAGACCTCAGGTAGAATATAATTCAGTCATATGGTCTCCACACTTCATTGTACACTCGACGGCGATTGAAAGAATCCAGAGAAAGTTTCTAAGATTCATTAATTTTAAATTAAATATACGTTATGAGGATATCAATTATGATTATCTCCATATCCGCCTGAAATTGTTAATATTATCAGTGAGATGTACGATGACCTTCCTTATATTTATATACAGGATCATCATGGTATGTAAGACTGCCCCCAGATTGTTGGTCAGCTTGACTTTCACGCACCATTGAGGTCATCGAGACACAATTCATTGTTTTATTACTGTGGTAATGTCTGAACTCATGCACTAGCAAACTCCGCAGTTTCCAGATTACATTCTTTGGGGAATGAATATGCGGAGGTAGTCGACATTTTTGCTGTTAATATAATTCTTTATAGGACTAGACTATTACAATTTTTTGTGTCTCAACTCAATGGTGACGGATAAATTGTCACTTCACATTTTATATTTATTTTTAATTTTGATTATGTAAAAGCATACTGATACTATGAAATTTTTTTCTCTATGTATTGCACTTATGTTGTAATTTTATCTTATTTTACAAATTATGTTAATGCCTGAATAGGGCGTGTATAATAATAAATAAATTCAAAAACATTGTTATGGGTACTAAATGTTAGATTCTTTGTAAAGTATACATGTGTACACTTTGTCTAAGTTATATGTTGGCTTTCCATAAAAATATTTTTGAATAAGCATTTGTGGCAACCCTATTTCTAGGCCATTAAAAAGCCTAGGTCATGTTCATGCACAAAGAAAGCAGACATTGTGTTGTTATCCGAATGTGGGATAGGTCAGGGGTGGGTCGTTTCGTTTTCTTTCGGCGTCGCATTACATGACGTCAGCAACGAAGACATTACATCACAAGTTTAATAATACTTAGTCATTGACTCCATACTTAGTAATTATTTAAAAGCGTGGTATTTGTTAAATTATTAGATTATATTTTGAATTTTTAGATTATTTAAACAATAATTTAGTATTTTAAGATTTTTTTTATAATTTCGTGCATTCTGAATTTTTTTCATGACAAAAAGACAGAAAGTGTGCTATAAGGCATACTATTGCTCGTTTGATCATTCAATGTTGAAACTCAAATTAAAAACAGACATAAGATAAAATGTTTTTTTTTTGATAAAAGCCTAATTTTACAATTCTGTTGAAATCTAGTGGCAAAAGAATTGCCCTTAAAAAAAATTCACATGTTAACATTGGTTCAATTAGGTCATGTACATTTTTAGTTGTTGAACATATAAAAAAAAAATCACGATCCCAATATCCGAATTTAGTAATCTGTTACATGTGTCCCATATAACAGAGAATGATAAAAATAATTAAAGATGTGACTGTAGGATCTTTAAAAACTGTTATAAAAAAAGAAAGAATCTTTTCCACTCGTTACTTATTGAGTGGGTATCTAAACAGGTAAAATTCACTTCCCGATTTATTAACGCTGTAAGAGAAAAGGTGGTCACATACTCTCAGTATCTGCATATTTTATAATTCCTGAAGTAAAAATATATTGAAAGAAATTTAAAAAAAAATGTTATACGTTTAAACAATACCATTTATTTACCTTTAAATCAGTGAAATCTATGTAGGGTATCAATAATCTTGCATTTAAATTTAACTGCAATAGAATTCATGACAATTCCAGTACAGAAAACCAAATAAATTAGAACAATTTATTGTAGTTGTAGGCAAATAAATATACGTAATCTAATTACTTTTAAAATTTTATTAATACAAGTGTTTATTTAATTTCTGTTCAAGTTTAAAATATAAGATGAAAGGGTAAACTTTAAAATTAAAATTTCTGAAAACTATAATACATATTTATTTTAAATAATTTTGTTATTTAGCCAATATAAAGTTCGAGGCGTATATTACAAAAGCAGTCGTAAAATAATCAAGAAGTGTTTATTATACTGTTGTATTCCGCTATAACCTTGCAGTAAAATTATTAATGTTTATTTTTATAAATTGAATTAAGCTGTAGCAATATTTTTGTTATACAGTTTGATGTAAAGGTTATAATTAAAATTCGCAGACTTAAAAAATATCCGACAGTGAGGTGAGGAGGTACCTAAATGAAAGCCTTATTTTTCGTAACGAAGCATTGAGTCGTGTGCCCACGTCGCAGTTTATTTTCGACGCCGTAGAATGATTAGCCACCCACCTCCCCGTGAGGGGGTAGTTTGTTGCCCCATAGGTCGCAGTCATGTTCCTGCTACCCTTGTCAAGTTTAACGGTACGACGAACTCCAACAACCCCCTCCGAAACAATCCGTCTGGGACGCGTTTCAATGTTAAACGTGAAGTTGGCTCATTGAATATGGGGTGGGTATTCTGGGTTTTTCGTCTGAAGCGCGGTGTTTATTGAAAGGTAACATTACGAATTTATCTGTCTGAACATTGTATCACACAGTACGCGGGTGTTGGGTCTTCTTCATCTTCGCATTTGAGACGTATTATACTGTAACGATCTATTGTAAAACCGGTCATAATTATAATATAACAAGTCGGTGAATATTTTAATAATCATGGTCTCTTGATAAAAATCAAATAATATAAATAAATTTATCAATTAAAAAGATATACATAAAAAAACTATATATAAAAAATATATTTGGTTGCTACCAGGTTCGATCCTGGACCTTTTCCTACCCGGGGAGACGTGTTGCCATCTCACTGCATCGACCGATTACGTTTACAAATCGACGCAATAGCGTCAATTACCTGTCAAATGTGCAGTTGAATATTTTGATTATTAATCTTACCAATAATATTGGAATATTCAATTTTGAAATATATTTCTTTCTGTTAATATGAAGTTTCGGGTACGGTAATTTCTAAAGCTAGTTATTTAAACATACTACAATAAGTTTTTGACCACTGTCTAAATGAAATATTTAAATTATCCATTATCTGAAGGAGAAATCGTAAATAATATTAAAAAAAAATCGAAAGCAGAGGATGCTATGGAACAATAAAAGAACTTGCCTTTTTTCCTATATTTAAAATGAATATAATTGTTCTCAAAATTAGAACGTTACAAAATATATAGGTACCTTGTTAGTATCGTCGTGTGTCGGTAACAATACAACCTATGTTTATGCACGCCACTGGTAATTAGTAACATTAGTAAATAATAAAAAAATACAGTTTAATCTCACCTTTAACCTTTTTGAAAACAAATTTATATTAATTTATAATAAAATTCTTTGTAATTTTCAATTTCATACCATGTTCTGAAATTGTAACTTCACATACATGTGTTTTCACTAAAAATATATAAGCTGTACATTTAATAAAATTAATTGATTTCATTCTGGTGTCTCTTGGCGTATATTACTTAAAGGTATTTGGGATTCATCACAATATAAAGTTGATTGCTTTTAAAAATGAAATAATTGATGTTTTAATACAAATTAAATGTATCAATTCTGATTAAAAATAACATAGACCAATGTTCTGAAAAATTGCAACATCACAGTGGAAATGTGTTCTCTTTAAAAATGTATGTTCTAATTATAAAAATATAAATAATTTGTATTAAAACTACCACACAACTATGTTCTGAAATTGCAACTTCACAACACTACGTTTACATAAATACGTAAAAATAACAAAAATATCATAAATAATCAAATGAATTTAATCAACAGTCCTATTCTAAAAATTGTCACTAAAGAACGAAAGGCGGCTAACTAAAATTTCATCACTCTGAGATAAATCAAAATTAAGTTATTTCGCTCACTTTCAATTTACGATTATATTATATGTATATATATATATACTTAGGATTAAATAAATTGTAATTTTTTTGGCCGTATATAAATACAACAATAGTTATTTATTTTATAATTACGCTTCTTTATTATATATTCTAAGGATTCAACTCTACTCTTTTGCAGTTAGCTAAAATGTTACAATAATCGTAGAAAATTTAATATATTCAAATTAACATTTATTCATTTTTCCAATGATTGAAAAGTACACTGTGCATTTAAAAACTCAGTTTAGCGAAACGTTCAGTTAGCCATTTTTCTCTCGTAACCTATCTTTAAATAGATAGATTGAAACAAAAGATGTTTAGATTTTTTAATGAAAAATTATAATAGTTATAATTATGCCAAGTTATTTAAATTATTTTTAAATTTCATTTAGGAAACGCAAGGTAATGGCAGGATTGTAATTAAATTTGAGGAATACTTGGTTTACAAAAAACTGTTCTACTTGTTTTAAGGTTGCACTCATCACATAGAAGATAGGAGAGACTAGGCTGAGATAGTTTGGTAATTTAGCGAGGAGACCAGAAAACGCCAAAACTGCGTTAACAGTAAATACTGGCAGAACATAACGAGAAAGACTTCAAGCAACCTGGTGGTCTAAGATCGAGATGGAAATAAAGTATGGCCGCGCAAGTCGGCTTTCGTGCAAGGAGAACTAGAAATGTATTAAATAAAATAGATTTTATTTTAAAAAAAATAGAGATGCCTACCTACATGTGACATCAATATCTTTTCAAAATAACCTAAATCTTTGTGCTATTAAAATACGACTAACTCGATAGTCTCCTGGAACGAGGCTCGAAGTGTCTTAACTACACCAATAAGCTAATCTGGTTACTAGATAATGGCTTTGCAATTCTAAAAATGTCTAGTCATTCTTGTTATGGAACTATCAGATATTTTCAGGCATGTTTATTGAATTGCAGCCGTGATATATGTATCTACTTAAATAGATTAGGTTCTGGCACAAAATATTATCGAGATATAGGAAAGATTGAAAAGGCATACACAACTTGCAAGTTGACATCAAACCACCGTCATCATTTGAAATGGTATTTAAAGCAAACTAATGTTCGGATGGACTGTCTCTTCAAATATTGATTTATAACATTTCTTAATAGATTGCGGCACTTAGATGCACTTTCCCCATATATGCACTTACCCTGACTCACTCGACTTGATTCATTACAGATTACTTTTCCACTTAACAGTTTTTCGGTTTAGTTAATTATTATGGCGAGTATTGCCAACCTCCTTATTACGGCCAAAACGGATATATTGTAGTTGTATTATATATTTTTATTATTATACTGTGTACATATCATATTTACAGAGGCGATAATAAAAATGGGGCGGTCGGTCGGTTCACCGCTTGGACATGTGGGATGCGTGACTGCCGCCAGCGTAGTCCCCTCAACCTTGCGCGCGTAACGCCACGCTAAGGGCGTTAAACCTCGGATCGCCTGCAGATGGCCGAAGGACGCGCGGCTGTAATAATGCTGTAACAGTGGGTAAACAGGTTGTTGGGACATTTCTTCAATTGTTTCGAAGGCACTTTTATAAGCAGTATGCATGGACTAGATAATTTAAAATATATTAAATCTTTTGCACGCACGAAAGGTTTTTAATTTATGAGTATTCAGTACATTGATCTCTAAAGTAAGGCTTGACACAAGTAGTAGATCATTAAGGAAACATTCAGACTAGATACCTACCACAGCAATATTGCATTTTTTAATCCGATTTCACGAATGTGTAGATTGTATAATATAATGACATTATTAACATAGTATTCTCCAATTCATTAATCATATCAGATTACTCAAAGGTATTTGAGATTCCGTAAAAATAAGGCAGATGGTTCTTTCAAATAATGGAACGATTAAATGTATTAATATCAAAAAGGTAACATATAGGTTCGAAAATTTGTCGCTAAAAATATCGTCGCTGTAGCATAGTTGGATAATGCACCTTCCTCGGTTTGGAAAGAGATCCAGGTTCGAATCCCTGTGGCGTAACAACAATATTTTTCGATAAAATTGATTTTATATGTATATCTTTCTAATTAATACATTTAATTGGTATTTAAAATATCTATTATGAATAATTACAACTTCACAATGAGAATGTGTTCTCCTGACTATATTTTTTATTATAATATGCACATTTTAGTAGATTAAGATGAAGCGATAATGATAACGACTTTTCAGTGGGCTTTGAAGTCATATCACTTTTTATTTAGATGTAATATTAACGATGTTACGAATTTTATAAGTTTTTGAACAGCTACCTTTTTGTAACAAAATGTCGAATCAGGTTGATTAGCTTAATCGATTTTCCAGAAAATAATGACCAAAATTTGAAAAGAACTACGGGAGTTGTCGTGTCCACAAAATCCGTTATATCACATATCAACTTTTTAACAGACGTTGGTTTCGAGGTCTCGTGATCGGAATCGAAAAAAGTGTATTAAAATTCACAAAAATGACATCATGAAATCTTCCGCAATTGGCAGTATTTCTATCGAAATATGTCCAAAATAAAACATTTTTAAATACGAGAAGATTATTTCAATCAGACGACAAACATAGAAAAATTTCGATATTGAGTTACTTCATTATTATTCTTTATCGCTTCTTATTATTACACACCTTCAGAATAATATTTTATAGCTAATACAATAATAACCAAAACGGCAAAAGAATCGCAAAAAATCTGTTGATCATTAATAAATCTTATTAATTAAAAATCATTATATAATACAGATTACAATCATCTAAGTAATATTTAAAAAAAAAAGATAAACTTTTTCAACACAAACACTTTTTGCAAAATTCCCAGTTCCCAAAATAGAAAACATTTACAAAAAATCTCAATTGATCAATTAATTAAAGAAAATAACATTAAAATTTGAAACAAGCACATCATTAAGGTTTAAAAATAACTTTAAAATCCCTAAATGTAACACCAAACACAATCAGAATTTTTTTATATATTTAGGGATAAAAAATTTATATTTATTTATTATCTTTGTTTAATTAACCACTAAATTGAGTTTAAATACATCTACCGGTTTCGAAAAATACCATTTTTTTCTTCAGGATGTCATAACTAACTCGGTAACTCGAAACCGGTACATGTATTTAAACTCAATTTAGTGGTTAATAAAACAAAGATAATATTGCTAATTTTAAAAGTATTAAAAAGAATCACACAACAATAAATAAAATATTTTATAAAATTATTATAGCGTAACTCCCTCTCCAAGCACAAGAGCTAGTCTCTTTTTTGGAGAGGTAAGCGGAAAAAAAACACGTAATTTTAATAATGTTAAATACTTAATTCATGTTATAAAAAATTGTAAAAATCTCAAAAATTCAAACGTGATTTAGTTATTTGGGTGAAGATAATTGTTTATTTATGACGCTCAAAGTCACCTCTGTTATATAATATTATTATGCAGAAACCTAAGACTTTCTCTGGGAAGGTAATATTTTTACTGTTGATAATATTACATTATGTCTGGAAAATCGTATATTATAATATAAAATAATTAGTTAAAAGATACTCACATATTAGATAATGATATGTTATGCAATATTAATGTGTAATTATTACATTAAGAAATACATCATTAAGAATCAGCGAGCAATGTCAGGGATAGAGAATCCAATCAATGATCGAATACATTATATTATTTTGTAAGCATTCGTAATTAAGTTAACTTAATTTCCCATCATCAAAGGGCCGAGAAATTTATTTATATAAATAAGTTCATAACGTTTCCTAGTAACGGTAATAGGTACATTATGTAATGTCAAAGAGATTTTATTTAATTTAAAAAAGTGGAAATAGGTTATTTTTTAGATAACAGTTTAAATAACAAAATAATGGGTCGTAAGTAAAATGGATCGAAATATGTACTCCATATATGGTCATTATTATGAAAGTGGTCTATGTCAAGAAATTGAAAAAAATGAGTTGTTTTAAGTTAATATAATATGATGCAAATTGTAACAGTTGTGAACAATTTGAAGCGTTATATTCAGTGTATTATTAGGACGTTCAACGGTATTCCGCTAGGGTTTATTTTGATAATAGAGTAAGTCATTTCAATCTTATTTTTTTTATTTCCCCATAAGCTACACGCGACATTTATATGTCAAAATAAATTATAAATCTAGTAGACTAAATAAATTTTACAACATTGTGTTGTGTAATATAACGGGTACATATTTCCTAGTTACTTTGGTAAGCTGCATCCAAAACATTAAAATATGCATAAAGCTGCAAATAAAATAGAGTATGGCGTAGGCGATTAAAACCAGGAGCTTTTTGATATGTGTTCATAACATTAGTGAGTTACTTACTTACTTACCATCACGCCGTTTCTCCACGGGGGTAGGCAGAGAGGATAGAGCGCCACACTTCTCTGTCCTGATACACAATTCTCGCTTAACAGGACCATCCTCCAGTATCTGGTTTACCTGGTCGTGCCAAGTCTTCCGAGGACGTCCTCTACTTCTGGTGCCATCAACACTTGCGTCATATATATTTCTTACAATTCTCTCCTCATTCGTCCGTTTCATATAACCAAACTACTTAAGTGATCTACTTAACATCAGCTTTACATTCTTTCCTTATTTCTTCATTCTTTACTCTGTCATAAATAATGCCACATATACGCTCAAGTGATCTTATTTCCACTGTATTCAGTCTACTTTCGTTCCTCTTGTGCCAGCTCCAGGCATCACTTCCATACATCAGTGTCAGTACATTCTACTTACTACGAGACTTTATATTTAAAAGATTTTGGCATCAGTAATCGGCGGAAAGATTGCAGACGGCAGAGATCGAATTGTCAGGAATTGTGATGATGATGATAATGAAGACGACGATTATCAGACAATATTACAAAATGTCACGAAAACATAAAAAAAATACGTCTACTTCAGAGTGATATATGTCGCAATTCATTTAAAATAATTATGTGTTTTATTTTTTAATATATACACATATTAAAGTAGGTACACGTATATACACGGACAATTTAGTTCACGCCATATTGATTGGCTTAGACAGAAATAATAAATGATACCCAATAGTATAGCGTGCATCGCTTATTTCAGGCTCACTATATATCTTACAAGAGTTGGAGGCTTTTAAAATGGTCTATATTCACGAAATTTGCATTAATAAATACTTGGTCGTAATTACTATTTATTAAAATATATGTATATCTCATGAATTCTTTTCCAACTCAATTATTATTAAGGAGAACACCTTTTTATTGTAAAATTGCAGTTTATTCAAAACATTGTTCTATGATATATTAATACAAATTAAATGTATTCAATAAGAAAGATATACAGATAAAATCAATTTATCGAAAAAATATCTCTGTTGCCACTCGGACTCGAACCAGGAACCCTTTTTATCTGGGATAGTGCGCTGACCCATAACACCACGTCAACTTCGTTGCACTTTCAAATTTGAAACTATCGGATTTGACACAAAGGTGTGTGAGATTTTTCGTAAATATAAAGTAGATTGCTTTTAAATAATGGAATAACAGACGTATAAATTTGAAAGTGCAACATATAAATTCTAAAATAAATCAATAACGTTTTCACGTATTTTTCTAATGTACGTTAGTAATGATTTTATAAATTTAATAGTTCTTTTTCTTAGTGCGATATATTTTTAAAACGATTGGATCATATTAGCGCTGGGAAAAGTATCAATACAAAAACGGACTCTTGGGGCTCTACTTAATATTGCTTGCATTGTAGTATTGCGGCGTAGTTACGCCACTGGATGTACAAGATTTAAGACGATTGTACAAATGATATAAGAGAGAAGGAGAAGTTATATAAATTCAAAATTAAAATAAATAAATATGCGCAAGATACGTTACTCATATAGTAAAAAGGGAAATATTGATATTCTTTATATTTATACATATATACTTATATAAGCAATAGATTTAGAATAAATAAATAAACAAAAATTAATGAAAATTAAATTAATCAACTAGAAAGATAAACGGAAAAAATCTATCGAAAAAATATTTATTAAGAACACATTCTTATTGTGAAGTTGTAATTATCCAGAACATAGATCTGTGATGTTTTAAGTATTAATTATAAAGACATACATATAAAATCAATTTTATCGAAAAATAGTGTTGTTGCGCTACAGGGATTCGAACCTGGACAACTATGGTGCAGAGCGCCAGTATTTTTGATGACAAATTTTCAAACCCATGTTACATTATTTCAATAAAATTTGTAAATTATGGGTTCGAAAATTTGTCGTCAAAAATACTGGCTCTGTAGCATAGTTGGTAATGCACCTTATCCGGATTGTAAAAATAGATCCAGGTTCGAATCCCGGTAGCGTAACAACAATATTTTTCGATAAAATTGAATTAATATGTATATCTTTATAATTAATATTAAATTGCTACCTGGATAAATTGTGTTCGCCTTAATTTAAAAAAGTTTTGATTACAAAAACAAATTTTCCCAATTCATTAAATGATGTAGCTATGTACTGTGATATTTATAGGAGACAGTGACAGGTGATCAAGATCAGCCTTTCAGTACTGATAGCGGCCGGCGTTTCTCAACCTTGGGAAGTCACAGTGTATCCCGTAGTCTGTCAGCGCTGCCACTCCCGCTCATCCCTCATCCCTCAGCGGGGGGGTGCGCCATCCTCCCCATCCTCGTTAGTCTGTCTATGGCGACGAAATTTCCAGGAACCCCGGGTCCAGACGTCCCGGAATTCTCAACGTGTGGGTCGCAACGTCACTTTTTACGGATCCGCAATTATCGTAGAATTTTTACGTCACGTATCCGTGAGATTACATTGTTGTAGGAACTATTTGTAGGAAGTATTTAAAAATATTATATATAACGAATATGAAGAAATAGAAAAAACAATAGTCAGGTACAAGGGCGCGATATTATCAGGTGGTTTCAGGAAGTTGCGGTGAGGTCTTTCATACGCATTATTTATAGAATGTATGATACAATCACAGTAAACATTATTTATAGATTATACAATCATGGTAAACATAAAAAAATATTGACTAAAATAAATCTAAGGCACTTCTTACACTCTTTAACCGATCTAAACTCAATTTTGCATAGTGGTTCTTTAGGACCCTACGAAAAACATACCGTACTATCCCCATCTTCCTGACCACGTTACACCTTTTCTCCAATACAATTTAAAGCCAAAACACCGACAGGGTTTGTTCGATGATCCAAGCGGCTGAGATGACGATTCCGAGTGGGTGGCAAGATAGGGTGGCGCATCACAAGACTGAACGAGACGCTCTAAAACTAGAGATAACATGCTAGTCTTCACAGGGAGATCACAAATTATCTCATTTGGATAATAATCAGAATACTAAAGGACTGATTACACCAACGAAATTATGGCGATCCCAGAAAGAAAATACCCGCTGGATCGTAGGCAAAGACGTAGAACTTATTGGTTTCCTATAGGCTGCATTTTTTGAAACAGCAAAGAGACACCTTACTCAGATGATAGAGCCCGATCCTCTGAATGCAAGGTGTAGAAGGTTATATGAGAAAAGTTAAAATCAGTGGCGTAGCTACGTCATTACAGGCAATGCGGTCCATTGGGGCCCACAATAAATAAAAGGTCCTGCAATACATTTGGTATCAATAATTTCCCCCGCGTTAATATGAACTAAAGTTTTTCAAATCCAACACAGCACGAAATGCAATTTTAAAAAATTATTTCTTTCTCGTGTTATGAAAACATTGATGTATTCAGAAATATGTTGGATTAGAGACCAGAACATCGTCGCAAAGCGAAAATCATTGTAAAACGAATCAAGGATATTTTTAGAAATGCCTAAAAATACACCTATTCATGAAAGTGTGAATATTATAGAAAACAAGACACCAATTTGTATCTTATATAAAATGCATATTCAGGGGGCTCTTCTATTTTGCATTGAGGCGCAATCAGTGGCGTCAAACCAAAAAAATTAGGTCCCAATGCAACATGGAAAAAAGCCTCCCCCCCCTGAAAAAATTTGTTGCACACACAGCGGAAAAGATGCCTTGCTTTGTTTTTGATTTTCTGGACCCCATACGTATTTGCGGGGGTCTACGTTTACTGTATACATCAATGATGGTTTCACGTGTTTTCGTAATACTAGTAAGAAATATTTTTTTAAATGTATAATTCCTTACAACATTGCCGAAGTTACGCCTTTTTTCACTTATGCCATGATAGGGATCAATATCGGGGCCCTTTACCATTTTGTATTGGGTTCTAATTTTTTTAGTTACGCTACTGGATAAAATGATCTGAGATGCTGTGAGTGCGGACATCGCTGTAGTTATGAAGCATCGTGTCTGTCGGGAATGTGGGGGACTGGACCGCTGCGAGAGTTTTATCTCCTTAACCTTGCCAACATCGTATCGCAATGGTCCGGCCGCTCAACTCGGCTCAGCCGAAGGGCGATAAGTCACGGCATTATTAAGTTAATTGGAAACAAATCAATTACAAAATTATCTACTAGATTCTCGCTTTCCTGCACTCCTACGATTCTTTAATTAAACATTATTTTTATTATCCTTCGTCACGTGGAGTAAGTTGAGTGAAAATGATTAAAAATAAATTATTTAAATACTAATTAAATGTATTAATTAGAAAGATATACATATAAAATCAATTTTAAATACCAGGATTCAAACCTGGATCTCTCCCCAAACTGAAAAAGGTACATTATCCAACTATGCTACAGCGACAGTACTTTTGACGACAAATTCTCTAACCCATAATCATATACTTTTCAAATTAATACATCTATCGTTCCATTATTTATCGGCTTACTCAAAGATATTTGAGATTCTGTAAAGACAAAATACATGGCTTTCAAATAATGGAACGATAGATGTATTAAATTGAAAAGTGTGACATGTGGGTTCGAAAATTTGTCGTCAAAAGTACTGTCGCTGTAGTACTGTTTCGCGGTTTGGAAAGAGATCCAGGTTCGAATCCCGCAAGCGCAACAACAATATTTTTCGATAAAATTGATTTTATATGTATATTTTTCTAATTAATACATTTAATTAGTATTTAAAATATCACAGACCGTCTATTCTGATTAATTACAACTTCACAATAAGAATGTGTTCTCCTTAATAATAAATGATTTACATACTTAAGAAATTGAATTAATTTATATATTAATATTATGTATAATTATTTTCAATTGCAAGTTCGTATAAGTAATCGAAACAATAACGATAATGGCAGACAATGAATGACATTTTAAAGATATAGTATTGTTGGAAAATAATAGTGAGGTATGGAACCATCAAAATTATTAATTATAATATCGTAATTATTATTAGCAGAGAACGATCGGCGACGGCACAATACTACGTCATGTTCCGAACGAGCCTCCGATGCCTCCTAGCGACAGATTACAGCAATACAAAGCGGTTTGTAGCATGGCTATAGATTAAATTGTTTCTGTGGTAATATACTATTTATAATGTATACATCTTAAAGTTTTCGCAACATTAAATGGTTAACATAGAGAAATTGGTAACGCAGTTCGCTGGCATGGAAAAGTTGAAAGTATTAGATTTATTTATTATTTATTGAGATTGAATAATAATAAAATGTATGCGTTATGTATGATAATGTACAATTCAACAACTATACTCAGATGCAACAATATAATTATGCATCCCCAAATAAAAAAGATGTAGAATTATCGACATTTATATATTATAAAAACGCGATCAAGATCTATAATAATACAATGTTAAATTTAATAACAAAATAATAATTTTCAAAAAAATATTGAGAAATTGATCAAATTAGAACTTGGGAATAAGAAAAATGTATAATTAAATAATTACTATTGGTTTGATTTATGTGACTTATTTTAACTTTCTCGTGGTACTTAAATGTCTAAGTAAAATAAAAAATATATTAAAATGTAGTGATATTTCACTGCAGAAACTGTGTAATAATATATATTGTGTGAGCGTGCTCCGGTACAATTAGCGCTAATCTTGGAAACCGATTGAAAGACGGGAAGTTAGCCTAGTATTGAGAAAATACATATTGTAGGTTTAATTGTTAACATCAGTCCGGCTATATTCATCACCGTGCGATGTAAAAGTTTGATGATGATCGGCCCACGAGGTGGATATCGATCCGCCGGCACCAGCAACAGAGGATGTGTTGCCCTATCCCATTAGCAAAGGGCTACCAGAAGATAAAGCCAAGTAGAAATTTTTCATGGAAAGTCAAGAGACCGGAACTAAATAATACACTATTGTTTAAGGCCATCTTTCGAACGACGCCTGTCAAAATTTATAGAGTTGGTCGAAAGTGGTCAAGTTTGTAGCTATGATTCAATTCCTTTATGCTAGTTGTATCTTATTTTATCTAGCGATAGCTTTTTAGTTTTATTTCATTCTTATATGTTTCTATCATAGAGATTACACGAATAACTAAGATAATAAGAGTCTCCACTGTGCTGGATCTTGCAAGAGTTTGAGTTATTCTAATACATGTGTTATATTGTTGTAAAAAAATTAAATTATTGAAAATAAATGACTTGAAATGAAAAATTCATGACTTAATTTATCATTTATCATGACAATCATTTAATATATATTGATTATACTTTTAAAATAAGCAATGTTATCTTTGTGGTTAAGATTCATATTTTTATTTTTTATCTTTGTTTAATTAACCACTAAAATGAGTTTAAATACATCTTATGTTTTAGTTAGTTATGACATCCTGAAGAAGAAAATGGTATTTTTCGAAACCGGTAGATGTATTTAAACTCATTTTAGTGGTTAATTAAACAAAGATAAAAAATAAAAATATATATTGATTTATCAGCTGTGACTCTTCAGTCGGATTTAATCAAAATGTGCAAGCGCTCTGGAAATATATTGACACAAGGCTAAACATGAATAAGAATCTAAAGAAAATATAATTAACTGATATTGCTATGAGTATTTAGAAATTGAATAAAAATCTATTTAAAAATATAAAAATCAACCTGTTTTTTTCAAAAAATTCGTGTGCTGTAAGATTTTGAACTCACTCCAAAGCTCATTCAGCACTCAAAAATTCACAAATAATGTAATTTTTTGAACAGAAAGATATTGTGAAACATAACCTAAATATAGAAATGCGATACATTATTATCTATACACAACTTTTGGTCTATGGATCTACCCGCTACCTCGCGGTCTGATCCGCGGTGAGGGGTGTGGGTTCTGGCCCCGGAGAATCCCGCAACAGACTAGTCAAGGCCAGCCCGGCCTCCCCCGGAGACTGCCCCTGCCAGGAGGGTAGGCAGACACAGGAGGCTCTAGTGCCGACGCGCACATATAACTCCTAGATATATACATACACTGTCTACTAAATTTGACATAGTTAACGAGATTCAGTATCTGAGATGGTAGGACGTTGCCAATGGACCCGATGATCGGGGAATAATTTTGATACAGTAATTTAAATTGAATGCTTTTCTAATGTGACAAAAAAATTGGCTAATAATGTTTTTTTTTTAAATTTAGAAGGTTGAAGCTGACATTCGCAATAGTTTAAAATATTCAACGATCATTTTTCTTTGAACGTAAGATAGTTGTAAGCAATTTTGAAATTTGTATGTAAAACATATCTATTCAACAAATATAACGAGAACGAAAAGTGTGTAATACATACACCCTCTTTTGAAAAAATTAACTATTATTATATAAATCAGATCATCAGAGTATTATATAAGTACATACACATAAAGAACGGGGTTAGGCTTCATTCGACCAAGATCCAGCCATTAAGAAAAATAAGGAGTACGAAAAAAGCCATGTGGAAAATAGAAGTGTCTTCCACTCAGAACTGTATCGCTTGATTACTACCATCAACCATTATTACATTTTCTTTATTAAACTCCATAATACTAAATATAATAATTCCATATTTATGTATACTTATATAAATATTTACACACCCTGCTGAGAGTATACAAGAAGGTGCTAATTTTCATTAATAAAAAAATAGTAAAAAAGTTTTCTAACATCGATTTTTTTAGAGAACGAAATGCTAAACGAAAAATTCTCGTTTTTTTCCAGTTTTCACACCAATTTACAACATTATGTAATACCGTTTTTATATTACGTAAGCCTGGATAAATAGATGTGCCATAACTGCTGTTTTCATTTTCTTTAAGAAAATGCCGCACACGTACACCACGTTTCATTCTCAGAAACCAAACCTCAAAGCAAACCCCGCAGACCGAAGAACCTATGAATAATAATTTTGCATGAACTTTAGCTACATCTACATACGATATTAGACAAATCCATAAGGACTTTCATAGCCGTAGGCTAGAACAGAATTTCAATTTGTCTGTTAATCTGCTCCAGGTGGATTTTCCGAGAAAACTGAGCGACATACGAGAATACTAGGATAAAGCAGGGGTCAGCAAATCACGGCTCCCGAACATGAAATTAAATTGTGGTAAACCTCGCCCGAATAGAATAGCTTTCCAGACTAGTATGTAGAATTAAAAGAATTTCCATTTGCTGTTTTTATTATCTTCGGTTTAACCTCGATCCTGAGAGGATCAGCTGTATAAAGGAAATTAAGAACACAAATAATACAAGGAATCCAAAATTCTTTTGAAACGCCAAGGACTGTCGCTTGTCACGTAATTAGACTTCATCGAACTTCGAATCCACGCACTTCTGTACCCGTGCGGTAGTTTTAATATCTTGTTTATTCTGGATTTATAAATTTGTAATATTTTTTTACAATATTTATACTACAGTCTACCATAAAAAAGTACACTCTGTAACATGTTATTTTCATATGTCATATTAGGGATATTAATGACTTGTTGATAATCTATTAAAAAAATGGTTTATATTTGTGTGATTTTTTGAAATATGTAAGTGTTTTAATAATACATATTTTTTTTACATAATAATAAAGTACCTAACTAAAAGCCGTTTTTAGTTCGAGATGATTTTCATATCATTTCATTGTAAAAAATATAAGTACTGACTATGACTTCTAAAAAACTTCTAGATCATAGTTCTGTACATAGTTAGCTCTTTTGCCTCACAAGCTTGCCGATCACTGGAGTAATGTATGGTGTCGTATTGCGAGATAGTCTCAGTTGTCAATTATTTTGTCAATTCTTGAGTTAGCTTGATTAGTGGTTAAGCAACCTAGAATAATTTTGCACGGCAACGAGACAGGATATAATCCTCGGCTTTATCCGAACGAATTCAATCTCAATTTAAAGAAAAGAAGACATTAGATTGTTACATAATTTCTTTATTCTTCTGTTGTGTTCTGTCATTTTGAAGAACATGAATCTCTACGGCCTTGAGATGTACCTCAGCGGTAAGAAATATGTAGATTGTCTCATCTTGAAACCAACTTGTAGGGAGCGCTATTTTCAAGCTAAATCTTATTACTTCAAAAGTTGATTTATTCCGAATAAACCGGAGTCAGCCAGTCAAAGCCAAGAGGAAATTTCTGCTTTGAAATATAGAACTCGATACTGGGTGACTGGAGACTTTTTATGAATTTCAATGATGTATACAGTAAATATTTTTAATTAATTATACTTTATTTTATTATTACAAGAAATACATCATAAATAAATTTAAATATTTAAAACAATAGGATTTGTTATTTAACACCAATAGGTATCAAAACATCAGAACAGGGTAAAAGTGCCCACCCTCCACCCTCTACCTATCAACCACACTAGGACAAGGTTAAATTGAAATAGGCAGTGTTTTTTCTGTGTATATATAATAATATAAAATAATAACAAAATGGAGTTTCTTATACATAAACTGTTCAAAGGTTTTTGATGAATCTTTGTGGAATTCCATGATTATTTTGTAAATTAAGTCAAACTACACTACACTACACTTTTCATTGTGACTTCACATTGTCACTTTTAGACAGTAATATATGGTGTGTTTGGTGTTAACGGAGGTAGGGGTGGGGGTGGAGTTAAAATGCATGAGAGGGTTAACTTTTCTATCTTTACAGGAATTTAATAAATTACAACAGATTTATTAAATTCCTGTAAAGATAAAAAATTTAACCCTCTCATGCATTTTAACTCCACCCTCACCCCCACCTCCGTTAACACCAAACACACCATATATTACTATCTAAAAGTGTTTTTAATTTTATTTGTATTATAATATTAATAATGGGAAGATGTTCTTTACAAAAAACAATTAAAAAATATATATCTTGAATAATAAATAAAAAATACCCCAAGAAGAAAAAAGCGGAGTCTACAAGTTGAGTTGCGAAGATTGTAACGTATTTTATATTGTACAGAGCGGAAGAATAAGAAAAAAATTGAAAGAACACAGGAAAGAAAAGAAAAAAAACTTCAGTCTAAACTACGAAACGGCTGAGCACGCAAGAATGGATGGCCATTCATTTGATAACAGTCATTTACAACTTATACATAGTTGCGCCAAAGGACTAATGTTAAACATTCTAAAAAATTCAGAAATATTTAATAATCAAAATAACAATAAAAATATAATAAATATTCAAATAGCGCCCATTACATTCCCTCTCTTATCCATGTTAACTCCACCCCCACCCCCACCTCCGTAAACTCCAAACACCATATAGTCTGAGTGTTTTTAATTTTAGTTGAATTATAATATTAATAATGGGAAGATGTTCCCGAAAACGTTATATCGTTTAACACAATGAAAAGTGTAGTGGTGTAAAACAGTGTTTTGACTCAATTTACAAAATAAAAGTAATTTATCGCATTAATTTTATTTGACTGTTTCTCTCTATGTGTCAACTACTTGTTAGCAGGTTGTTAAAAATATTTAAATATCAAATATAAAAGGCGTATATTCTTGGGTAATATGCCGTGCTTGGGCAAACGACAAAATGCCGCCCCTAATATATCAAAATTTTGATTAATCGTTATATTATATAATATCGAGTGTGAGTCAATATGTCTGGATACATATTATATATTAAAAATAATACATTTCTTTGCATTTTCAAATTATAGTTATGTGGTATTTTAATACAAATTAAATTGAAATGATGAACGCGCTTCGCTTCCCCAAATACGAAGAGGCTCAGTTTCGAATTCCGGTAGCAACTAAATATTATTTCAATAAATAGATTTATATTTCTTTTATAATATTAACTATATGCACTTGATTAAGAATAAATAAATAATCGGAAAGATACAAACTTTGTACTACACACTCATTTGAATTCTATTTTTATTACGGCTATTGATTAATCTCTACATGTAATGATTCAAGGTTATGCTGTCCCCATAATCGATTACTTTCATTTGATGGTCCGGCTGCATTTCAATAACTCTCTAAAATTGGATTATTTTCCGATATCTCTCTGATTCTCGAGATGCATCATTGTGCATCCATCCCTGCGAGTACCAGCGTTGATATCTCACGCTCATTCTAGGCTCCGTTACATAAGGCGAGTCGCTCGCTGCAACATCAAGACCAAACTCATCGCCGAGCTGCCGCCCGAGTGGCTGAAACACATACAGAACTCGGTCTGAAAACCCGGCACCGTCTTGACAGAGGTGTTGTAACCAGTCCCGCAGCGCCGGTGCGAGTGGTCGCCGATTTGCAAGACCACCTTCGCCCCCGGGACCGCCGATCGCGTTGCAAAAGTGCATGCGGAATCTGGCGGTGCCGACTCGACAGTGGCGATGTAGTTTCGCCTGTAGCATTGGTTCGAGAAGTCATAGGCCTTAAACTATTACGAGGTTAGCGGGGACAGCGTCATCGTACCGGGAACAAACACAACACTCACCTGAAATAGTCGGTCAGATTCGGTCAACCCCTCGAGTGCGCTGGCCATACATCCACTACAACCCCCCACCCCCAAACCCAAACCTTCCACCACACCACCCTCCCCACCTCCCCCCCCCCGCCCCACTTACCCAAAAACCAATACAAACAAACACCTCCAAAACAATCCCACACCCCTAAAATGTAAATACCCCCTTTATCCACACAACACCACACCCATATAGTCCCCACCTACACCCCAACCACAAGAGAACTCGTAGTTATGAAATCACGTAACAACTGTGTGCTTTCGACGACCCAACCCCCCACTCCACACAGCCCCGCAATACCAGTCAACCATAACACTCCATATTTCCATATATAACAACCATAATAGATCCTACAGACAAACACCCTACCCGCGTGCTATGTTTTCTGCGTAGCTGTCCGTGGTGGCGTTAATTAAATCAAGAAACTCCATGCTACTACCCTCCCATCACATCACACCCCATTCGCCCCAGCGCCCCCCAGAGATACTCCCCACTATCCACACAACACCATACATTCCCATAAACCCCATCAAATCAGAACTCCTATAATTCACTCGCAGCAAACATCAAGCACACACCCCCCAACTTCACCACACCAACTTACCCACAAAGGATTTCCACAACTAGTCCTATCCCCTCCCGTCAAATCCCTAAGTGTGCATTTAGCCTAAGACCCGAATTACTGTCGCACCTCCCCCTACGCCACAAATTGCACGTACAGTCGTTAAGAAGCACAAACACTCCTTATACGCCCCCGGCGTGACGATGTTCGTAGTTTTTCTCGGAGAAGGTATCCACTTAATTCTTGATCTTAGGGGTGAGAAGTAGTTTCCCGTGGACAACAATTACTCTACACCCCCACACTCAAATTCCAAACATAAAACTTTCCCCAATACCACAAACCCCACAGCCTCACCTCATCACACACCCATCACACAACCCAACCATGACAATCAACACCCCATTGCCACACTCCTTACCCCACCATCCTGCCTTACGTTATACGTCAAAAACTTTCAGTAGTATACCATCACAGTAATCACCCCCCATACCCACTCTCCAATCCATCCACCCACATCTCTCCTCCAAACCCCCGCCCACCCCACCCTCCCACCACCAACAAAATCCCAACCAATATAAAAATCAAATACAAACCCCCTATCAACTAACTAAACCGCCTGACAACCAACCACACTTCCACCACCCCCAACGAACCAGACAATATACCACCAACACACTTGACACCACCCGACCGACTGCACATGGAAAACGCCCAAACCGCAACGACCCCCCCTTCCTCTCCCCCCCCCGCCCGCTCAGCGTTCACTTCCCCGATTGACCCTTCGCTTACTGATCGTCCTCTGCGGGAAACAACGACGCCTTGCCCATCCAATCCCTGTCCCCTTGCATATGGGCACTCAGGCACCCATAACCTTACCCACATGACGCTTATACCCCCCCGCAACTTCCCCGTCGACGCCCACGCCGGACACACATCCCCACAATACCAGGCATCACGTGTCCTCCGCCGCATACACGACTTAACCCCTAGATCCACTGCCCCACTCAACCTTACTCCCAGTTCCACACCCATCCCAAGGATCCTCAACACTACAGTGCTGGTGCACTGGAGCACTGCCAAATTCCCCCAACCACTCCCCGGACCTAATCTCGCCCAGTCGAGATCGCACCCCAAACACGGACCAAGTTGACGTCAGCTAGGCGTCACGGTCACATATCACACTGAAAGTCACAACTGGGAATATTGGACGCGAATAGTCCTCACTAATCTTTGGTCGTTGGCTGATTCGAAAAAGGAGGGCGGATCGCCAAAAGTGTGTTTATAAATTCGGAACAGTTTACCTATATAACGTATAGTCGCTCCCGGGAACCCAGCCCCCCCAATCCACCATCCACCACAACCCCCCCCGGCCCCCCACGCATGATTACTCCACGGGCCCGACCAAACCCCCCCCACAGATGCCAACCGCCCGAACCCTCTCACCAATTCAGGGCCCTACACCTTCTCTCATTCCCATCCAACATCGTGCCCTCCGCCCTTCAAGGCAAGGGGGCACCGTGCTGCCGCTCCACTGCTGATCGGCGGTTACAACCATGAACGCAACACGCGACCCCCACACCCAAACACCGACTCCAACGACACCACACCCCGACACCCCCAACAGAACAATAAACCTCCCTCCTACCAGTCAGATTAGCGCTATTCCCTACACTATCCAAACAAACCAATACCAAGTACTACTGCACGCCAAGCCACCTTCCCTCCAGTCCCTCACGAACCCACTTGATCGCACTTCTTAGCCCCTTGCCACAAGCAATCCTCCATCAACAGTGCATCCACGCTACTTTCACTCCGTCGTCAATGACCATCTTCTAATCTACCTTCTCACCGATCCCTGTTAGTAACCCCTAGGCTCCATCAATTATTTTTTATATCCCTCCCCCTCCAAACAAAACGAAAAAACAAACCCCCCTTCCCAAAACTAGACTTCCCTCCCACACCCTAAGATTAAAGCACACCCAACTCAACCCCCCCCACCACCCTTTCACACTAAAAAACCCCAAACCCCCCCACCCAACCCACACCCCCCCCCTGACCAAAAAGCCCCACCCAACCATAAACACGACCCTACACATACAATAACACACACACCACCCACCTTACCCAAACCACCAACACACACACCAACAAATAGCACACCATCTATCCCCTTCAAACACCAACAATCACTAAAACCCACCGTCCCCCCCCCCTCAAGGCTCACCGCTCCCCCAACGGCGAGTCCAGAAATTTGGTGGTTACCCATAATTAATCATAACAACAAAGTGATTGTGTTAACATTAAACACCTTTTTTATTTATTAACATACTAACCACATAAGCATAAATAATAATTAAACAGATAAAATATCTGAATGATATTCATTGGCCCCACCTAGACAAGCCAGATTGGGGCAAGCATGGCATTTATAAATATTAAAGTATAAAAAGAAAGCGGTATAATCCAATCAACATAAACGTATAGAATAATATGTATGGCAAATATATTGTATATTAATGTCCAATGCTAAAAACAAACATGTACTACCTTCGGATAATTCGATCCAAAGACACGCAACAACCATAACTCGTATGTTGCTTACCCAACAATCCCAATCTAAATCATATCGCATAATATAAACTACACACGACCCACCCACCCCCCAGAACCTCTAAACCCCCCCCCCAAGAAACACACCACATAACCCCCCCCCCCTCCCATCCTTAAACCCCCCCTAACACCAACCACCCCTATCCCAACGAAACCAAAACTACACCCCTCACACCCCAAAAAACCACCCTAAAAATCAGCAAACCCCAAACTTCCACACACCTACACTTTAGCAATCCCTCCCCCATAGCCTCCACTAACCCCCCCCTTGAGATAACCCCATCTTGTCCCCCGATATATCTAGATTATTTGCCTCAGTTGGTATTCACCCCACACCTCAACGCGCGCATCTTATAACCACACAAACGGTTCACCACCAAGTAATCCCTCCCCCACACCACCCCAACCCCACTCCCCCCTCCCCCCCCACGCCCTCACACGGAGCTACACACCCCCCCTACGCCCCCCTCCCAACCTCCCCACCGATACCCCCCCAACATCCAACAGTACCCCCCCCACACCTAAAAAACAGCAACACACCAGCAGCATCCATCATCAAACACACGCCCACACCACCCACTCCAAACAAAAAAACCAAAACAACCAAATGTCCTCACCACAGCCCCAACGCCCAAGCCAGCACCCCTAACATAATCTCCCCATCCGTCCTCCGCCGAACACTCCCCCAACCTCTCCCCCAATCCACCCACGCCCCCCAATCCCCGCACACATAACCTTACTAAACTCCGGAACCCAAGTCTTACCCCACGACACCTTTCGCCCACACATAAGTACACCTCCCCCCCCCAATCTCCAATCTACTAAGACACTATAGTCCCACCATAATCCTTTCACACCCTCCCCCCCACCCAACCCCTCTCTCTCCCCCCCTGCATCCCAATACCGTCCCCCACACAAAATTCCTATCCTAGCTCCTCCAACCCCCTCACTCACCACCTCAACCCCACTTTATAGCACTCCCACCACCGACACAGAATCACAACCCCATAGTTCCCCGTCTACTGAACACCTACGGCCCCCACCCCCCAGAACCCACACGAGATAGTCCCCCCAAAGCAACCACACCCCGACCCCAAACACACAAAACACAAACCCCAAACAATCTCCCACCCCCCCCCACCCCCAAACTAAAAGTCGCGAACCCTACCTCCAAAACCCCACCCACCCGATACCACAGTTGCACATTTCTATACAACTGACCTCAACCCCCCCACCATCACCCACCCCATCCAACCCCCCCCCGCATACCCCCCCAAAAAAACCCATAACCGAAACAAACAACCATAACCCCAATCACACAAAACCACACAATACACCCTCAAAACAGTATACCCCCCCCACCCAATCACACCACCTAATAAATTAATACTCCCCCACCCCCCCAAGCCAATACACCCCTTACAACCCCTACAGGCCCCCACGCGCGGTCCGCACTATCCATCACCGCATATCCCCACCACCTACCCAAAACCCCACCACCACTTAACCCCCCCCCCCCTAATCTAACCCCCCCCACAAAACAATCACCCACCCCGAGAAACCGCTATCTTATCCCTTCCGACCCCCAAACACCTTCCACACCCAACCCCCCCAACAAACCAAAATCCCGCCCCCCCCGTGAATAACCCAAAAGCACCCACCCCCCCAACCACTAAAAAAAAAACAAAAATTACCCCACTAGAACTCCAAGACAAACTTCTCCCCCCAACAAAGCCAAGATCCAATACCAACAATAACCCCCCTCTACCACGCTCTGTCTGAGCTATATTACCTCCTCAGCCAAACCCACACCTAACCAAACACACCGCACACCTACACCCCACCCCAAAACCCCACTCCCCAACAATAATAATCTCCCCCTCCCATGGCAACCACCCCGCCCCAGTCTATTCTCAAACCACCCCGGGGCCGGATCTAACCCCCCACCCCCCCGTCACCAGCTCCACCTCAGTAACCTACCGATGACGCACCCCCAGACACACAAACACCAACGGGCACACAAAAACCAACCCACTAATCCGAACCCCCAACCTAACGCCCATAAACCCAAACTTAAACACACAAACCACCAACAAAACCCCCACCCAACTCAAAAAACACGAAAATAAAAACACACATCAAGACAAGAACCAAAACTAGCCACTCAATAAAACCTACCATCCTCCTCACCCCACTTCCACGTCCCCATTAATCAAACACCATCCCACTATTAAAACACCCCCCCCCCCTATAAAATAAACACAACATCTAACACACCACACCGTCCCCCCTCCACATAATAACCCCCCTAATCCGCCACCCAAAATATACAGCACCAACACCACCCCTAATGCCCAAGTTCTAAACCCCTAACAATACCCACTGAAACTACCCCACAAAAAATGACCCCTCTAAAACACCCCAAAACCCCCTCCTCTAAAAAGAAACACACTAAAAAAAGAAATAACCCAATAACCCTAAACACCACTTAACCCCCACTGTGCCCCTCGACCCCATAAATAACCGCCTACCCCCACCAACCCCTCCCAACCAACCAGCCCACACACATCTACTCCCAGCCCATGCATAAACAACCCACCATCCTCCCCCATAACGCCACACCCAAAACACCAGACACACCCCCTAAAAAAAATCCATTATACCATTGTTCTCGATACCCCCAATAAACCAACGCCCAATAACACCACCACACGTCCGCATCACACAAACCCAACCCCCAGAGATCCCGCGCGGACTCTATCCCCCCAGACCCCACGCCCACCCCCCTACCTCCAACCAAACTTCTACCCAAGCCACACCGTATACACCCTATTCCGCCCTCAACTCCATCCCAGCGCCATGCACCAGCCCCCCATAAACCCCCCGCTCCCACCCCCACCCCCATCCATCCCACATCCAAAGGTTCCATGCCGCCGGCCTACAATGCCCACACCCCCTCCCAGGAGCCCCCCGGTATGTTAACCTCCCCCCACAATTAGTAGTCTAACAAACCATTGAAATAAACCCTCGTATCAAGGTCACCACACCCTTCCATTAACCCCCCAACCAACTCATTAAACCCCTACAACCCCCCCCCCCCACCATCAACCCCACCCCCCCACCCCCGTACCTCGCGCGAAATTCCCCCATAATATACCTGCAGTACCCACCCTCCCCAAAACAAACCCCACCCCCCCACCCACCCCAACCAAACCAAATAGCAAATCCTCCTACTGACCTAAACCTTACACTCCTATCACCCCCATTATCCGCCACCCATAATATCCTACCAAGGACGCCAACACGGCATCACCCACCTTGCTCCCCCTTACCACCGCAACCGCATTTCTTCCCCTCAGTCCCACCCCTCTTTCCCCCCCACGCTCCCCCCCAAGTCGTCATCCAGACCTCATTAAACCATAAAATAGCCTTCCCCCCCCCGCCACCCTCCCGACACACCCCTACCGGCTTCCCTCCTCACTATGACATATCCCCATATCCCCCTTCACTCTGATCCATCCTCACCCGTAAGCCAAGTGTGAGGATCCACAGCTTCCTGGCAACTATAGCACATGCCCACCATCGCACGGCCACCCTACGCGCTAAAACCGGAGCACTCCCGCAACCTTTTTACCAAAACCACGCGCCCTCGAAAAAAACCCTTTCCTCACCACCAGCCAAAATAATTCCGGGCCCCTTTTGTTTTGGCCTCCATTACGTTTTGACCGACATTTTGACAATTCGTAATTAGAATTCTAACGCGCGACTACGCTACCCCAAGTCAACCCTTTCTCCACTCCCTCCCCCCCCCTATAAACCTTACCAACCCCCCCACTAAACACACCCACCACCATTCCCATTAGTACCCCCAAACCATTAGCACATACCCCCTTCAAGCCCCCCAACAATGAAGCCTCCTAGGCACTCCTGGTCGGTCCTGTCCCCATAAGTCATCACCCGAGCCACGTTGCCACCTCACCCCACCCCGCGCTACGCTAGCACCCTTTATTATTTTTAACCCGGCCCGCCTAACTAACAAAAAGACGATGCACTCCGCATCGCCTCCACGCACCTCAGAAATACCCACGCCTCCCGCCAATTATTACCAGATTCTGGACCATGACCCCTCCCCCCTCAGCCCTTGTCCCCACCTCCCCCCCCACCAAACTCTGCACCCGTCCCCACTAACTCCACATCCCCATCTTGGTCCCATCCCCTCCCCTATATCCCCCACATTATACCCGCCTCCCCGCCCCCCCCTTATGCCCCTTTGCCGCACCACCACTATCCCCACACCATTGACCACCCACCCCACCAATTCACCCACCCCCCAATATAAAACTAAAACCGCCCACTAACAACCACACCCCCAACGGCCTGTACCCTCCACCTACCACCAGACAAATAAAACTGCACACACCACAACATCTAGCCACCCCCACAAGCCTACCTAACTCCTAGTCCGACCCTACAGTGCCTCTGACTGTCGCGCCGATTCTACAAAACACGGCCCGCCCCACTCCCACTACAGTGCCCTACCAGGTTACTCCCGTCATTCTCCTAAAGCCCTCATACCCTGACGACAACCTCACAACGTCTAGCCCCCATAAGCAGATGTCACCCAAATCCACCCCCTAGTCTCGAATCGATTACCAATCCCCCGATCCTTGAATATTTTTCCACAATAACCCCACCACCAAAACCCCATTCGCAAAGAAAACACCTGAACCCAACAAACAACTCTTACCTCACTTACCACACTCACCCTTTTTCCTAAACGAAACTACCACACACAACCCACTAGAACAAACGCAACCCAACCTTCGTCGCCGCAAACCCCGTCCCCGAATACTCCACCAACCCACCCCACACCTCCCTAGAAACTGTAACTTTCCCAAACCAACCCTACAAAAATCCCCAATTCATTCCCACAAAAGTACATCCACAACCCACAAATCAACCCTCCCACGCCCCCCTATCCCCACCCACACATCCAGCAGGCACCTTCACCCTATGACCCACCAACCATACCCACCGCTTGCCTCCCCCAGTGCCACAACCCCCGCCCTCCCCTCCCCCCATGGCATACACATCCCTCATCACCACCTGTCTCAATAACGCCGTGCATACCCCCTCCAGAAGTGTGGCGTTGGCGTTGTAACCAGGAACTTTACGACATGTACGATGACTCCAAAGCCACAAAATTCATAAAATTAAGGAGGAGAATTTTATGGCTAGGCCATAAACGGGGAATGAATGATGCACAACCCTCAAAATGACTGCTCAATAATAAACCTGAAGGAAGACGCATAATTGGTAGACACAAAATGAGGCGGCAAAATAGTATCTGCCATCCTTGGCATCAGCAATGAGAGATCGGAGGAGGTGTATTCTTGACGTCAGAAATCTTTCAGCATTGTAGAGCCAAGGATTCATTGAAAATATTATTTTAAATCGCGATAGGTGCATGTTTCGGACACACCTCTGCCATGATATAATTGTCTGCTTCACCACGCCCCACCTCGTATACAAATCATTGTATTTTGTTTTGGTATCTTTAAACATTATTTTGTGGAAATATTTCTTCCTCGTTATTGTTTACAAAAATACTAAACAGCTGTAACAACGTTCGTATACATTACGCCCCCGTCTATTTTGAAAGTGCGAGTTAGTTCGCGGGCCGCCGGTCGGCTGCGGCGGGCCGTGTTGCAAGCGCCGCTCGACATCCGTATTGGCCAACACCTGACGCTGTGAACATGGCCCGCCGTTTCGAAACGCCGCGAAAATTTTGAAAATGGAACACCGCCGCCGCCATGTTGTCGTATTTTTTTCCACTCGAGGTTACTGCTGCCATCGCGCACTGTGAGATCGGTTTTTTTTATCCGTTGTTTATGAAAAACCTCACTTGGAACGGTTGCAACACGACGCATTAGAGGAGTTCATAACGGTCCGAGCGTTTACGGCTGTCGGGCGAGAGCGGGCGACAACATTATAATTATGCTTGTAAGTAGTGGTGTTCCCCGCAAAAAAAAATATCGCTACATTCGTAAGGTAGGTGCGCTGTGAATTTTACAAATATCAAATAATTTTAACCAAATTTTTAATTTATTTAATATAGTCTTATTATATGTTTTTTTTTCATTTGTTCTATGCCCGCTAGGCTCGATCGCTTCATACATGCTTTGGATGCTTCGCATCTCTTGTGTTCTAGAGTTCTAGATCTAAAAGCTTTGAACATTTTGTTTCTAATCGAAAACAGCAATCCTGAAAATAAATTCGCCCTTTAGAGAACAGTCATAACACACACTACGACACGGCGCGCGCACGGAGCGAGTCGTAATACATATACATACATTCTCAACATTCGAACATCTATGAATCGCGTAAACACACAGATACCAGCAACAGTGGATTCTATAATTCGTTCCGTATCCACAAAGTTTGAAAGAATTTGACATTCAGTTATGCCTGTCAAGGTCTTCGAATACTGTATACGCATTCGTTTCACAGCATCCAACGTACAAAAACCGACTTTAATGCACAAAATAGCATACATATTACGCGGAATTTGCTCGTGTGACGCATCTTTAAGTTTTGCTTGAATATTTGAAGCCGAATTATTGAAATATTGAATATCCTTCGATTATATATTATATTTGTACATTTGATAGTATGTAGGTATAAATTTGTTATCCAGCATCCCTGCTACAAAAAGTCACCGACCGCCACTGCTGCCCACCTCACTAGACTAGAGTCTGTATCGAAGTAGACAGTGTTTCTCTTTTGTATAATTTGCAATAGTTTAATCAATAAGGATATAAACACATAGCAGTAAATATGATATACAGGGTGTAACAGACCATTGACAATTTTTATTGTGATAGAATTTTTAAAAAAAAGGATCTAAACAAGTAAATAAGTTTTTTGAACATGCGCTGCCAACAGTTGGAGAAAAATTGTAATCAATTCTGATTTAAAGAATAATATTAATATGAAGAAACAGCTTAAGATTCAGGAATTAAATCTGTAGAATAAAACTGTCCAAAATTACGAATCTAAATTCAAATCACTAATCAAGAACACTAATATGCGGTGTCTCTCAATAACACTTTGAACCGCCTCGCTACAACAATTTTTGACAATATTTTTTTTAGTCATTGCTTCCGAACATGTTGCGGATGTCACGCATCCTATTTATCTCCATGAGAGTGAGGTTAAAAGCTCGGGATGCGTTACATTTTTTTATGAACATTATGTTATTTGGAGGCACCAAAGTAAACATTACTCTTAATCATCGAGACGAATGCGATTGATGGGCATTGAAATGTGGCCCGAAATGTCGGCTACGATAAAAAACCGACCGAAAAATCTGATAACTCAGAATAAAGAAAGATCAGTGAATGTGATAACATTGTATTAATTAATCGTTGATTTAAAACACAAGCATTTCGTTGCTAAATTTAACAACCGGTGTTAACCCATATGGGGGGATTACTGTTCCCACCGATTTTATTTATTTATTTCATCTTTATTACATACATATAACATTACAATTTTTAATATTTACCAAAATGCAGAATAGTTTTAGGGCAAAGATTGCCTTTCGCATTGGGTTTCTATCGACAATTATTTTTTTATTAAATTCAATACAATAAAGGATATAAATAATCAGATGAAAATGTGTTCTGTCACTTTATATTTCTGGGATTTCTTTATTTTTCATAATTTTTAATAAGTCTTTATAGATTTTACTAAATATTCGTGGCACAGCACATTCTCTCGTTCTCTCGCTGTGCATCGGTACTCTCACGGTTAGACCCGACGATCTTGTAGAGTAGCTCCCCCTTGTCTAGGAAGTGGCCATAAAAATGTACATTCGAGATTAAATAGTAGATAATATTCTAGCATCCTTTATGAAGAATGTACAATTACTAAAAGTAAGTTTGTTGGTAGCTTTTCGCCAAGGCAAAATCTTAAATATGTTATTATTATTTGATTTTATTGATGATATTACCGTAAGGCGTGCAATGCGTACAAGCAAAAAATCTGTGTATTACTAAAAATTCTGGGAAACAAATATAAATTAAATGATTGCGTTAACATAAACGAAAACATTATTTTATAATTAGCACAATCTGTGTACTAGTAGAAAATTTAATAGCTTATTTTTAAAAACTACCGCGACAAATCACCGCTGTACCCATGGCGCTTTTTGGTATTCGCCGCATCGAGCTATTCACATTACTCTATTCTGTCTTTAAGCTAGTGAATTACTCAAGTCATATAAATTGCTATTTAATGAATTGAAAATTCCTTTTGGTTGATCCGTTTTGTATAGAGTCATTACCTATGCTGTTTTTTAACAGAATAACATTAAAAAGGTTTACAACTGCGTGCAAATCATTGGGGTGTCTACTTCCTCTTTTACTAATTCGCGAATTTTACTACCTTACTGTTTTTAACGTGTTGATTTCATGATTGTTCTTTAAATTTGGTGCATAGATTGGATTTTGATTTAGAAAAAACAAAAAGTAATTGGCAGAACTATTTCCTACGTTAACCTTTAATAAAAATAATTATTTCCTTTAGTTATTACGTGAAGGATTTTCAAATAATAAATTAATCATGTTCAGTCATAGAAAGTGTTTTCAAAAACGTCCATACATTTTTTATATGGGTAAGAAGGTATTATTTTACGTTAAAACTTAAACTTTAAAAACACTATTAATAGTGCTCTAAAATTATAAATAAATACATGGTAAGGTCGAATAAACGACGCATTTATTTTACCTAAAGACGTTGCTTAACCGAAAGTACACATACTGTATAATATCATTGGTAACAGCATAACCTAAATCTATATCGACTGCATGCCACTGCCACTGCTGTAAGGCTATCGTAATAGGACTGCAAGCCATTGGCAAAGCAGTCCACTGGGACCCCGGCGCGTAATTATCCTCCCTGCCACAGATCTCTCGTGCCCGGTGTGGCCCTGCCACGTCAGTCTGCAATGTTTTAGAATAGTCGAGCAGATTCGATCGTGTTATTACATTATATCACATCTACATCCTCTCATTTCGTTACACGTGTACAATATAATCTGACAAACAACGGCATTTACGATGTTCGCTTTAATTGTAAATTGCCGGTAATACTGGGTATGGTATCATTTTTGAATACCATCTCTGACCTTTAGCGCAAACCGCCGGCAACAGGCAGGACCCGCATGACCAACGGACGAGCTTCGTATGGGAATTTTTTGCTCTCGGCTGGCAGTACCATATTAGGGAAACGATGTCAGGTCGGTTACGACACAATTACAGATTACTGTAATGCCCGGTGAATCACCGCGCACCGCGGAGTGCGCAGCATCCGAGAGAAGAGACGAGAAGAACCGGCGAGCGTTGATAATAATTAGCGGAAAATAATACTATTTCAAAGCGGTGAAAGGAACAAGGCCGAGACCGACATAACCTCAATGTTTTCTTGCTGATTCGGTCGGAAAGACGCAATTAAACATGAGAACGATATGTGCCCAATTGGGTACATTAAACATGAAACTATATGTACCCAGTTGGGTATATTAGACATGAATCTATATGCGCCCAGTTGTGTATATTAAACATGAGTCGATATGTGGCCAGATGGGTTCATTTAACATGAGATGGTACATGCCCAGATGGATACATTAAACATGAGACGGTACATGCCCAGATGGATACATTAAACATGAGACGGTACATGCTCAAATGGGTACGTTAAGCATGAGACGGTATGTGTCCAGTTGGGTATATTATACAAGAGACGAAATGTGCCCAGATGGGTACATTAAACATAAAACAATTTGTCCCCAGTTAGGAACATGAAACGTGAAACGATTTGTGTCCAGTTGGGTACATATTTCACATTCAATAATTATAATTCCACACCTCCAGATATTTCAATTCTTTGTCTTATTAATCGTATTTTCAAATAGTTTGTTTAAGGAACATTATTTTCATTTATTGTTTATGTCAATATATCCGGACACCCACTTTTCCATTTTATCTTAAAACGAAGAATGGTCAAATTCACTTTTTACTAGGTCTTGACGACGGCGATGAGTGTCTGTCACCACGTGATTAAGTGATTGATCACATCATCACGAGGTTCGAAGATGCCAAGTCTTTATAGCCCGTGTCCACGTAATGAGACACGATGAGACAGGTCTCAATTGTTTTAGTTGAGATAAATCTCAGTGCCGAGTAGATGTGTAAGACCAACCCGTGTACACGACTTTGACTTGATAACGAAACTCGCCACAACGTGAACATAAAAGTCACCCAGAACCATAGATACCGACAACTATTTATTTTGAAAAGTTATAAATACGAACAAAAAGCATTCAATTACAAACATTTATTATGTTTTGAATGCTGAAAGGAAAATTCAAATTCACCAGATGAAACATAATCTTATTAGTGTATCAGAAAAAAAAAATTGTAAAAAAATGAACTAACATTACAATCATAATATTTGACGTTCAACAAGTGTTAAGAAAGGCACGAGACAAGTGGTGTTGCTTAAATCTCTGAAACTTTGTGTGAAACGATAGAGTACAAAAGCCGAGAGTTGTCTCGAAAGAAGCTTAAGAGAGAATACTCTAATGGTCCGTCCATCAGAATACATGTGCAAGGTTGAAAATTTGCTCTCGTGTCTCAGAGATTTAACTGTAAAAATAGGTATGCATCCACAGGTCACCAAATATATAAACATTAACTAACCCAACATTTTCACTTTGACACCACTTACGCAATCAAATAGCTCCGCGACTTTTTTTAAAAATATGATTCGATTGGAACGAAAATTTAAACGCTGACAATATAATATGCATTAATGTAAAAAATGCGTCTTGTTTACACAAAGATTTAATTTTCGAAGAGTAAGTATTTTTATTGTTGCATAAATGTGTCATAAACTATCGGATTTAAGTCTCCACCAAGGATGTGTGTAGAATGCCCCTCTTGGCCAACTAATGTTACTAATGTTCCAAACCTCTCACCTATGTGCATACTTTATTTCACGTCTATTCATTCATCGATTTGTGCTATGCATCGGTTATTCATTCTACTCTGCAAAAAAATGCAAAAGAAAATTCCTATACGCGAGTTTCGAGAGAGACGAGAGTCTCATCCGTGTGCGCGCTGCGCAGGTTACGATGCTTGCGACTCAGGAAAAGCGCACTGGAAAAGTTTGGCAGCATGACAGCCGGTGCAAGATGGCCACCGTCACGTGACGGTAGTTGGCAAACGGGGGAAATATGGTGTGTGTGTGCGTATGTGTGTATGAGCGGTGTATTACTTAACGACGACAAGGTCTCGGTGTGAATGCACTCTGCAGGTCACAGAACAAACCGGCGAACGGTTTTTTAATTGCGGCTAGATACTTTCGATGCAACGCGGACACATCTAATAGAGCGAATAATTCGTATCGCGTGGAAACGAATTACGAAAAATTTTACCGTCTCTAAAGCAGAACTTGTCGGCACAGCACATGCGCCAAATAAAAGGTTAATTGTTATTTCTTAAAACATTTTGAAAACGAACAAAAAACGCTGAAATTAATATTCACAAAATAAAATTGCAACAATATTGCTCGTTTCAGCGCAGTTTTTTCTAATGACAGACATAAGGCCGGTTACGTGATCAGTAGTGACTTGTCACTATAATGATAAGCACTTGTGCTGTCTGCGCTTCCCAATGTTGCGTACCCAACACAAGATTCTTAGTAGTTCAGTAATCAAACACGGCAGGTGCCAATTGAAATCTTTATTATAAGAATACCGTTATGATACAACGATATACACATATTTTCGGAGACGTGCGGCTGAGTAAGAGGCCGCGCTCGGCGCGCGTGCGTCATCTTTTAAACCCTCTCTTCACGCACACATCAATACATCCACAACAGGCGGTGCTCACGCGATGTGACATACACACATCATTATAATCCCAAAGACATCACATATAGTAACTTTTTACTAACGCCCGTAGTAAAAATCCTTTGCGGGTTGTTGATACATCAAATTTACTACTGTCAAAGCATAGATGGAGATGTCTATAGGTGTGACAAATAATCATTAAATATACTTTACTCATGACTCTCATGACCAAAATAGCGAAATATTGAATGATTAATTGTCATATACTGCAACTTTCAAAGTATTATAGTGTCACATCACTTTTGGAACAGCTGTAAAAAGTCCGCCATATTTAACTATCGATTCTCGTTTTTACTATCGGATATCGGAAAGTGAAATGAGTTTACTACGGGATGTACTTTCGAGGAGTAAATATTTTTTACTTACGATCAAACTACCCGATTTCGATTTTTTTTTACTATAGTAACTTTTTTTACTGTAGTAAAAAGTTACACCACCAGTCCATGGTCTAATCTCCATTTTTTAAATTATCATGTAAAGATAAAAATTTTAAAATCAAAATAAACGGAAATTCTGGTTAATATTTCGAAAACAAAACGTAATGTTTTAAGTCGCGTACAGTATCAATGAAATTGTATTTATTCACAAAAAGCAAGCGTTATATGTACTACCTTAAGACAGGTATTCACCTAGTACCTAAGGTAGACATGGAAATTAATTGTATTTGTAGATTATAATTATACGTACAAATATGTGTGGAAATAAATAAAATAAATTACATACTCACTTGAGTTCAGCAGTCCAGATTGTTAGGTTAGGTTAGTTTATCAGTCTATTCATGAATTATTTAAACAGTTTAAAAATGTATTAAAAAGATATTTGCTATCTAAAGTATCATTTTATATACCAATCGGATGAGCGGATCTTGTGTGTGACAATATTATTTAAAAATATGATTTCGTATATAATCTTTCATACAAAACGTAAACGGTAATTCTCTGCCTACTCTCGCGGATGCAGCGCGGGAAGTGTGCAGCGAAACTTGCATTGAAAACCGAGCGCGCCGTGTGTCAGATCTGCGCCTGCGCGCTCGTGTTTATTATTACCGGGCAACCTTGGCCGACTGCGCGCGCCGCCGTCACTATTACACTACTATCTATTATTGCACATATGTCATAGTCAAGATTGTCTGTCTGCTCCGCACTCCACACTCCGCACTCTGCACACTCCACACTCCGCACTCTACACACTACACACTCCACACTCCGCACTCCGCACGCTCCCGGAGCTGCACCGGGGAACGAGATGGACGTGACGCACAGATGGCGTCTTTGACAATCGCGGATTTTGCTACTTTTAGATAGACATCGATGAAAATATAGAATGAAACAAGTAATATAAAAAAAAAACTGTAGATGAGTTTGTATATTTGGGAAATACTTACTTACTTACCATCACGCCGTTTCTCCGCGGGTGTAGGCAGAGAGGATAAACACACTCTTATGTCCTGACACACAATTCTCGCCTCATCCACAGTCATACATCTTCTCGTATAAGCTCGCCGATTATTGAGTCTTCTAATAGGACCATCCTCCAGTATCTCGTTTACCGAGTCGTGCCAAGTCTTCCGAGAACGTTTTCTATTTCTGGTGCCATCGGCACTTGCACAAAACCACCTAATTGATCCTTTCTTAATCTGCGAAAATGTTTGATAGAAATGGAAAGGCTGAGAAAGATATCGAAAGGAGGGTGACTGTAGGGTATAAAGTGAACGGCGCATTGAATGGAATGATAGCTAAAGGGAACTTGTCAACCGAGGCAAGACTAGCGGTTCACAATGGAGTCCTGGTACCGACCGATGTATGGAAGTGAGGCCTAGAGCTAGCAGAAGAGAAACGAAAGTAGACTGAATGCAGTGGAAATGAGATCACTTATGCGTATATGTAGCAAATCCATTTATGACAGAGTAAAGAATGAAGAAATAAGGAATGAATGTAAAGCTGATGTTAGTATAGTGAGTAAGATTAAGAAAGGATCTCTTAGGTGGTTTGGTAAGAAAAATATATGATAGTGTTGATGGCACCAGAATTAAAGGACGTCCGCGAAAGCCACGGCCACAATAACAGGCGAGCTTGAATGAGAATTGTATGTCAGAACAGAAGAGTGTGGCGCTCTATTTTCTCTGCCCACCCCCGCGGGGACACGGTGTGATGGTAAATAATTAAGTAAGTACTAGACCTAACGTAACATAGACAAACCTAACATAGGACAACAAGTTATTGCTTAAAAACATACATTTTAGCTTTCTAAAACAACTACTTATATACAATATAATCGACATACTTACTACCCATGGCAGAGGGTCTCACGATACAACTTCCGGAAAATATCAATGTATGTGCTTGGCCATGACCATGAGATCTCGAAACCACCCTTCGATACATAATATATATAAGTCTATACGGTATATAACGATTTTGTAAACACGATAACTCTCGTAGTTTTAATATTTAAATAAAAAATTTGTAAAAAATTAACCTAATAAACATCTTAGAAAAGATCAGATAACCAGCTTGATTCGCAATTTTGCTTTAAATTGGCGGCTGTTAAAAAATTTCCGTTAATGGTCCTTTAACAAAAATGTAAGTGTAATCTATCTGATTCTTGCAGCAAGTGCCGGAATAGATTTTTAAATGATGTTCAATATATTTATTGACTCCAATAATAACTCCGTCATGTATATATAAAATAATTTTTAAAAGTAATTTTTAATTAATTTATTAATTTTTAAAAATAATGTATAATTTCGCTTCTTTTATTTTTCTTATTGGTCTGACTTATCAGAACAATTTGTTGTAGGTATTATTTATAGGACATTTTGGTGAACGTCAAATTAAATGTAATAGTACTTGATTTAAGATTTATTTCAACTCAATCTCATTGTATCTGACACTCGCCATAAGAGGGATGCCACAAACATATAGAAATACTGACAAATCCTGCAGGCAGCCAAAACTGACGACGATAATTATATCTAAAAAAATATTTTTAATAGTTTGTAGTTGAAACGTAAAAATATTTTGCAATTTACATACAAGACTTTTTTTTTTATCGCAAAAATGTGCGTATTACCGCCATCTCTGGTCCATCTGCCCTCGGCTATAATTTATCACCGTGTTGTGACATGGCGCACTAAAAATTACACCCCTAGGGGTTGATGGATCGCCGGCCCCGAGCATTCCTGGCCTAACCTAACCCTTACCATACAAAAAGTCACGAACCCGACATTTTTTCACTTTTTTTCACATAACTAAGTGATTTTTATTACGTAAGTTCAACACCGTTCGCGTTTCGTATTTCCAGACCGAACAGGGTCGCTTCATTAAACCTACAATTCATCTTGTATTATGATTTTACACTAATAAAAGACGTACTAACTAATGGTGCCCGAACAGATTAAAATTTATTTTCTTAAAACGACATAAAAATAATTTTGTATGAATTCGAAGGCAAACCATTGCAAAATATTAATTTTTTTGGATAGTTCTGATTTCGAATAATAAAAGTTGTAGCTTTATTTTCACATTTTTAAAATTAAATTGAGGCACAATCCGTAATTATATAATGATTAACTGAAAATAATCTATATTTATTAGGTATATAGGTCCTAAAGTAGTGCTAAATAAATAATAGCTGTGTATAATGATCCTGCACCAATGCCTGGCGAAAGAAGAAGAAAAATAAATAAACAAATAAAGTGAAAAGTGACGTTGCACCAGAGCGATACGTAAGAATCTTCCTCTCAAAATTGAATAACTCAATATCAATTTAATTACACATATATATATGTATAGAAATCATTCATGATAACGCAACTCTACAAAAGGTCGATAAATTTATTTATAAATAAAAATTGACGTCATTTGAATTTCATCACAACCAGTTCAGTAAGTTGAGAACTATAAACTTTACTAAATATCCGTCCATTAACATCGTAAATATACTCGCAGATTACCATATTTAATATGTATTTATGAATGCAAATTCTAAACAATACAATACTGAAAATAATGAAAGGAAGTATTCAGTGATAGCCCTGGGGGCTGGGGGTCGCGTTGATTTAGAGCCGTCAAGTGTTTCAAAGGGATGGTAAAAAAATGCACTGTGGGGGGAAATACAGTCCGCTTCTCTGCTGCACTATTCCTGCATAAAACACGTGCATTCACTTATACATGTGTTTTAGGAAATCACTTCAAATATTTCTAACATATTAGTGTTTATTACAGTTTAATCAGCATTCGTACTATTAAAAAAAAAACATATCGTTTTTATAAATAATTAGACAAAATACTTTGTTTAAACCATTATTTATTGATTATTCAACATGTTTTGATACCTATGGTATCTTCTAAAGGAAACAACGTATACTGAAATTAAAAATACAAGCATAGATAAAAACAAAACTATAAAGTGGTGAATAAGCGAGAACTAATATGAAAACAAATTTAAAACCCATAGCTATTAACACTTTTTCTTATTTATAAAATTTCTAATTTATTTAACTGTAAACCACTAGTATTTGTATGTATAGCTTCTAAACGCTTGTTAATATCAAAATAATGGTTTGTTTCCAAAAGGTGATTGGAAAATTCTGAAAAGTTGTTACTATTTAGGCATCTCAAGTGCTCCTTAATTTTACCTATATAAAAATAATTGAAATCATTGCTAATTAATTTTTAAACCCCTTATTTTTATATTGTCTAATTGTTTATATAAAATGAGGCCACGAAGTAATTTTGCTAATATTGAAGAAGATATTATTTTTAAATTATGCACAATATTGACTTCCGAGTATTATATCGTCTTATGCATTTCTCGTAGATTATTGAGGTTTCGAACAGTAACCGTCTTGTCGGTTTGATGGTTACGCCACGTCTATTGTGAACATCCTCTATTTGTGGCATAAACACACTATAAATATATATATTTATTTATATATTTGTTTACACCTTATTCACTACCATTTCATAGGACGCAACCACTTCAGCTAGCCTTCCGTAATCCATTTCACTGTGCTATTTGATCATTCTTCACTCGTAAAAGAACTCATAAAAGTAAAATAAACAGAAAGATGAAAAAGCAATTTATCAAAACCTACACCTGAAGTATTTTTATATTTTTAATATTTTTTATTTTAGAGAGAAACAAACAGTACTATAATAATAACTGATAATATTATGATACATAAAAATAATACCAGTGAAGTTTCTTCGGAATTAAACAAGATAACAAATAGTACATAATAAACTAAAGAATAATACATTTAAACAAACTAATAAACAAAAAGTCTTTTACATTAAAATAAACATAATAAACTAAAAAATAGAATGTATTTAAAAAAAAAACTGATACTGTTTTTATATTGAACATATAAAGTGGATAGGGTAAGGAGGGGAGGGATATGGAATGCAATATATATATATATTTAAAAAGTAAAAGTAAAAATCCAGTAATTGTGTGCTCTTGGACATAATCAAATATTGATAATATAATATACTGGTCAAAATAAGAAAATATATAAAAAATTTAAAAATATTGATTTTTCAGGCGTATTCTAGTATTATAGGTTAAAAAATGACATTTTACAGATTTAGAATATTGCTTCAAAATAATTTTTAAAAAAAATCAGGTTCTCATAGTGATGATATGTATGCTGTTTAAAAAATAAAGTAATTATCAAATTTGGTCCATAGATGACGATGGTGTTGTGGTACTCGAAGCGAGTCCACATACTAACATATATACATCTTTCAAAAATTTGATAAATATGGAGATTGAGGGGTGAGAATTGGTGATCTATAGATGATATATATATAAAGAAATCAGTCGTAAGTCCTGTAATTACCCCATACTTCCATATATTTTCCAAAAAAATATAATAACAAATAGCTTTGTCACTATGACATATCTGATATTTGTTTAAATTGTCAGATTGATAATGCCCTTGCAAGGCGAAACGGCGTCTCAAGTAAATTAAACTAGTAGAATCAAAAAACAAGGGATTTATTTTTCCATATGTGATTATGGAGTTCTACAAACTTACTTCGAAAACAGTAAATATTTAGTCCGATCGTTTAGTAATGTGTAGCGAATTAGCGATCAAAAAATGCCTCGGGCAGGTTTATAATTATATTATATCATTATTGTATTCTTTTTTTAGTCAGCGCGTGAAAAGCGAGACAATTTAACATATAACAATTATTTTTATAAACTGGCTCCCAGATTGGATCACGTCAGTCAATAAACAAAAAAATTGATTGATAAATTAATGTTTTTTCAGATTTCGGTCAGGGTAAATGCGAATGTATGAAAAAATATTAAAATAGTTAAATTATCCTAGCTATTCGTATCTTCTTGTCAAATTAATTAATTAATTATTAACTGACAACTTAGCTCATGGTTATTTGAATTTAACCAATTCAAATCAAAAAAACTAACAACTAAGCAGTGTGTTATTTAAAATTTAGTAACGTAAATAAACCATACAGATCTTAAAAGATACCTATTGAAAATTTATTTAAATATTGGCGAATAATTTAGATATTTCTGATTTTGAATAATAACAGCTGTCGCATTATTAATTTTTTTTTAAATATCATGAGGTGGCGCTGTAATATTTAAAAATAAAAATAATTCATATTTATCTAATTGTGATAAATAAATAATAGCCGCGAGTAATATAACACTAAAATGGTACTAATAACACTAAAAACTTTTATTATTCATAATTCATAGCTTCTATTTACATCCACCGAACCACCACATTCTTTGACAAGTCATTGTTATCCACAAAGAAAAGATACCCCTTTACTGTGCCTTAGAACCTTTCATCACATTAGGCATCGGGTGACCTCGGTAGCACAATATTAGAATTAAGTAAACTTTTAATATGCAATTCTAACAATTATACCTAATATCTGACATTTCATACAATTTCAAATTAGTTAGATACTCGCAGTTTTGTATAATAAGGATGAGGGGAAAAAACGTCTAAAGAGGTAGTAATATACAAAACGGTAGTTTCGGATCACGTTCAACACACATCTTCCCACTGAACTACCGAAACGCGACACTCGGTGTCACAAATTACACGGCTTGCCATACCGCTGACATGTGCCGGGGACGGGGTGGCAGAAAAAATCGACCCCGAGGTTTCGAGGCGTGTGGTAATTGACTCCTGATTTTTTTCAAGTTGTATACCTTCTTTATTTTACAGCGGTAAAATTATTATCTGTACTCGTAGTATACTCAATATGCATTTAGGTCGGTTAATGTAATTAATCAATATGAATATGTACGAGGACTGACAATTAAGTTGGTAGAAAAAAATATTTAAAATCTTAATACAAATTAAATGAATCAATTAGAAATATATACAGAAAAAATCAATCTATCTTTACTGCTAAACTAAGTTTGGTCAAAGATTATTCGCCTTTCAAGCTCCCAGAATATACAATCAAAATGGAAATAAAATTAGAACTTTAACTGACCCTAAGGCTTTTAAAAGGTACGTTTCAAATAGGTTGTTGAAATTAGGTAGAGCAAATACTAAGAGTAAACTTTTTTATATAATGAAATAATTCTAATATCTGTGCTTTGATCTTGTATATTTCCCTTTACCTTATATCTGCTTATATATTGTATTGCACATTGGTATATATATATATATTTTTTCTCTCTTTTTTATATATACAGTCGAACTCGGTTATATCGAGCAGGGTATACTTATTATTATTTTGATACAGAGGAAATACTTATTATTATTTTGATTCAGTCCTGTTTTCATACAACTTGTCACTATTATAGTGAACTCGCTTCACTGATATATAACGTACAAAAATAAATAAATAAAACAGCGTCTTCCGACGAGGTTCTTTATTGTTTACGATTCCTTTCAGGTTTGTGAATTCTTATAAAAAAAACACTGGGTGTTTATTTTGTGTGCGTAGTAAGTAGTAGTAAATTTTTAACTTTAAAACAGAACAGTATTTTGATTAAATGTAGAAATTTACTTTAAATTTTTTTGTTCATACAATTATAGATTTTTGATTTTTCATATATATATGACTTGCTTTTAATTTTATTGGATATTAAATATTAAATACTAATTTAATGTATTAGTTATAAATATATACATATAAAATTAATTTTGACGAAAAATATTTCCAATCCGGAAAAGTACACTACCAATTGTGTTATAGCGCCAGTATTTTTCATGACAAATTTTCGAACCTATACGTTACACTTTTTCAAATTAATACATCTATCGTTCCATTATTTGAATGTCATCTACATTTGTTTTTACGGAATTTCAAATACCTTTGTGTAAACCGACTGCAGACGTCAGAATTATCAATTCATTTTTATTAAATTTTGGACACATTGATACAACATATATAATAATTACAATCTGAATACAGTTGTTCTCCTTAATAATTAATATTTAATATTTTTTGTAATAACGACAAAATAACGAGAAAGCGGAGGTTATAATGAGAAAATTGAGCTGCTCCCTTTGAACTCGTTATAACCGAGTTCAACTGTACGTATTTTTTAAAAATATTTTCACGTTTACTTAACTTGTATGTTACGTATTCGATTTTATTGTGTTTTCGCTTCAATAGTTTTGTTTTCGTAAAATGTATTTGTTTACCAATTTGCCCTAAAACAGGCTTGCCTAATTGGGCAATGCATTTTAAAATGTGTGTAAAATATATGTAACACACTGGTCTTTTTTTTTGCAGCTGTATAAATGTTATATATATCAAAATAAATAAATAAAAAATTATCTTATTTTTTTAACCTAATGTATGGTAATAAATACAAGCCACCGTTTTGTATCAAGATGTATGTATTAAAATCTATAAGAACACAGTTTTTTTTTAATTTAATTTATTTTATTGGTTATAAATTCTTACTTTGTATATTAATTTAAATAAATAATGCCAGAATCTGCACCGAAAGGACAATGAATGTTATATAGAGTAAATATGTCAGCGAATGTATAGGACCGATATGGAAGTTTTTACTCTTAGCACGATCCTGTAAACGGAGAGTCGCTATTTACTGTTATGATTTAAGATGGAAAGACGTAGGAATATGTTGGTTGGCATTTAATAATTGATTGTATTTTATTTAATGTAACATTATATTTTATCGTTAGAATATGCAATATTTTATCCTTATTGTGTGGTATGTGCGCGTATACCTACCTGTGCCTATAGCTTGATACTAATACTAATTTTATTGGACAAAATCGTCTCTTGGCGTGGTCAACATTCAACAATCCAGTCAACGGACAATTTCGCGGGGTTCACTCTTGGACGACATTACAAATATGGCAGTGTTGATGCGCGCACACTTTAATCCCTCCGGCAATAACATATCCGACATTTTAAAAGAGTTACGAACATATACACAGTCACGACATAAAAAAGGTTTACAATTATAACGGAGGAAATTATTTTTATATCATTTTTATCTCACGAAAAAAATTTTATATAATTGAAAAGAAAGCAATTTCAATATGTCTAATGCCGGAGGTGAAATGTAAGAATTTCACCGCGCCACGGACGGTGATGTGACAAGCGCAGATACAAAGCGTTTCAAACGTATATTCGATCGCAAATCCCAAATACTGTCACATCATATTAATATTTTGATGGTCTACGAAGCCGTTTCAAAAAAAAAGATTTTTCCAATTTATTGTATATTTTTACTTTCAACCCACACAGGTGACGTCATGTTCTGTCGTGACGCAACTAGTTATACATATTTGAATAATTAAATTAATTTCACACCAATCTGAAACACACTATTTTAAATATTTTAACATTCCCGAACAAGTTAATTAAAATATACAGTTGTAATAGACTGAGATTGCCATTCAGGAAGAAGAAATCGACAATTACAGTGCGATAAAGATTTTTAATGAAATGCCAGAAAATATAAGAAAAGAGGAGAAACTACATAGATTCAAAATAAAACTAAGCAAAATATGTGAAAAATAAGTTGTAGTAAAAAGGAACGATTTTGATCTTGTTTATATTAGAGCATGTATAAAAATACTTATGTACGCACTATATTAAGAATAAATATATAAATTTAATTTAATTTACAGATTTTTACGTACTAAGGAACGAAAGTAGACTGAATGTTGTAGAAATGAGATCACTTAGGCATATATGTGGCAGATGCATTTATGACACAGTAAAAATTGAAGAAATAAGGAAAGAATGTAAAGCTCATCTTAGTATGGTGAGTAAGATTAAGAAAAATGTGAGAATTGTGCGTCAGAACAGAAGAGTGTGGTGCTCTATCCTCTCTGCCTACCGGCGTGATGGTAAATTAGTTAGTTACGGAACAAAATTTATTATCCCAGTGACATTAAAATTGGTAATAATTACAAAAAATTCTGGAAAAACAAGAAATTATGGAAGTATACACAAATTCAGGAAATTTATTACAATTATATTTTTGGAGAAATCAATATACTCGTATAACTATCTATAAAATATTGTTATATAAGATCCAAAAATATGACTCAAATTTCTAAAATATAAACTTCTTACCGATATAAATATAAATAAGAATATTCTAAAATAAATTATTAATTGTACTATTCAATACATTTTTTTAAATAAACATAAAAATAATATAAAAAATCGTCATGTGTTTCGACAAACTCGCCAAAATTCGCCAAACGTCTTTCGTGCCACCCTATTAGCACGAAAGATGTTTTATTATGTGTGAAAATATTATCAGTTTGGTTCTGGTTTGGTATTGGTGAAAAATACTTCTGTGATATTAAAACAAATCAAAAAAAAAGAAAGTGTATAATAGTTCATTGCTTAATGATTTAAAAATTGAATAATTGATAAGATAATAAGTAATTAATTATCATTAATTATTAAATGGTAATGCACATCCCCTGACGGGAAAAATATTTTTTAGATAGATAATTGTTTTTCTGTTCATTTTTCTAATTGATTAATTTTATTTTTTACACGATACTCCGGACTTCACACAATCGATGGTCTAGCTATCTTCCAAATATTCCAGTGGGTGGTTAATTTTGATATTTTCACAATTTGGACGAGTCGACAGGTTGACAAAATATTTAACACAATTTGTATGCAATTGTAACATTACTAAGGAGAACACATTCCTATTGTGAAGTTGTAATTATTCAGAACAGACGGTCTGTGATGTTTTAAATACAATATTTTTCGATAAAATTGATTTTACATGTATACCTTTGCAATGAATGCATTTAATTAGTATTTCAATGTAACTTTATTGATTAAGTTAAGAGAAGAGAGACGAAGACCAGCCAAGAGTGACTCACAATTTCGTTACCGATCGGTTTAATTTTAGTTTAAATAATTTAGGGGATGCCGATGACTAAGTATGTTTTCGCACAAGACGAGCGACCAGAGGGCTGCCGGCCGAAGTATTGAAGAATGCTCTTAATGGACTTGGCACGTTATAATGCAGGGCCCGTAATATCTGGGTCAGTGGCTAATTTAAAACGTACAGTCCGTTTTAAAAAAGTGCACGCCGTACATTTTAAGATGAGCGCTGTGTGCATCGGCGTAATGACGTCACCCTTATTGCTCATATTTATATTACACCGCCGACAATAAAACTGCCCGGAGCTGTCGGATACTCAAAGGTTTACTGGCGACTTCGGAATATGAGGACTTTTCAGGAAAGTGGCTTCCTTTTCCTCGAAAGCTTTGGTCTACCAATCTATGGGACACGGTTTCTATTCCCGTCGAGTACATATTAAAAAGATATTCATTAAAGAGAACACATTATTATTGTGAAGTTGTAGTTTTTCAGAACATAGTTTCCCCTGATAGGAAAGGATCCAGGTTCGAATCATCCCGGTAGCTACAAAAATATTTTTTCGATAAATAGAATTTTCCTGTAAATATTTCAAACTGACACATTTAATTTTCTATTGAAAAGATTATCGATTATACGAATGCTATGTTGGTTGAACACATCTCACAGATTCATAATTAAACTCTCTCTCTATTATTTTCGCATGTATTTAATCAGTTTAACTTCAGTCTTATATATACGTACATTAGATGAGTTTTTTGTATTTTGAGTAAATGAAGCGTAAATTTAAAAATGATATGATCAATAAGCGATCTAACTTTAAATTTAATTTTTATCTGGTATTTCATCTGGTGTTCCTTATATATATGTACCCAATTAACCCTAATATATATAGATATATATATATATGCTCCGCATCCCTTGTGTTCTAGAGTCGAAAAGCTTTGAACTTTTCGTTTCTAGCCAAAAACAGTATTACTGCGAATAAATTCGTACTGTCCTTCAGATACCAGTCACACATAACACACACAAAGACAAGACGTACGCACGGAGCGAAATACATATACATTCTCAACTTTCGAACATCTATGAATTGCGTAAACACACAGACACCGGCAACAATGGATTCTACCATTCGTTTCGTATCCACAAAGTTTGAAAGTATTCGACTTTTCCGTTCCGCCTGTCAAGGTAGGTATAAACTTATTATTCAGCATCCCTTCTACAAAAAGTCACCGACCGCCACTGACATATATATACCTGTGTAATTCAACATCGTGTGAAAAAATTTTTGTCCATATCTAACAGGTTTTTTTTAGTAGATAATATACTAATGGTGAGTGGGACCCCTTAGTTGGCCGCATCAACGGGCGTCGGTGTGCGAAGTGGGAAGTGTGAAACGGACCTTGCGGCCGCAAGTGCAACGCGCGCTGCAATAAATAACGGCGGCCGTCCAATCAAGCCGTCTGGGCAGGCAATTTCCTATGCCATTTCACTAATTTAGATCGCCCTCGAATTGTGTGCCCGGTCGGCTCCGGAAGGGTTAGCGCAATTACGGCAGCGGCGATCAAACCGCGGGCCGCGACTCCCGCTCCTGTCCACATCTTTCCGCCGCCACTCCGACACGACATCTGTGACGTCATATAACAAAGTTTTGTTTCCTTTGTTATTTGGAATTTTTACGATTTTCAAAATATTATTAATATCGTGCATCTTTTATATTTATACATTTAACATCGGCTTGGAGATTTTTTTCACATAAGTCCTATGTACACTAGTAATATTAATAATATAAACATTAAAATTAACGTGTTGCAGTTAATATATAATACACATTAAATTAATCAACTAGAAATCGAAATCTATCTATTGAAAAAATATTTAGTTGCTACCGGGATTCGATCCTAGACGTCTTTCGACGTGCGTTCTCCATTTTGGCTATATCAATCGAATACATTATCGATAAATTTCGAAATTATATTCAGTCATATTTCCAATTGATACATCTACCATTCCATTTTTAAAAGCAATCAACTTTATATTACGGAGAATCTCAAATACCCGATACGAGACACCAGAATTAAATTAATTAATCAAATTTTAAATTTGGAAATTTTAATGTTACTTAAAATACCACAGAACATGTTCTGAAAATGCAACTTCACAACAAAAATGTGCTCTCCTTAATCTATATATATAAAGAAGAGTGTCTGTTGGTTTATTCGTTTTTTATACAAATCTACAGTTTACATGAGATTTTGAAAAACCACCCCCATCCCCTTTTCCCACACCTTAAAGCAGAATTTTGGTATATCTTGGTGAAATATGTGCATTATATTTGTGTAAATTTAAAACAGCAAACAAAAGCGAAAACTGCTTCTGCTGAGACACGATTTTCGGTTCGATCGGATATATTTACGGCGGTGATATAAAAACATTTTATATTGTATTTTTTCGATTTATCGGCTGGGATAAACTATCGGAGGCTGGCCAGCAGAGTTTACAAGCTTCAAGACTGCAAGGAGAGCGACCATCGGCGTCTAACAGCCCAGCTTCACAAAGGTTAGTGTATTTTTATTTGCATGAATTGAATGAATGTATTCAACATTACCAATAGAAAATTCAGGACTGGCTATCGAAGGGTAATTATGGCAACAATATAAATATACTTAAAGTATTAATATAACAGGACCACGTTATCTGAAAACGCCGCATAATCCAAAATAAATATTGGTACATTAATTTCTGTCTACCGCGGGTTGTCCGAGGCTTCATCCGCAGCATATTACAATTGGTCGTTTATCTCAAAAGTGCATTGATATACACACACAAGCATACGATAAATAATCATTTAACATTAACACTGCATGTGTACACGGTGTTGATGCGTCAGTGTGTGGTTGTTATTCGCATCAAGTTTATAGGGAAGGAGGTCATGGATCTCAACATGCATATAATCACTCTCGTGCAGTGCTATGTGTTGTCATACATTATACTAGTCTTCTGGAGTATCGTGTGCCCCTGGTAACGAATGGTCACCATCACTAACTTGTTAATAAGTAGGTACTGGCTAAATAAATATTTATTTATTATTACGTACTCGCGTTAGAAGTACGTCTCAAGTAATACAACTCAGAGTGGAAACTCTTATGTGACAATTATAATCTTTATTACACAACGGCGTTCAATATATGGAAAAGGGCCAGATAATATCCGTTTCGTGTGGCTGGACGGAACGAAATTGAGCGTTCAAAATAAGATCAAATACCTTGGCTATATTTTCAATGAAGATGGACAAGACGATGGTGATGTAGAATGACAGAGGAGACACTTGAGTGTTCGTGCAAATATGCTGTCACAGCGTTTCTACCGATGCAGTAAGGAGGTGAAATGGATCCTGTTTAAATAGCTCTGGTCGAAATACAAGCAAGTGATGTACAACCGACTCCGAATTCAGTACAACAACTCATACAAAATACTGTTCGGATTGGCGCGTTATTGCAGCGCATCCACAATGTTTGCCGAAGGCCGTATACATGGATTCGTTCCGCTTCTGAGACATCGAGTTTGCTGGTGTAAAGCTGCTGCCGGAGCTCTCTAATGCGAGTGGCACTTTCATGGGAAGCTGGTTCCCTGAACGGAGAATGGCAACGACTACAGAATAGCTACAAATACAATAATGGCTGTGACTGAAATGTAATAGTTATATTTAAATATATGTGAATTTTTTTGAATCACTAGGAGACTGTCTTACCGACCAATAGACCGACAAGCACGTATATAAAGTGTATTTATCCATCAATAAATTCCAGGTATTACAATAGTTAGTAATTCAATTTACAATATTGAAAGTATACTTAAATTTTCAATTTACAGTCAAAACTAATATAAAAGTTATTACTGTTTGTTAATCGACTATTAAATTTATTATCAAAATTGCACACTTAAACGATGTACCAAGTGAAAAAGCGACCTAGTAAACTGAATTCAAATTTTATACAAAAATTAAAAAGGTGGAAATTTTCCAAATTTTGTGTTAAAAACGTGGTGAGTAATTTTTATTTATTTATTTAAACACATATAACATACAAACATTGTACAGCTAAAAAAAAAAGACAGTCTACTACATATATTTTACACCCTAAAAGAGTATGTACTAACTAGGTGGGTGTGTAAATTTATTTATTCTTAATATAGTGCGTGCATAAGTATATAAAATATAAATAAGATAAACTATATAACTTATCTTTTTTATTCTTAGTTTCTCCTCCTTTCTTATATCATCTGGAATTTTAATCAGGGGCGTGCACTCTGTACAATCAAAAAATCAATCTTTGCGAAAAAATCTAAATTAAATATTTATTCGACATATTATGTATTAAGTATATAGATCTACCCTAAAATAATTCAGTTATGTTAACGTGTTAACTAGAACCGTGTAATTAATGCAAGAATTTAAAATTGACAAACAGAGCTGTGTGTTTTATCGAAAAACTGTCCCAGACATATTCGAACTAAACGAAACGTGTTGCAAAAAGGCCGCAAGTATGTTTTTGAAGCGGACTTGACTGTATGCATTCCAATACACTTTAAACATAGTATTTTTTCATATTTTAACTTTTTTAGTTAATAACTTGAAAAACTTTCCAAGAATAATAGTACTAATACACATTTACAAAGGTTTACATACACAAAAAGATGTTTCTGAAAGAGAGAATGATGAATACAACCTCTAATAATAATTATACTTTTAAAATAAGCAAAGTTATCTTTGTGGTTAAGATTCATATTTTTATTATTTATCTTTGTTTAATTAACCACTAAAATGAGTTTAAATACATCTACCGGTTTCGAAAAATACCATTTTCTTCTTCAGGATGTCATAACTAACTAAAAAATCAAATATCTAAACACCTACCACGAAACATTAGACCGGCATTTTATACAAATAATAGTATAGGAAATTTACTCATAAATTCTAAAGACAAAGATGATAAATTTAACAATTCTGGTGTCTATAAACTTAGTTGCAAGGATTGTGCTGCATTTTACATTGGTAAAACGGGTAGAAATTTTAATATAAGAGTAAGGGAGCATTTGAGATGTTTGAACAATAGTGGATTTTCAGAATTTGCTAATCATTTGATAGAAAATGGTCATGATTTTGATAAAAAATTGGGATTGTCAATTTTGCATATAAACGGTGTTGGTCACAAATTAAATAATTTGGAATCGTTGGAGATAAATAAAGCGTGTAAAACTAATCAAAAAATTATAAACAACCAACTAAATTTAACTACGAGTCCCATTCTAAAATTTTTTCCTAAAAATTATTCGAGTAAATTTGTATTAAGTAATGATTTGAGTTAGGTACTAAAAATAAAAAAAATAAAATAAAAATATTTCTTTTAAAAATAGATTCTGTCAAAGAAAAGATATATGTTTTAGTTAGTTATGACATCCTGAAGAAGAAAATGGTATTTTTCGAAACCGGTAGATGTATTTAAACTCATTTTAGTGGTTAATTAAACAAAGATAAATAATAAAAATATCTAATGATAATCATCGCTTTTACACCATCAATATTAGCAGCAACATAACCTAAGTCCATGCCTAGTGCACGCCGCTGGTTTCAATGAAAATCTTCATCGCACTGTACATCATCGATTTCTGTGATTTAGCCATCTTCCTGAATGGCAGTCTCAGTCTATCTCTTCCTCTTGTACGATGCTCGTGCTCATGTTGAATTGCATCAATTTTTCTTTTAAATTCTACTGATATTTTATGATTGAGGACTTTAAAAAAAATACCATAGGATTGAAATATATTACAAATTAAGATCCTTCAGCATTGCACTGATCCGAGTTTATCTATTTTTCTGAGTATTATTCTCATAGCTGCAGGGCGGTGGTGTGCTAAATAAAAAAAGTATCAAAGCGGTATTTGATTTTAACCCCACCACAAAAAAAAAATTTCTTACATACTTTCCCACGAAAATTTGAAAATGAATAAGTTTGAAGTTAAAAAGAAATAATTTTAGCCAGCAATAAGTTAGTTTTTGTAAACGCTTAAACCATACATACGTAAAAAAATCTATCGAGCTATGACATGTCAATTTAGGGATAACTGTTTATTTAAGTCGAGTTCACATATTCGTCTGTCTCCAAGTGGTCAACGGTTGAAGGAATGGGATACCTCCACGCGCTCAGATGGTCTAACGCTTAACAAAAAAAAAACTATAAATTTCCTCGTAATGACTTTCATGTTTTAAAAATGCTCCGGTCCGAATATTTTGTATAAAAATATTTTTTAAATGTTCTTGAAAAGTAAGTTTCGTGTCAAAAAAGTAGCAGGGCCCCACTATACCACTGATGCAGGGTTAAATATTTCGGATATTTTCCAGGTGCGGGTGAAAGAAAGAATGTCAGCCTGCAGAATGCGCGAGTATCGTCTTCGAGCGTGTCATTAGCGAATTGAATAATTGATCGATCTCGCACGCCCAGATAAAAACACGATCCACCACCGGCTGCACCTGATAGTGAGAAGTGAAGAGCGAAAGTGCCGGCGAGCGAAACTAAAGCCGATGCAGTTTCCCGCCAAGACTTTCTTCAGAGTGGCGGGAAGCGGACGCCATTTCCCTGGCCTCTGCCGGCAGACTCCGCGAGACCAGATCCAACAGTATTACCACCGACAAACAAGCCCCCGTTTAACTTGATATGAATATCATATACAACATCAAAAGCTGCCTTAAATGCGCTATTAAATTATGTGCCACTGACCAATCACATGGAGAGGGGAATTTTGATGGCACACTTTCGCTCGTTCCCGAACCGGCCAGACCTTTCAGCAGTTAGCAGCCACAATTCTCCGCCTAGTCCTGCAGCAAGACTCTGCACTACATGCTGATTATGAAGGAAACCCCAAAGGGTCCCCACCCTATCCCGGAATAGTTTTGAGAGTTGTTTACTCTCGCTTCGGTTTCACTCAACAAATCAACGCGTACAACAAAATACAAAATCTTCAAAGCTTTTTTGGAATATATTTTAATGTTAGATCAGTTAGGTACGTTCCAGCAATTAGTTACTAAAATCTTGTAGCCTTTCTTCATAGTTAACTTTTTCATTTTCTTTATTATTATTTAGTATAATTATTACATTTGGTAATTATTATTACATTCAGTCATTAACCGATATAGGTTGTCTACATGCTAACATTTAATATTTAAAACTCAGACATTCTTATTTGTGTACGTTTTACAGAATATACAACTGAAGACTAACGAAATAGTTGATTAACCTTATTCGCAAATCCTATCTTTCCACCGCTATCCACCAACGTGATTTCATTTTTGGTAGAGTATCATAACATCTGGCATGTAGACTACAATATGCTGAAGTATGGCATAATAATTGACAATAATAGACTGCAATCTCAGAATACGCGTATAAACAGAAACATACAAACAGAAGATAAACAGAAACATCACTTTTTTATCCAATATTCTTACCCTAGTTCACATTTGAAAAACAAAGTAGCTATACATACGTCTCTCTGATTTCAATAAATTATTTTTTTTATCATAAAAATGATTAAGATTTTGGGCTAAAGATGCAATGCGCCGGCATTATCGAAAAAATTCCTGATATCAACACCAAAGATGATGACGAAGTAGGTGCCCTAATGGAAACGCCCTAAAAGTGGACCAAGGAAGGTGTGAGATAAATTGGTACACGAAACGAGAAATTAATAGGAATAAGAATCCATGCAGAACAGTTGTGAAGGGAGCCAAATTGAAGAAGAAGAACAAATACAAATTATTACAGTTGGATAGTAGATGAGTTTGTGTATTTGGGAAGTATGTTTGATAGAAACGGAAAGGCTGAGAACGATATCGAAAGGAGGGTGACTGCAGGGAATAAAGTGAACGGCGCTTTGAATGGAATTATATCTAACGGGAATTTGTCAACCGAGACAAGACTGACGGTGCACAATGGAGTCCTGGTATCGATACTTATGTATGGAAGTGAGGCCTGGAGCTGGCAGAAGACGAACGAAAGTAGACTGAATGCAGTGGAAATGAGATCACTTAGGCGTATATGTGGCAAATATATTTATGACAGAGTAAAGAATAAAGAAATAAGGAAAGAATGTAAAGCTGATGTTAGTGAGAAAGATTAAGAAGGGATCACTTAGGTGGTTTGGTCATATGGAACGAATGAATGAGGCGAGAATGGCAAGAAAAATATATGACGCAAGTGTTGATGGCACCAGAAATAGAGGACGTCCGCGGAAGACTTGGCACGACCAGGTAAATCAGATAATGGAGGATGGTTCTGTTAGAAGCCTCAACAATCAATGTATAAATGTGGATGAGGCGAGAATTGTGTGTCAGGACAGAGGAATGTGGCGCTCTATCCTCTCTGCCTACCCCCGCGGGGAAACGGCGTGATGTGAGGAGTCGGGGTAAGTACATCTATGATGGAAGTGCGTGTGTGTGCACGTGAATGTATTAAATGAATATTTGTAGAGACAGCCCAAAGATGGTGCGAATCCAAACATTAGTTTGCTAATAATACCGTTTCAAATGTTGACTGTAGTTTTATGCCAGGATGCTGATATTAGGAGAGCATCTATATTTTGAGTTGTACTTTATAATCTATACGTTAATTTTGTGATTATTTCCGCGGATTGCGATTTATAAGACTATTACTACTAGAAAAAAAAAACAGAATGACACAAATAATCAATTTGTTAATTTCGTTCATCTTTTTATATTTATATTTCTACTGCGAAATCGGAGAATATTTAATTGGCCGATTAACATTCAAAAGCTCGCTCCTGTCTATACAAGAAGAATGCATTATAAAATACGATGCAGACTGTTGGATTGCACAAGTGTGAATGTGGTGGTGTGCAACAGTGTGTGTTAGCGTGTGATTCGCGGTAGAAAATTAATATGGCGTTTTCGCTATTTATCTCGTACCTATGTACAGCCGTTCTGTACTGTGATTGTATTAAGTGTGTTATTAAACGTAACCTAGAAAATTTCCCCGTAACCTGTAATGTGCGTATCGCGCGAACTATTTTCAACTGCGGGATAAAATTTTGTAACGTAAATAGGTCAACTAGTATTTAAACACGTTCCGCGTTCGACGTGAATTAAGGGACGGTTGTATGATCAGCAGTATCTTTTGAACATGGTAACTTTTTACCCGTGGTAAAAAAAAACATTCGCTGGATTTACCACTATTAAAGTCAATCCCGCCTAATACTGTGACAATGCGAATAATCATTAAATACGTACAATTTTATTATTTACCTATAGCTGTATTCACCTCTACGTTCGAAATCTGTCACTTTTCAGCAGAAAAAAATTCATGTCTATGCGTAATAATGAAAATTCAACAAGGAGATCATAATCGGACAAACTTTCATCACTAAAATAGCGGAATATTAAATAATTCATTGTCGTATACTGCAACTTTCAAAGTATCAATGACACAAATGACTTTTGAAACAGCTGTAAAGAGTCCGCCACTTTTAACTAACGATTTACGATTTTACCATCGGATATCGAAGAGTAAAATTAGGTCACTACTAGATGAACTTTCCAGAAGAAAATATTTTTTTCTAAATCAAACTTCAAACAACCCGTTTTTTTTTTTTTTACTTTCGTAACTTTTTTTACCATTATAAAAACGTCTCTATTTTTGTGCTGGATCTCTTTCCACGTTAATTTCAAAAACTTTTTAAAAACCTACATCTTATATTATCAGCCAAAAAAATTGTTTGACGTTTTAACTTTGAACAATGATCGTTATGAAGGTAATGACATTTCTAAAAAATAAGCTTATTAGGTATTAAATAATAAATGTCTACCTACACAATATGTATTCGTTTCAATAATATTACTGTTCTAAATATGAATTAAATATATTAATTATAAAGATACACATATAAAATCAATTTTATCGAAAAATATTGTTGTTGCGCTACCGGGATTCGAACCTGGATCTTTTCCCTAAACGGGGGAGGTGCTTTATCCAACTAAGCTACAGCGGCACTATTTTAGCGACAATTTTTCGACCTTATATGTTACCTTTTTTGAAATCAATACATTTAATCGTTCCATCATTTGATAGAGCCATCTACCTTATTTTTACAGAATCTCAAATACCTTTAAGTAAATCTGATAGTAGACGCCAGAATTATCGATTCATTTTTATTAAATTTTGGACACATTGATACAACTTTATTATTTTTTAGGAGAACACATTCTTATTGTGAAGTTGTAATTATTCAGAACATAGATCTGTGATATTTTAAATATGAATTAAATATATTAATTATAAAGATACACATATAAAATCAATTTTATCGAAAAATATTGTTGTTGCGCTACCGGGATTCGAACCTGAATCTCTTCCCTAAAAGAAAAAAAATATTACTGTTCAATTATATTTTTCAAATTTTTGACAATATAATGTAGTTTTATGTTTACTATTTTGAAATAAATATCAAAATTTAAAAGGAAATTAACCAAATATTCTGTTTTCGCTGGTTATTATTATATCCTTATTCTGTATATTATATGAAGTATTGATCTAATTTTGGTACTACAAATTAATTTAATTAATAGTACAATGTATCTCAAATAAATTTTCCTACGCATGTATATAAAATAATAGCTTCAGATAAGTAGAACCCAGTGGCGTGCTATCAGTACTTTGAAATAAGCTGTCAGAATTTCTGAGAAATAAAATATGTATCTCGTAATATTATTATCAAATATGATAACATATATTTTTTTATTTAAGTTGTATTAGTGTTTCCGAAAATTTTATAAAAATGAATGTATTATTATTATCAGATGTCGGCCTAGTCAACTGAAAGTCGAGTCATAAAATCATAAACAGTGAAAAATTTGGTGACAATGTAGCGGCCGGTACATCACGTAAAAGATGCGAATTATTTTCGGGTTGAATGTGTTTTGTTTCCTCTTAATAGAAAATAAATATATGAAATCACATAGCATTTTATAGGGACCGGAATGTTTTCATATTTTTTTTTCTAATTTTTTATTAGTACGTCCCTATAATCCTCGAACTTAATTTTAGAACCAATTCTTACATTTTATTTGTTACCTAGCACAAATACACTAGGCACCTCACACGAGCGAGGTTTGAATAATTTATATAAATTTTTAGCCGATGTCTCGATATAATAAATATGCCCACCCATATATAGGTGTATTTATGAAATACCAGACAAACCACGCAAAATGGAAAGAAATAGTTTTAAGACACTTTTAAATGCACTCGTTGGGTATTTTTCCCCAGTACTATTTTCTTTTTAAATGGTGATTAATATACGAAAACTTGTACCATCGATATTCTGTATTTTTAGTCTCCCGGGACGAGGATCAAATCTCCAATCTTTCTTGCAGTAAGAGGGGTCTTTTCTTTAGTTATTTGTTATTTAGAAGAATACAAACAGGTTGGTAGTACAGTATTTGAGTGTGATTGAATCTCAGTTATGACAATTAAAAAATGTCTATACATATTGTACATGTTCTTCTTCTTCTTCTTCTTTTAAATAGGCAATCCATCCTTCAAGAGTGATTTGTGCCATTAATCAAGTTACAACTTTATTTTATAGAAAAAAGTATAATAATATTATAGAATAAGAAATATTATATTACAAGTCAATACCATTGGCGTTCAAAAAGTAGGGACGATCGCCCCTTTCTATTTTCGGATAAATTTGTATTTAGCGTTCGAAATCCACAATGTGTTCTTTCCTTGAGGGTATATTTTTAACGGATTTTACATAAAGGTGTTTGAGAATGTAAAATATAAAGAAGATTGCTTTCAAATAATGGAACAACAGATGTATCAATTTGAAAGTGTAACATATAATTTCGAAAATTTGTCATCAACTTACTATGTTGGTGTAGCATAATCTGTCAATGCATTTCCTCGGATAGTAAAAGGTCCAGGTTCGAATCCCGGTAGCAACAAAAATATTTTTTCGATAAATTGATTTTATATGTATATCTTTCTAATTTATAAATTTAATTTGTATTAAAAATATCACAGACCTGTGTTCTGAAAAATTTCAACTTCACAATAGGAATGTGTTTTCCTTAAATAAAATTTAAAAAATATATATTTTTTTTTTTTTAGGAGAACACATTCTTATTGTGAAGTTGTAATTATTCAGAACATAGGTCTGTGATATTTTTAAATATAGGATTTGTATTGTAGATGGCTCTATCAAATGATGGAACGATTAAATGTATTGATTTCAAAAAAAGGTAACATATAAGGTCGAAAAATTGTCGCTAAAAATAGTGCCGTTGTAGCTTAGTTGGATAAAGCACCTCCCCCGGTTAGGGAAGAGATCCAGGTTCGAATCCCGGTAGCGCAACAACAATATTTTTCGATAAAATTGATTTTATATGTGTATCTTTATAATTAATATATTTAATTCATATTTAAAAATAAAATTTATCGTCTCCCCCCCCCCCACCGGATTTAACTGTTGGAAGGCTTTGTTTCTAGTGTACCGGTGATTGCTCGAAGAATCACGAATTATTACATTACATTATTATTATATTACATTATTACGAATTATTAACAGTTATCAATCATCGAACACAATCACAGTTGCAATAACGGTTAAACCTGAGTCACTAAACTATTTTAGCGTCCCGTTATTTCCGCCAAGCAAGCGAAAATTAAAGTATCCAAGCTTTAAACACTGTCGAACCCTTGAACTTGTCACTTTTTGACACGCAAAAACATTAAAACGTGCCGCCTACATCTCCAGCTTAATGTTGCCATCATCGAAGCTTATTTTTCTCCCTCAATATACTGTTATTTTTTTCTCTTAAAAATATGAAGTTCAAACACGTGTCCAACGAACAGCGGAAAGAAACATCAAACGATGTATGAAGAGTGGTCGGATAAAAAATGCACTCAGTAATCCCCTGCGAATCCACTTCTGTTTTGTTAACATGTTATTTCCATACATTTTGTTGATTCGTTCTGGCCTATTCCCGAAGGAGAGCATATTTTCCATTTTTTGGCTATGGGTAAAGTACTCGAGTTCCGATTGGTTAATTCCCTTCCCGACGGCATCGCGTTGTAGTTTATTCATTAAGAATCTGCCTATATGGATATGAAAAAATTGTCATTAACTATTGTGAAGAATAATTTACTATTACTTAAATTGAGTTAATAAATAACAATATTTTATAGGTGAATATCTGACTAAATCACGAGTCGAAAATATTCAAGTGATATGTGCCTAATCTCAACCATGTCAGAGATATAACCATTTCTAAAAAATGTAATTGAAATATTTTATTGATTTCAAATTTTATATTGAATACGAAAAATTAAAGTCATCAAATTTCAAGCTGTCAGACTATTATTATTAGATGATTTAAAGCCTGAAGCAAAGATATAGATTAATAATAGATACATTTTTCGAATATTTATTTCGAAGTATGTAGACGATTTTGTAAAAATTTAAAACAAAACATATATCAAAAACCAATTGTAGCTACAAAGTAAAATAATAAAATTGCTAAAGAGTATTGTACTAAAGCTTGTTTGTAGAAATAGAAAACCTTCTCTGAATCGTGGACTTATGAAATTTAAAAGAATTAAAAACGAAATTGTAATGATTATTATATTAATATAGTTATTAAATATACCCTTTACTGACGTCACTGATTTTCAATCATTTAATTTAAAGCTAATAATTATTATGATTTTAATAAAATCATATATAAATATAAAGAAAGATTATTATAATTTTCACTAAACTTAACCTAGTTGTACCTATTGCACGTAGTGTGTGTAACCCTACGTGTTATATTGTCACTACTATAGTTTCAAGAGGGTAATGGAAATATGGACAGTAAAGATGAAGTGTTAGGGAATGTGATGTTATTAATTAAATATAATATGCACCTCTCGAAACTATAGTAATGACAGTATAACCCAACATATGTGCAGTACAAAGTTTAGTAAGTCAATTAATGATAGTAAAGAAAGATTATCAAAATTTAGTCAATTTTATTAATTTTTTAAACGTTGACACATTTTTCTTCTTCATTCGAATTGAAACCGTAACCCAATAAACAGAAACAGTATTCTGCTAACATTAATAATATAAAGCGATGACGAGAATATTCCAGAACGGTGAGATACCGAAACCTCAATACATTTTGTCATTGATTTATTCTCGATTTAAAATTACGCCGATCTATTTCCACCCGAACATTTGATCTTCCCGCCTCGTTTGGCGCATCCGAGATCAGGAAGAGTGGAGAGTGGTCCAGCCGTATTATCTGACCCAATTCCTCAGCCCAAGTGTGTCACGTCGAGGAGGAATTCGCCGTCTTAACCGAAGACGCCGGGACCTAACAGATGAATAACAATAATGCTTTCAAACTGTGGCGCGCGCTGCAATAATACAAGTTAGATTATCAAGCTCTACATAGAAAACTGTTAAATATATTTGTTATTTTTAATTGCAAGTATACCGAATTGTGGAAACTACACATTTCCTTCGTGTTTTGTTGAAAATGTATCATTTCGGGAAGCATTTAAGACGTGGACACTAGTGACGAGCACAGTCACGAACTGTGAGTCAATCACTGATATCTTTGAGTGACACTCACTATCAGCGATTGGGCGTTTGAAAACATCGTCATTCGTGAATTGATTTTTTAACTTTCCGACAGATTATGAATTAAAATATTTCACGAATTTGTGAAATTGATGCGCATAATTTTTGAAGGAATGTCGTCATAATCATAATCAGCTCTATCTAGTAAATGATGCTATAAAAAATTACCCATGTGTGTTGGGAACTTGATTGTCAAAAAGTTTTACGTATAAATATACGGAAAACAGCAAATGCTGGAAATTTGATCCGAAAAACACACTTTTATTATATAAAAAAATTTCATTCTCATATTCATATGTTTTTAATGCAAATTATTAATAACGTTTCTAAGTTAATTTACAATATTTTTAAGCTTTATATTTTCTTCTTCTTTTTTTTCTTATTGGATATGTTACATTTTAGTGCACCTTTACGTAGTACTTGTATATATTATTTTTTATTAGATATACATTAAAATTGTTGGAAATTAGACTTTTCAAGTAACTTTTTGATAGTGTGGCGCAATTTAATACGATGCATACTACAATTTAATGATTTCTGCATCCCTGTCAAGGGTTTAATTTTTATTTCTTTTTTGAATCTTATTATTTACCCTCATCACTATAGGTCCAACATTGTATAATCTCGACACTACAAACATTATGACTTCTTTATTCATATATCGTGAACATTCAAAGTGGGTCTTTGTTTCTGGATCTTGTTAAATTATCAACATATAAATGACAAAGAAGAAATAATTATTTATATTTATATTCATACAAAGTATTCCTATTCCTATTTAGGTAGGCCCACAATATATGTATGATTGTATACGATTATAAATACATATACATAAAGTGGAGCAATAACCCGATAATCCATATAATCAATAAAATATATCTACCAATGCTACATATTTTTTTTAAATCAACAAATCCAATAAAATAATAAGAAAATAAAAATATAATTATTTTATTTAAAATATTTCTCGAGTTATTTCGAAGAGTACATTTTTATCCAGTTATTTTGTAATTCATAAAGTTTATATAAAATGTAAAGATTGGGAAACTCGCGAGTGAAAAATGGGCTCACTCAGTTCCGACACGCTCGTCAGTATGTTTTGATAGGTTCCAGTAGTAGTGGCTTGATTTATTTATCTCGGTTCCACTGTTTAGCCGTACACTTTAAAAATTAATATTGAAATATTTTAGAATAATTATTATATATCATATAATTCAAGGACAGAAACCGGAAAACATGCTGATCATAATATAATATTAAATTTGAAGAATCGAACAATTTGTGATTTTATTAATTTATACTACCGATACTAAGAAAGTACACATAAAATATTTATTTAAGCATGAACAGAGTTATACACCCCCGACTAGAACGATCTTGAATTGTAGGAATGACTTCGACATTTATATAAATATATGAACAAGATCTATAATAGTACAAATAATATTGTTATATTTGCAAATTCAATTTTGTGGTTATTTAGACCAGCATTTTATACAAATAATAATATAAGAAAATTACTCATGAATTTCAAATAATAATAATAATAGTAATGAATAATTTGTATAGCGCCATTTTCGTAAAAACTTTTAGCTCAAGGGCGCTTCACACAAACTGTTTATAATTCTACAATTATCTTTGTTTTAAAAATTAAAAATTGTTATTTTCACTCGTGAAAATGACTTTTTGGAAAGATGCGTTTTTAGTTTCTTCTTAACCCTTCCGTAGCCATGCAGTAACACAAGTCTACCGCTTGGTAAGGTCGACACTTGTCACCATTAGATTGCATACGATAAATACTCGATTATATTATTATATTTATCGGTATTTAAAAGTTTGATAACAAGTATTTACCGCCATTGAAACTAGTAAAGGCATTTTTATCTCACCTAAAATGCTTAAAAATTACACATTCCTCGCGGTAACACTAGTTGACATTATGGCTGCGTACGGGTATTTTATATCATGGTATGTTGAGGGTTAAATAAAGTCTCTGATGCACTGTTTCTTATGACGGAGGGCAAAGAGTTCCACGCTTTTGGGCCTGATGATGATATGAAATTTAATTATTCCGGTGTGTATAAACATAAACGAACTGCTTTTGTATTGGTAAAACAGGTCGCAATTTTAACATAAGAGTCAAAGTAAATTTAAGATGTTTAAATAGTAATAGTTTCTCTGAATTTTTCAATCATTTATTAGAAAATGATTATACTTTTGATAATAATTTGGGATTGTCTGTTTAACATATAAACAATGCTGGTTTTAAATTGAATAATTTACAACCATTAGATAAATAAAGCGTGTAAAATTTACCAAAATATTATAAATATGCAACTAAATTTATCAACAATTCATATTATAAAATCTTTTTCTAAAAAAAATTTCTAATATTTTTGTATCATTAAGTCAATTTCCATCGAAATAATTTAAGTTGTGTACTAGATTTATTTTTAAATAATTATTATATTATAATTTTTTTTTTAATAGATTTTTAAAAACATTAGAATAACGCGATATATATGATTTGGGTTAGTTAATTTGACATACTGACGAAAGAAATGATATTTTACGAAATCGGTTAGTTTATTAAACTAACTAATTAAGTGGTTAAAAACAAAGTTAAACATTTTATAAAAAATGAGAAATTAGTCAAATTAAAACATGGGAATAAAATAAATATCATTATTTTTTTATATTAAATAAATTTAAGCTATTTTAGGATCTCTTTTTATATACATTTTAGCAGTTGAGGGTAGTGTCGAGAAGCAATATACGATGTGTGTGTCTGTTATATTCCTATTTTGGACCTTCTTAGAGTAACTTGCTCATATTTTAGAATAACGTATGAAGCTGATTATGTCACGAGTATTCTCACATCTAAAAATGATTTGATGCCAACTGGACCGGTTACGATACAGAGACGCAACCCGTGACTATATGAAGTATTAATTAAAACTGGTAGAATCCAGACCATGAACCAAATAGTGAATACATGTCGTTTTTTTTTCTGGGGACACAGTGAGTGTCACAAAATCACTTGCTCCAAGCCAGTGATTCCCAAAGTGGTCTATATCGACCCCCAGGGGTCTATGATAACCTGCAAGGGGTCTACGTCAGCGAAAAAAAAATTTGGGGGTCCATGAAATTAAAATGGGAGTCCACGATAGTGGATCTCAACATACACTGATAGTACCTATTTACTTACATTATAATCTTATAATATAAAGACATATGGTTTAATTATAAATTTACAAAAAATCAATATCAGGTAAGTGGTGAATCTACCAAAAACCGAAAAACATGGCAAGGGGTCTACGACACAAAAAAGTTTGGGAACCTCTGCTCCAAGCGATAGGGATACAGAATTGCAAAACTAATTTTTTATATAACTTAATTATATTCATTTAATATTTCATCAGAGATTATTAGAAAAACTGCAACATATTTTTGGCATCTTATAGCTGTGTACTTTACACGAAAATTCGTAATAACGTTAATATAAACCAATTTTTATTTATTATTTTTATTTGTTAACTTTGTTTTATTAACCACTTATTGAGTTTAAATACATCTACCGGTTTCGAAAAATACCATTTTCTTCTACAGGATGTCAATACAAATCAAAAACATATGTTATTGTTTCTTTACCAGAATCTTTTTTTTTAAAATAAATTTAGTATCTAATTCAAATTGTTACTTAATACAAATTTATTCAAATAATTTTCAGGGAAAAAATTTAGAATGAGACTCTTAGTTAAATTTAGTTGGTTGTTTATAATGTTCTTATTAGTTTTACATGCTTTATTAATTAATTTATGACCAACACCGTTTACATGCAAAATTGACAATCCATCAAAACCACGACCATTTTCTATCAAATGATTAGAATATTCTGAAAACCCACTATTGTTCAAACATCTCAAATGCTCCTTTACTCATATATTAAAATTTCGTTTAATTTTTATTTAACGCGATTAAATTAATTTATCATATTGTAAATGTATAAACGTTATTTAACGTCTACATCAGAATAATGCTAATCTTTAAAAAAATAATTAGTGTATTTTCTAGTAAGATTGAGAAAGGAATCGAAAAAATACCGAGAGAACGGGGCCTTGAATGCTGAACTTGTCGTGTACAAGATTAGCAGTGCACATTCAATGTATTCACGATTGTGTTGCTAAACTAATAGTCGCTCCGTATAGAAAGTAACAATCTTTTTAAAGTCTCTTGCGAATGAAAATGCAGCAGTGATATCAGACGAATAATGCAAGCATTTAAACAATAACACCTCTTAGTCTTATGAATCGTGTATCGTAGATATCTACTACAAACAATCTCATGGGAGCAAAATCTATATTTTAGAGATTGTCTCGAGTTGTAAATCTCTTAAATATCTCATCTGTGAACGCGGGCCATTCGATTATCACACTGGTATGTTTGCTGGTCTGCCAGTTCGCATTAAACGAGAACATAGAGTTCTTTTAACCCAGCAGTATAGTTCCCTTTCGGTGCTACTGTGTCGTTGCACATAACTCTACTCTTAATTGACTACATTCTCTGGCTTCGCTGTGCAGAGAAAGAGGAGTAGAAAATTAGTTTGAAGGGTATTGAGGAATTAAATTAATAATACTTGCATGTCAGCGATCTGTATTTAATGTGGTTTTAAGAATCGCGTCCAGTCTCTAGAAATATTGGGAACTAGATTGGGCAACCTAACCAACGAATCTAATAGATCGACGGTTTATTCTAGAAATATTGGGAACTAGATTGGGCAACCTAACCAACGAATCTAATAGATCGACGGTTTATTCTAGAAATATTGGGAACTAGATTGGGCAACCTAACCAACGAGTCTAATAGATCTACGGTTTATTCTAGAAATATTGGGAACTAGATTGGGCAACCTAATCAACGAATCTAATAGATCGACGGTTTATTCTAGAAATATTGGGAACTAGATTGGGCAACCTAACCAACGAATCTAATAGATCGACGGTTTATTCTAGAAATATTGGGAACTAGATTGGGCAACCTAACCAACGAATCTAATAGATCGACGGTTTATTCTAGAAATATTGGGAACTAGATTGGGCAACCTAACCAACGAATCTAATAGATCGATGGTTTATTCTCATGTAAAATCTCGATATGATTCGTGCGAACGAGAAATATCCAGATATCGAGAGTATCTATTATCGACATCTCTGATAATATTTACAAATGTGTACAACATATAATTGATAAAATGTTCAACATATAATTGATAAACTCTACAACACACTCGGCACCAACTGGAAATCGTTCACTTCCAATAAGATTATACAAATATGGACTAAATATATGATCCAATTCAGTAGAGATCAATCAGAAGCATCGCTATCCAACATTCTAACATAATCATTATAATAATTCACTAGTTCTACAACAATCTCACTACATTTTTTTCCTCTATTTTTATTTTTATTCATGACCGATCTTCATCTTTCTTGAATTAAATAACACCACAACACGAAAAAAACTGGCCACTTTAACACAGACGGCAGTCTAGCAAAGTAGCCAGTACAACGCTGCATATATCAGAGGTGGAGTCTACTCCATCTCACACAATAAACTACGAGTATATACTTAGTTGCAATATAATTGTATCTCATGTTTATCATGTTATATTATAATATGTACATTTACCTCTGTAACAACAAAAACATCTATGTCAATAAAGTCTAATAAATAAATATCTCAATTTTTACAACGTAAAAATGCTGACACATATAAAAAATGGTTACATCGTATCACTCTCGCGTACAATATGTTTAATGGCTGGCTCTCTGGTAATTTTATACAAAAACAAAACGATATGTATTGTATTAATTTGTATCTACTTTATTTCATATTTCATTATTGTCATACAATCTTCACGATATCAATGTTGGATTTGATTCTATGATTGAGCATGTGACACGTAATGTAACAACAAATTTAACTTCATTTGTTACGCATGCGCGTAAGGATACAAGCCAATAAACAGTATGTCAATAATTAGCTGCTGCCTTCATGTGTTTCATTTTAAATAATACGTCTGTAACGTGAAAATAGGGAATGTTTTAGTCGAATTAAATAATATTTTTCTGTAAAATGGTTTCAAAGCCATGCTTTAAAATAAAGTAATAATTGTGTTGTATTTTATCGGAGAAATTTTCACACTTTTCGTTATCTTTAAAATGTGATTGGAAATAAGCGAGAAAAATGGTGCTGACACGCCAAACGAAAAATTCTCAATAAAAAGTTGGCACTTATTCAAATATTTTCAAAAATAATTTTAAACAAATTAATTTATTATGAATTGACGTGTCTCTAAAGGAGGAATTTATGTAAAACTTACGAAGACAAATTACGAAATTGATGTTTAAAAAGTGTCATATAACTCCAAACACCCCAAGATTACAGCAGGAAGAAGTTTTAAAATTTAAAAGGTAAAAAAAATCTATTTGTTTTTAACTGTGTTCATAAATTTATTTTTAAAGCAATGTAAATAAATGCAGAGGACAAATCTTTCACTCAAAAAATATTCAAAAAACTGAACTGCCACTGGCAGCGAACCCGGAGCTTTTCTATTGCTAGTAGCTTGCTCTGACCACCTGAACTATGTCAGTCATGTTATTCGTTATTTATATCATACTTGAGTGACATCTATTTTTTCCAGTAGAAAGCTACAAACTATTTCTTTTAACTATTTGTTTTTGTCAGTTTTTCAATGAATTATTAAGGATCTATGTATCTTTGAAGAATTGCAACTTCACTAATAAAAGTGAATTAGAGATAATTAATTGTATATATATATTTTCTTTCTTTCTTACATCGCATTGCATTACATTACTTGTTTTCTTACATCGTCAATTATAAGTTTTATGGTTCTTATATGTGAGAAAATGAAAATATAGTTGAAAATTACGCGGTGTATTTATTTTTATTAATGTATTGTATTAAAGATAATATTAAAAGATCTCACCTATAAAAAATGTCCATGTACGGCTGAGATACAAAAAGTTAGTAGTAATTGGGAATAAAATATAATTTTTGGTCCAAGTGGAGTTATACGAATTACGCGATAGGCCACCGATACATTTTTCAGTTTATAATTAAACAGAATATTTCCTCCGCAGAGTCACTCGAGTAGGTACCTACTTGACGAATAGGAACAAGGCAAAAGTGCAACAACATTTTCATGTGCCAACACGGAATGACCATGGCCCCTATATGAAGATTAGTTTCCACCGCGGCCATATTTCATTTCAGTAGTCGGGCACATGCCAAAAAGCGGGCAATCATTCCGTTCGCATCGCACAATTCCTCACAATTTGCCTGGCACATTTCCACTCGTGAGAAGAATGCAGCATGCACATTCTGCATTTTACTAAGAGCAGTGATCGAACTTTATGCTAGAGACGCAACGTGAAAGGCGTTTTCAAAAGTCATAAACAAAATGGAGAGACGGTATAAAAAAGAAATTTGTAACATTTAAATGTCGTTTAGTGTGTGATTGTAATAATATCGTTATTTTTGTGATTGTTTATAGAATTTTCGGATAATTTGATCATTTGTAGACGGAAAGGGAAAGAACATGACAGATGAACGGAAATGGACAATGTTTTTCCATCTCGTTTTATAAACCGATTTACAGGGTGTTTAAAATAAATAAATACGATATATATAAATACAGATGGTTAAATATTTGCTACTTTACTGTCGAATTCGATTAATCTGGTCGCAGCTGTTGAAAAGGAATCGGATTGTAAGAAAATTTGTTAGGTCTGATGTGAGATTTCAACATTTAAAAATAAATGTAGAATAGTAATAACGCTACATTTTTCTGTTCCCACGCAGCATTTCCCAATTCGACGTACATATATCTATTCACAAGCAATCTTTCACACTCCTGTAAAGCTGCCCTACAAAATTTTATTTCCGTACGAGTTTGATTACAGCGGTGTTCAATATTCACACCTCAATATTATATTATTAATATTATCAATAATAGTTGAGTTTCGATTTTTCTAGAAGGTTTTAGTAGAAAAACATAAATTTTGGTAAATAAAATGAATCTTCAGGATTAATATTGTAATCAAAATAAATTTAGACAAATCATTAATACTCACTAACACTCAATATGGGTCACTGTACCTTAATCGGTAAAGCTATCTACCAGCAATAGAATGTTTCGAATTCAAGTTCCCGTGATGAAAATGCTTTTTCGAGAGATAGATTTGTTCTGTGAACTTACCTATATTTGTTTTAATAATCGCGGAACTATGTTCTGAAAAATGGTTTCTTCACAAATAAAATGTGATTTTATTAAAATTAATATTATTATAAATACTAATTAAATTTATTAATTAGAAAGATATACATATAAAATCAATTTTCTCGAAAGATATATCTCTTTTCCAATCTGGGAAAGGTGCATTACCAACTATGCTACAGCGACAGTACTTTTGACGACAAATTTTCGAACTCATATGTTACACACTTTTCAAATTAATACAACTATTGTTCCATTACTTGAAAGCCATCTACTTTTTTTTTACGGAATCTCAAATACCTTCCCCGTTTTGGAAAGAGATCCAGATTCGAATCTCGGTAGCGCAACAACAATATTAATAAATGAATTTTATATGTATATCTTTCTAATTAATACATTTAATTAGTATTTAAAATATCAAAGACCTATATGCTGAATAATTACAACTTTACAATAAGAATGTGTTCTCATTTATTAATATTATTATAATTCACATAAAAATCAATTAATTAATTAAAATTATGAATAATGTATTAATTAATTAATTAATTTGTAGATCAAAACAGATACATACCATTTATATAATTTACTAAAAAAAAGAGTATTTTAAAGACACAAAAGAACTCTACGATGTTTTATACATCGGATGGCAACAAATTATCGTGTCCAAATATTGTAATGAAAACAAAACATTTAATTTTCATTACGTAATTTGTGATTTTCGGAAGACGTACCGAATGAGAAACATCAAAAATAATTAAATTACAGCAAAAACAATTCAAGCCTACAGCAATTTGAAATTTTTTCTCAAGAAGTCTTTCAAAGTTGGTTGATTGCAAGAAACCCATAAAAGAAAAATATTATCCCAATTTTTTATACAGTAGCTCGGCTCAATAAAGTCAGCAATAATTTCGCAGACAAGCTGGGTGGAATACCAATTGATATTAAAAAATAAAACCTAATTATTTCATATTACTATTTATATATCTATACAAGAATATTTCGTATCTGACAAAATGAGATGTCCTCGGGTCTTGTAACAAGATAAGAAAAAACGGTAATACGGTATTTTTTGCTAGCCTATTCGGATTCAAGCTACTGTCAAAAATAAAATTAAAATTCTGTTCTGTGATCGTTAAACCAACAGTGCTAAAAGGCTGTGAAACCTGGAGCCTCACGAAGAAGCAATTAAAGACTATCCAAGTATTTGGAAATAAACTTCTTCGGGAAATATTTGGACCGGTTAAAGGATTATCACCGATGGCGCGTCTTCCAACACCCAAATATCATGACAATATTGAAGAATAATAAGATGGGCAAGGCATGTTATCAGACATGATTAATCTAGAGCATTCCGTAAGGTCTGTGAGGGAACTTGAGCCCTGAGATTCTCAAGAATGAGATGGACGGACGAAAGAATACAGCTATACTAAAATCCTATATTAGGAGACAGAGAGGCCTGGAAAACAGTTGAAAAAAGCCCTCAGAGCCAACCATCATATATGTGAGTACCAGAATCAAAAGCAGACATGTCCACTTTACCTGTTTTCGGGTAAAATGTAAAAAAACATTGTACCACAACAGTTACATCTGGAATCACATTGAAAATGACCGGTTACCGCGGGTTACATGGCAGCCGTCTTATTGGTTGAAATCAGATTTGTCTGGATTTGAATTGACATGTTTGCGATTGAAGTAACAAGCTAATTTTAATAGCGTTTTTACAATAAATTCGGTGATATTTGTCTAATTTCTAATAGTCTTGTTGACATTAATGAGCTTTATATTTTAAACATGAATTAAATAGATTAATTAGAAAGATATACATATAAAATCAATTTTATCGAAAAATATTGTTGTTGCGCCACCGGGATTCAAACCTGGATCTCTTTTCTAACCGGGGAAGGTGCATTATCCAAGTATGCTACAGCGACAATATTTTTAGCGACCAATTTTCGAACCTGTATGTTACCTTTTTAATATTAATACATTTAATCGTTCCATAATTTGAAAGAGGCATCTACCTTATTTTTACAGAATATCAAATACCTTTGATAGCAGACGACAGAATTGTCAATTCATTTTTATCAAATTTTGGACACATTGATACAACTTTATTATTAGGAGAACACATTCTTATTGTGAAGTTGTAATTATTCAGAACATAGGTCTGTAATATTTTAAATATGAATTAAATATATTATCTTTCTAATTAATATATTTAATTCATATTTAAAATTTTACAGACCTATGTTCTTAATAATTACAACTTCACAATAATTGTGAATAAGAATGTGTTCTCGTAATAGCTTTATATACATACATACATACGTAACTAAAAAAACATAAAAATTGAACATGTCTGATTTTGATTCTATGATAATAATACAATAAAAATAGCAAACTCATTGAATTCAATGTTTATAACAATATTATTGTTATCGTGATGTCTGACAATTTGCACCAACGGTTTATTAGTGAAATTAAGTGTTATTACTCCAATTTAATTCAAGTAGTTATTCTTCACACACATCTTCCATCTATGATTCATTAAAGAAAGCAGATGTTCACATTATTATCTACAGATCTGCTGTCAAATAAATTATTTATAAATATTGTTTTCAAAGTTTGTAATCACAATGAATAAAGAAAAATCACAAAATAGTATGCGTAAAGTACGGACATAGCTTGGCTTCGAGCTCTAAACCACTCCCTTCTGTGTATACTGGATATAAGTGGTTGGGAGAAGGAGAATTATCTGCATAATTATAACTTTTTCGTATTAATACCCGGAGATGTGGAGAACTTGGCAATTACGGAGAAAGCTGGTCTTCGCATGTGGTCACAGACCATTTATCCGCGATATTCAGATAGTCTAGTCGATAGAGGAATATGCTACTGATGGTTGATATTTGTGTCCCTGTGATTTTTAATCGGTCACCGTGGCACCTAATTACTCTACATCGCAGTAACCGGTTCCCAGACCGTTTGATTGGTGACTTTTGAAACCGGTTCCAACTTGCAAAATGCATTATCGAATTTGATCAATGAAATCAATTTAAGTTGGTTCTTTTTAATTTTACTTAATTAGTCAAATTCTATTATGCACGTCGATAGTTGGAACTGGTTCCAAAAATAACCTGTCAAATGATCCAATATTGATAAAAAAGTGCCAACCTGGCGACGAATGAGAAGGACCGATATGGGAGCATTCGTTCGTAGAACGGTTCTGGGTGGGTGGGTGGTGTATCACCTCTCACTGATGTTGATATCGAAGAAGCTGAACATCATAATACTGGCAAATCTACAGACCACCAAATATATAGACATGAACTAACGCAAATTTCTTATCCCAACATTTCATTTTGGTGTCACTCACGTGATCACTTTGGTACAACTTGATTAGAACTAAAATTTAAACGCTGACAATACAATATGCATTAATGTAAAAAATACGTCTTGTTTACACAAAGATTTAATTTTCAAAGAGTAAATACAATAAATGTGGAAAAAACTATCGGATTTATGTTTCCACAAATAATGTGTGTATTATGCCCCTCGTTCCGCAACTAATGTTCTAAACTTCTTTCCTATGTGTACACTTTATTTCGTGTCTATTCATTTACTGGTCTGTGGGCATATCTAATTTTCAGTAAATCAAATTTTTTAGACGATTTTTTGGAACTGAGTTGTATTCCACCAAACCGCAAAGGTCGCTCTGGAACTGAATTGTAATAGTTTACCAAAGGCGTGTAGGAGTCACGTGAAGTTTGCGCGAGTGATATCTTTAACTATGCGGGCTGAGGTCACTTTGAAGCCAACTTCTTGTGAAGAAAATAATATTATTATTTCAGGAATATTATAATCTTGCTTTAGACAACCGTTCAAGATTCTGATCGGTGGCGAGTTTCTTTAAATTAAATTATTAACAATTGAGCCTGTCGCGGAGGCTCGGTCACGACCGGACGGTCCGGTGTTCAAATGTCTCTATTTAGTAAAATGAGATAAAGAATTGAAATCATTATTAAGATATTATATTGAATTTATGGGTAATTAAATTAACACATTTCAATAGACAATTCGGAGTTTGCTAGAAAATATGACGAAAAAATACATTTTATATCAATATTCAAATATAAAACTGCGTTATTAAAATACAGCCCTAACTGGGTCAACACTGCATAAGGACGTAATAAAAATATATGATTAATGTATTACGTAAATAATTAGACAAAATACTTTGTTTAAACCACTATTTATTGTTAATTCAACATGTTTCGATACCTATGGTATCTTCTTAAGGAAACAATGTATACTGAAATTAAAAATACAAGCATAGATAAAAACAAAACTATAAAGTGGTGTATAAGTGAGAACTAATACAAAAACAAATTTAAAAGGTGGATTTGGTTATTTATAATATTTAGCTTGCTATTAATACTTTTTTCTTATTTCTAAAATTTTAATTTTATCTAATTGTAAACCCCTAGTATTTGTATGTATAATTTCTAAACTCTCATTAATATCAAAAGAATGGTTTGTTTTCAAAAGGTGACTGGAAAATTCTGAATAGTTGTTGCTACTTAGGCATATCAAGTGCTCTTTAATTCTAATATCAAAATTTCTGCCAGTTTTAATAAAGAAGAAATTATTACGGTACACGCCTCATTTTTATGCCGCATTATAATTTTTAATCTTATATATTTTCACTTAGCTTGTATATGCTTACATTTTATTTATACATATTGTATTGTATTGCACATTAATATTTTTAGTTTCTGATTTTATATACCTATTTTCACTTTAATTTTGTATTTAAATTGTGTTTTGATAGTATTCAATGAGTTAATTTTGTTTGTGAAATATGATTAGTTTGCCAATTTGCCCAAAAACAGGTGCTTGCCTAGTTGGACAATGTATTTAAAAAAATCTTTATGTAACTAACTGTTTTTTTTAGCAATACAATATATATTATAGGTGTCTAAGAAATAAATTTTATTTAAAGTTAAAAAATGTGACATGTGTTAATATTAGAAATCTAAACTGTTTTCGACAATGATGCGCTATTGGAGCGACATCTATTTTTAAATTATCGAAAATTTGTAATACGTATTTGTTTTCAGTACGGTAGAAGTACGAAAATCGTACCGGACATAACTGGATGTGTATTATATTTATAATGAATCTACAGAATTTAATAATTATTATTTGAATTTAAAGCTCGTGTGCATTTATTGGTAGTATTTGAAATATCCGTAATCCTTAAAAACATTTAATTATATACTTTCATGATTAACTATTAATATATATATATATATTTAAAACAAATCTATTTTTTTATTCTAATCAAACAGATAAGAAATATTTCGTGCATCATCTACATCATTTCTAGAATAAAATATTATAAGTAAAAATACTATATTAACTTTAGGAGAACACATTTTTATCGTGAAGTTGTAATTATTCAGAACAGACGGTCTGTGATATTTTAAATATGAATTAAATATATTAACCTTCAATAATTGTCACAAATTTCTTCAAAATAATTTATTTGAAAGTTCACTTTGTAATTATTTTTCATACTTTTAATACTAATCTATTAGTACAATTGCTTGTAAACTATGCCCGTCTCAACACGGAATTTCTCTAATGAGCGGGTACAGTCCAAACTAATTTTTACATTTGTATTATATAGTTATATAATTAAGGAGAACACATTTTTATCGTGAAGTTGTAATTATTCAGAACAGACGGTCTGTGATATTTTAAATATGAATTAAATATATTAATTAGAAAGATATACATATAAAATCAATTTTATCGAAAAATATTGATTTTACATGTAAAAATTTATCTTTTTGATATTAATATAATGTATTAATGTATTACTATCAAAAAGGTAACATATAGGTTTGAAAATTGTCGCTAAACATATTGTCGCTGTAGCATACTTGGATAATGCACCTTCTCCGGTTAGGAAAGAGATCCAGGTTCGAATCCCGGTGGCGCAACAACAATATTTTTCGATAAAATTGATTTTATATGTATTTCTTTCTAATAAATATATTTAATTCATATTTACTATATTATCTGTACCTACTGTACAATTTTCCAATCAACAGACAATTATAGAAACAGATTATCTCATTATCACACTTTAATATCTTTAACAATAATTTCATCTGTTTGAACATTCGCAATTCTGTCCAATTAGTATCGGAACAAATCTGAGAATATGTATAAGGGGAACCCGCTAGCCTGGGCAGAGGAACTGCAGGGTGCAGGGTGCAGGGTGCAGGGTGCATGGTGCAGGCCGAGAGGAACAACACCGAGTCGGACCATCATCATACCTACCCACTCTGACATGAACCTGACTCCTGTTCCGCGCGGGCGACCAGGGGGGTCCAACGGTCGGCCCCTGATGACGAGGATCATTTCAAGTGCGAACTGCGTCAAAGTGTGAATTTGTAAGTAAGCAGAGCAATACATTCAGCAGAGATGGCAATAAAATTCAGCGGAGAAGCAAAACATTGTTTTAGATTGGCAGTGTGCTTCGGCGGTCCCTCGTTACGAGGATCACGTCTGCCACGGTTATCCATCGTGAGTCCGCGTGTGGCTGAGGAGCCCTATTCTCGAACCGCACACGCATGTTGTGCACGTGCGTCCGCTGAGCCGAGGGGTTTTGAGTGACGGATCTTCCTCCTTTTTTGTCCTTTCTCCTTTTTTCGGTAATTGCATCAGCTCTCTTGTGTTCACAAATTTCCCCTGCACAATGTACTTTTTGACGCCATTGTCCTCGATCCTAGGCCACGGTTTTCTAATGCTCAGATTCACCTTCAGGGTGTCTTTGAATCTTTAAATCCCCCCTATAACGGTAGTAGAAGTCAGAAAATAAAAGTTCCAATCAGCAACGCTTCTATTACGACTCCTAGACATCTTGTGTCGTGAATTTACGACCTACTTCTAATCGAGCTGATTATAACAGCCTATGTCTACGAGTGAGATTTTCCACCCGGGGCTATATCTGAGACAGGGATTATCTACCGTGACCTTGTTGTACGTTAAACGTCAAATGTCAGTCCATTGATTATTGATGTTTCATTCGTTAATTGGGTGAACCTTAATCTCCCAAGCAGCAGCAAAAACGTAACAAATGTTGTTTTAAAATGACAACTCTTTTTTGTTGTGGAGTTTCAATTTCATAAAAATTTTAAATATGAATTAAATATATTAATTATAAAGATACACATATAAAATCAATTTTATCGAAAAATATTGTTGTTGCGCTACCGGGATTCGAACCTGGATCTCTTCCCTAACCGGGGGAGGTGCTTTATCCAACTAAGCTACAGCGGCATTATTTTTAGCGAGAATTTTTCGACCTTATATGTTACCTTAACCTAATCGTTCCATCATTTGATAGAGCCATCTACCTTATTTTTACAGAATCTCAAATACCTTTAAGTAAATCTGATAGTAGACGCCAGAATTATCAATTAATTTTTATTAAATTTTTTGGACACATTGATACAACTTTATTATTTTTTAGGAAAACACATTCTTATTGTGAAGTTCAACTTCACAATAAGAATGTGATTTCCTAAAAAAAAAAAAAAATTCATAAAAATTGAATAATATACTCGTATGTCACAATTGGAAAAGACTACAGAATACATGTTTAAAAATTTGTCGAAAACATGTTCAGTTGATAAAGCGAAATTGGTAACGCTTTTCCACTGATAGGAAAGGTGCAGGTTCGAATTCCGGTAGCAACCATATATATAAATAGATTTATTCTGTATATCTTTCTAATAGATTAATTTAAATTGTGTTAAATGTTTATCATTTAATAACTTTTGTTTGGATGTTATTGGAGGTCAAAAGTGACGAGTGTTTCGTCTCAGACTCGAAAGAAAATAGGTCAAAAATATGAATAAATGATCGCTCAACATGGAGCCCTGAGACAGAAAGATGGGCCGCGACCCGCGGTTGGAGGCCCCCGCCGTTAGAAGCGGTCGACCTTGGGCCCAGAGGAAGAGGGCCCCGGTTCAAAGCCCCTCTCCGCGCGCACCTCCACCAGGGCAGCAGGGAACCAGGGGGCCAGGGAGGCAGGGACCAGGGCATGCAGTATCGTAAGGTGGGCAAGACAGATCGTGTTAGCATGTCTGCCATTTTTGCACCGTTGGATCCGTGTCCGTCGCGCACTGATGCATTTCAGAGAAATCACAGCATTATTATTTTTATTGTGAAACTCTTCATCGAGTGAAGCTGGTTTTGAGATAAAAATAAGGAAATTGTTTCATTTAAATATCATCATCTTTACTAATATGAAGAACGCAATACATCATAATATCACGGATCCGACTGGTTCTATCACCCTGTACCTATTGATGATAATCTTTAAAACCCTTTCTACCCCGAAGTATTAGATTGAATTTCCTAGCAACTTTATCAAGACCGGTTGTGTGATCAGTAGTAACTTTTTACTAACTAATCCGTTGCGGGTTGTTGATACATCAAATTTACTACTGTCAAAGCATAAATGGAGATGTCTACAGGCGCGACAAATGATCATGAAATATGCTTTATTCTATAGATTTTTTCGCCTAGGCATTCGAAATCTGTCACTTTGATGGTGAAATTTTTTCGTATTATGTATTACACGACGAAATCATCATCGGACGAACTCTCATCAATTTATTAACTTTAAGTATTCTTTTTCTTGAGATTATGACTATCAGCTCACAGACACAATGTGATTGTATACGTCCACCAAGTTTCACAGCCGAACGGCGACGAAGCGCTTTGGAACCTAGCCGCCAGGCTTTTATCGAACGCACGTGACATTTTGAACATTCAATATTGGTAAAAATAAATAAAGGAATTTTGTGTCTTGGCTAGTTTTACATAATGCACACCACTGGTACAGGTGTGATGTTATATAATATATTATTACGTAAATTAAATTTAAAAAAATTCAAGTTATAAAAAACAAAATGTTAAAAAAAAAACTTGCAAACCTATGCTCCCGATTTGAAGTCAAACGCCTTAACGCCTGAAGTTTGCAGATATTACAATATTTAGAAAGTGTTGACATATCAATTTTAGTGTTTTAGTTGAACCAGCAATATTTGAATATGTTCAAGAACACACAATTACTGGATTTTTACCTATAAAGGCACTGTTATTAAATAAATATAAGATATCTCATAGAGACGAAGCTATTTTTATTATATTTAATGAAAAATATACGGGGTGACTACAGGGCTTACGACCTGTCTTCGGCTGTCTTAAGTGATCACTTTATATATATATAACGTTCACCAATTCTCACCCCTCAATCTCCATATTTATCAATTTTTTTAAATTCTATATATGTTAGTACATGGACTCGTTTCCAGTACAGTACCACTACAACATCGCCATCTATCAATCAAATTTGATTTTAAAAAAAATCCATTGAAACAACATATTATATGTCAACTAAATGAGAATCTGATTTTTGTTGAAACTTATTTAAAGCATGTACTGTTATGTTACTGTAAAATATTTTTAACACATTATACTATATATAAAGCGATCACTTAAGCCAGCCGAAGACAGGTCGTAAGCCCTGTAATCACCCCATACTCCTATATATTTTTCATTAAATATAATAAAAATAGCTTCGTCTCTATGAAACTAAGTTACGGCACAAAGATATTTTGGTCACCTATCAGACATTGGCGTCTATATAAACTAAAAGAAGAGAAATCTTCGGTTTATTATAAATTCAAGTATTATTTAAGAAAAAGGAATAATATAGGCCAGTCCAAAGCAATATTTAACTAAAAAATTATAATTGCATCGTTCTAGTTAATTTTTTTTTCCGATATTAATATTTCTGTTTGGAAACGGAGACAAAAAAATTACACGCATTAATGAACGTCGAGACCTCAGTACGAAATTGGAAGTACCACAAATAACACGGGCATTATCTGAAGTCAACACCCACAAGGACGAAGGCACGAAGATGCCATCGTAAAGCAAGTACCTGCTGGTCATTATGCAGGACCCCGCCATAACCTGATCCAGAGACGGCTGACGGGTGACGGCTGCCGGCTGCTACGTCCTGTTTAGCAGCCAACAAGCACTAAAACATCACAACCAACTATGTGTCAGCGGGAACCTATTATGGAAGGCATTCCTTGGTGCAAGCCTCAAATCAACTATTATGGCCCATGTCCGCGAATTATTTTTAAGAGTGAATAGTGAAATAAAACAGTGTTATAACTCTCCTTGAGTTAGTAACTCTCATCGACAGGCGAAGTATTAACCTGACTACACATAAATATAGGAGACAAGGCTTAGGTGGTAGACATACAAGTAACTAGCGATGAGCTCAAAATCACGAACCGTGAGTCAATCACTGATATCTTTGAGTCACACTCACTGTCAGTGATTGGAATATCTGTAAATATCGTGATTCGTGATTCATTTTCTTATTTGATTTATATTTGGTTGTGAACCGTAATTCGGCGCATGTACATATGAAACGAAAATATTAATGAAGGAATGACGTTATAATTCGTGATAAGCGCCATCTAGTAGATTCTGCCAAAGCGTTTTACGTAATTTGACCCGAAAACTAAACTCACATTTTTATAAAGATTTTCATTATGTTTGTGATGATATTAATACTAATTATATATTCTAGACTATGTTTTTTTATTTATTCATTTATTTCGTGTGTTGTGATATCGTGCGGCGCATGCGTATTATTAAAGAAACTGTAATCACAGTCAAAGTTTTCAATCACTGATATTATCGAATATCAATCATAATCACACTAGTGAGTCAAGAATAGCATTTTTTCTTATCACTACAAGTAACCACCTAAGCCCTGTCTCCTATATTTGTGTGAATTTAGTTTAATACTTCACCAGTCGATGAGACTGTTTCTTTCGAAGCTCGAGTAGTGCTAATAAACTCAAGTTGAATAATAACATTGGTTCATTTATATCCATTCATTATGATGAAACTCTACAAAGTTAACGCCGATTCTATTAATAATATGATTTTTAAGAGACTTTCGACTCGAGACAATCTCTGAAATACGGATTTTGCTCACGTGAAATTCTTTAAAGTCAACTCTCGGCCGTCAGAGTCAAATTTGTATGACCACGTTCTATCTAAATCTCCCTTCAGGGAGCGTATAACCTACAAACTCTACGGCAGCATTGACTGCAACATCTCTCTTGTAATTATAACTATACCGTATTAATTGGTACTCGATATCTACTTGAATTTATAATTGTTATATTTTAATATGTTACTAATTGCTTTCAACATTAATCTAATATTTTGTTTTTAACAGTTACTATGCTGTACTCTTTGCTTCTTAATAAATGCCACCAAAAAGTTTCTGAAAACTAATATTTAACATTTAACTTTGAGCTAAAGAATTAACATATATCAGACCCACGTTGCTTTGCTTTATCAAGAGGAACTGGCACGAAAGTAACCACTCTCGTAACAGTTCCGAGTAAGGGTGGGTATTTTCAACTAGTCAACTTTCAGTAATTATAGTCCTCGTATACACACCATGTCTCAGATGTCCGCTTTACTTCACGCTCGTCACGTACGTCAAACGTCAAATTTGATTATCGTTCATCAATTAAATGATATTGAATCTCCCCAGTAGCAGTTGAAATTGAATAAATGTTAATAATTAAACGTGTTGTATTAATGTTAATGTTTAATTAATTATATCTAATTATCAGAATAGACAGTTGTATGAATCTATTAGGTAACCTTTCAATGACAAGGCGATCAGCAATGGAAATACGTTTGTTTGAATATCGTTGTTTTTCTAATACTGTTCCAGAATGTTCCTGTTCTGCCGTGGCATTCGGCATCATTTGAAAATAATCATTAAACTCTCGAAGCAAGCAACTCTAATAATAATTAGCATTGTTCCGAAATGATAAACAATAGATCTGAAATATTTCCAAGTCCATGAAGAAACGTGAAACGTGTCGGATATTAGCGGTACAATAATTCCTCTTACAGTGTGAGGTGAGTCATGGCTTCAAGGACAGAACTATTAATAACGTCATGGGGTGAGTTTTCAGCGCTTCAATGAGAGAATATTAAACAAAAAATACAGAAATAGGGGTGATAAACAGTAAACAGTAACTGGACACATTTATGGTACAATAATGTACCGCAATCATTTTTCCGCTATTTTTAAGTTGATTCTCAAACAATTTTGAATATAAAAATAGAACTAACTCCGAGAAACTTTGTTTTGAGCGACAGTGGTTTAAAAACAACGTTTGAATTACAATAACAATAAAATATATATAATACACATTGCCATCAAGTGATCATTTTTTTAAATCTGTATATGATTCTAGTTGATTAATTTAATTTGTAAATTTGTAAAATTTGTAATCAATTTTGTCGAAAAAAAAATTACATTATCTACATTAAATTAGTATTTAAAACATCACACACCTATGTTCTGAGTAATTACAACTTCACAATAAGAATGTGTTCTCCTTAATAATTTAATTTGTATTAAAATACCACAGAACTATGTTCCGACAATGCAACTTCAAAACAAAAATGTGTTCTTCTTAATTAAAATATTTCAAATTCTTTGTCATTTAATGTCATTACTAATGTATGTAAAATTTGCGATTTCATCTACTTTTGCTCTCACCGCTTCATATAAAAGAATCGAATATATATCAGTAATTTATTAAAAAAGTCAGAACCAATAAACTCATGTAACTAAGTGGTTATTGAATTGTACTCGCATTGTTCTAAGGTTGAAATCGTATTTTATCCGGATCTTTACAAAATGAAAAATGTTCACCTTTTTTAACGTGTTTTTTTTTCCAACCCGATCTCGCCGTGCGCACCGCGAGGTCGCGTCATCTGCTGTCTGTCGCAGAATTGAATTAGTTCTTTGTCCTTATTGTGTATATAATAATATTCCCCGATTATTGACGGCTTTGGGAACTTGTTTTCGATATTATTTTTTACAAATGTCACCTCCTGCCGAAGAGTCAACGTATCCGCATTGAACTTCAGAGCGAACGAATCAAACAACCGTCCCCGAGTCAGAGTTCTCGACGTACCTTCGATCGTCGGCCAGCCAGGACTCGTACCTCAAATATCACAGGAAACATGATCAATCGTGAAGAATGGATATACGATCCAGAGGCAGTGGAAGCCAGCTCGAGGTGCAAAGAAATATCAAACATTAGCAAAAATAAAAAATTCTTAAGAATTTTTACTATTTATTGGCCTAATAGCTACATTATTTTCATGAAGATAATATTATTTATTCATAAAACAAATTATGTTAATAAAATAAATTGATTTTGTAAACTCAATGCGATAATCTTCGATGCCTCAAATATTATTCTTGCAGTCTCGCATTTTATCCTTAACGCCTGGTACTGGACTTTATATTTTCGTCCTAGATGCTTTGCAAATTACATTAATTTGATGTACACCGATACGATTTCGCAGACATCCGTCTAGAAGTGACACGGGTGTACCGCCTAGTGTGAAACCACAACTCAATATTAAAAAATATATTTGCGTGTTGATGTTTCCATGGTTCCGTGAAATAAAAATTATTTTGTTAGAAAATGGTTGCTTAGCATTGTACTTTGTATAGAGCAAGCACATAGTGAATTCACAAAGAAGTTTTTTACTTACCTACCGAGATGTGAAAGCAGTATTTTAATTTTAGATTGTGTGCATTGAAACTTTTCGAAAAAGTGTCAAAAAACATAAGTTTGATATTTATGGGTTCTCAGTCAAATATGTAGTCACCATGGTGACGAGTATTGAAGGATTGAATTTTTAGAACCTGCTCAGGATTCGTTTGGTGATTCCAGCCGCGGTGGCAACAACCTGCGCCGTCCGAAATGACAATGCGCCAAACATTTACCTGGAAAACATTTTGATGCGCGTCCGACAGTTGGCAAAAAACGCGCACGTTGTTCAGCTGATAAGCCGACTATTGCAATGGGGTCAAATGTATACATAAAGTCCTGTAAACATGGCTGCCGCATTCTGCAAACAGAGGAGATATCATTTGTCGGGCTGTTTGCACCAGCTCAACAAATAATGCACTTGCAAACCCGGCCTGAAGAAGCAGCAATACGATCGTTTCATTTGTTTTCCTCTCGATATATAAACAAAAACGCAACGCCCAGACGCACTGACCGATTGGCGGCAATTGTGTCGATATCAAAATTAAAATAAAGTACACAAATAAAGAAGTTAATTAGCTTACATAAAAATCTATTAAGTAAAAATCACTTAAAATTGGCGGACTGTCATTTTAAAAATATGCAAATGGCATTTTATTTTTAAACAGCAAAGTTTTTAACAACAAAAAAAAACCGTCGTATTTATGTAATTATAACTAGCGGACGCCCGGTTGGCATTGAAATTATTTCATTTTTGAGAAATACGTGTAATAAATAGCACTTGAAAGAAAATAACGACTTATTTTAAGAAATTAGAACATAGATTATATTAGAAATAATGCAACAACTAACGACATCTATTAATGAATTAACGAAACATTTTACATTACGAGGTTAAAAATTTAAACTATATTTCTAATTTATGAAAATCAGTTTAATAAAATGATTAAACGAAACTATAAAAATACTTAATTAATATAATTGTATATAACCCTACCTTTTGATGCTCCGCCGTCCTGATTCTTGTCGCCGCCGATATCCCCAATCCTCTGCATTACCGACGCACTTTCGTAGCCGAGACTCGAATCAGCGTAGTCATTGGAAAGAGGTTCTTGCTTAATGCCGCTAGGTGTCGCCGCCAGCTTCTCGGCCAGCAGCGGATTGGCCGACGCGATGTTGTTGAACTTTCCCGCGTTGTTCAAACTTTGACAGTTGGCGAGGGGGTATTGGAAAGAATTTCTTAATATGGCGGACGCGGTGCTCTGTAAGTTTTGTAACCGCTGATGACAATTGAGTTGACCATGTTGCATTTGTAACATTTGATGGTTGGTGTTTGACAACAACATGGAAGCACTCGGGTGATTGTTGATCTGAGATTGTGGAACATTGTTGTTTTCTTCTTGCTGTAAAAAATAAGTCATTATTACTGAACTGCTTATGTAAAATAATATCAAAAAGTTTATTAGTAAGCAGAAAATATATATTATTTCGTATTAATTAAAAAAACTTTTTAATTACTTTTTGCATTCTTAGTAAATAATATACATTTATGTTTAAGATTGTGGATTTTGTGGAGAATTTTGTATATCTAATAAATATAATTCTTGTCATTAATAAATCGCATGTTTAATAATAGCCTCTGAGCGTTAAGCTATATAGGTATATAAATATTTCCAAAAATAAAATGTGTAATCAGTCGACACTTAGTCTCAGCTGGATTAAAAAAATATTGCTTCCTGGAAGTTCCATTTTTATAAATAAATTAATTATCTGAACTTTGTGTATCAAATCTAGGTAGGTAATCATAATTTAATTTGTTATTAACTGTATTAATATAATACCAAAAGGAAAGTTGGTACTAACTCTTGTCAGTAAATACTTTTTTTTTCCTGTCATCAAGGCAGGCTGACACTTAGTTAACATAATTATGTTGTCCTAAAGAATTTAATGACATAGGCTCAAATGGTAAATTTTGTAAGAGAATTCAGAGAGACAAAAAGGTTCAAATTAATTTTAAATTAAAATAGTCAAATTTGCCACATTTTTAATAACAATAAAATATAATCAAAAATAAAACAGTTTCAATCACCTTAATCTCAATATCTCCGCAACCTGCTGCATTGACAATACCCGAGGCCAGGTCTGTGAAGAAGTTATCCAGGAATGCTGCCTCACCCAGTTGCTTGAGGAGGTCGTCCGCATCCCCCTGCAGCTGATCTTCCTGTGAGGGGGCCTGGGGTGGTGCGGGCGGGCCCCCCATGGGGGGAGACATGTGCGAGGGGCCGAGGCTAGAGTGGCCGCTCGCTACAGCATCCTGGAAAAAATTCAAAATCATTATTAAAAAAATATTATTACTAAGAATAATTAAGATAATTTTTTCTCAGTCAAAATCTGGTTTCAATGTTTGTAAGCAATGACAATGTCATACTTTTATTACTTTTTATAACTATTTGCTGAATTTATTTTGCAACTTACTATTTATATTTATTAATACTTATTATTTATATATCATCATCACACAATAAGAAAAAAGATGATTCAAATTTATAAAAAGTTAGTTTTTTTGATAAGGACCATTTAGTTGGTCATGTCAATTGATAGAAAGTTACATACCTGAAGGCACGATGATAAGTCGACCATCCTCCCGTCATTATCTGGGCACCACAGCAGGTCGTCATCCAGAAATGGCATCGCCAGGGCTCCCGGAGGGCCCAGGACATGTGTTCCCGCCAATGTAAGATTTATCACAGAGAATCGGCGGTAAGACAGACCGCCGCGCACTCTAATGGTAGGTAGACGAACTAATCACGCACTTGTACTGTCGCTCACTCACAGATGTCGCTATAGTTATGGTTTATTTATTTTATTGTAAAAAAATCTAAATATATTTTTATAAATTTCACTGTTTCTTCCTGCACACTGTAAATATTATTATAATAAAATTATTTAACTCCCCTATGCATACACGGTATAAAAGTGTAAAATTTTGAATATTATTTTTATATTTGTAAATAAAGAATTTGGCATCAGAGGACGGATGTTTGAAGCAAATTTTATATCTATTTATTTTTAGGTAATTCATGAACACATTCTGAAGTTATTTTATATTCGATATTTAGATAAAGTATTATATTAATTTGAACACTGTTTTCGTTGGGCTCTGTAAAATTTATTGTTATGTGGTTTCCTTTTTCTGCGTTATCTCACACTGTGCATCCAGATCCTTTTCAAAAGCGATCTGAAACAAACAGTATTTATTACATATCATTTATCTTATAAACAGCTCGAGACGTGCTATTATTTATCTGAAAATGCACTAATAGTTTATCTTTCCGACAATAGATGTCGTCGCCACTGCTACTGACTTGATTGAGTTTTCCGACAATAGGTGTCGTTCATACTGTGCCAGTGATCAATAATTTCGCAGCATATTCGGCTAAATGAGGAAATTAATACAAGTGTGCCATATAATTTTAGAATTATCGTTATTGCGCACATGTCAGTGTATTTAATCTTTGTAGTATGCATGTATGTATGATGGATTAAAGCATTCTAAATATATTATCCCGAAAATACAATCATTTTAATTGTTATTGTGCCAAAATGTCCGATTTGCTTTCTACAAAAAAAAACCATTGTTCATTATCGCAATCCTCAACAAAAGAATTCTTAAGAGAAATAAAAATAATAATTTCAAATATATATTTCATTTTAAATCAGCGTCCACTGTTATTTACAAAGATCTGTAAGTTCGGTCTCTGGGCGGGTTACAAGATTACAAGTACTACCCAAATAACACTTCTAAATTAGGCGTTATTAAATTAAATTATATGAAATAAAAATGGGTACCGATTTTATACATTTTATCCTATTATCTTTTTATCGGGCATTCTCGTCATAGGCTAAACAATACAATCAAATCTCCCTTTATCATATCTATTACTTGCATTTCTTATAACATATTTCTTACTTTCAAACATCGAGGAAAGTACCTATCTGAATCCATTATTGTCATTAACATTATATATTGAACTTAAGATTATACTTACTCTAAACAATTACAACTTTTAAAAACTATACAGTTAATTGCTTTAGTACAGACCACGTCTAGTAAAGTAATTACCTTTATTTTTTCATATGTACTATTTATGCTACAAATAAATAAATATGTGAGAACATCTCGTAACACATGCGTTATTTCAAAACATAATATAATTAATTGTAATTCTTAATGTAATTTTTTTTGCACCTAATCAGAAATCATCAAAACACCCCATATCGCATAATCTACTGGACCGTTCGGTGGCCACATGCCTAGCTCGATGAAATTAACATTCTCACGACGAAGAAAGTTGATTGTATTTCTAGCTGTGTGCGATGGAGCTCCGTCCTGCTGTAATGTCCAGTTATGTTGTAATGTCTAGCTATAGTCCAGGCTTTGTCTTGAAACTCTTTGATCATTTTCCTAGCACCCCAACGTTTTTAAATTCGCAAATTTTTGATCCGAATACGGTCTTTTGCAATGATTTTTGTCATTATGGGCAACAATTTGAAAAAACCAAATATAAACAATGAGAAAATTAATAATCAAATATGGCGACCGGAAATTGTCGAAATAAAACCTAATATAGGTAAATAGGTAAGTAAGTACATTAGTAAACTATTTAAGTTATTGTTGAACTAATTTTGATGTAATTATATCACACATTTTACGAAATGTTCTCACTTTTTTTGGGCCACCCTGTACAGTCGATTCTGCTTAATTGGGTCGCCGGTTAATCGGGGCAGCCGCTTATTTGGGCCAAATCTCAAGGAACGAAAACCAAACCAAGGAACTAATAGTAATTTACATCGCTTCATTGGGACGACATTCTGCGGAATTGGGACATTAAATTTTAGATTACGAATTTTCCTTTTGGAAGCAATACAGTTTGTCGCTGACAGATGGCGAGCTATAAAAACTAACACCATATAAAATCTTTAAACCTTTAGATATTTCCGAAATTTTGAGCAAAAGAGAAATGAGGACAAGTTCTATTGTTAATTATCAACAGTTTTCGACAATAGATAACAATTGAGACCATGTTACGATGACAATAAAGAATGGGGATGCAATTGTTGAAGCATTAAATCGAAACATCAAAAATTAGATGAAGAAGACGTCGATGATAAATATCCAAGTGCGCCTGTAAGTAACCAGGAGAAAAAAGATTAAATTAAGAGATATTTTATGCAGGAAGGTAATGAAAGGGAGCCCTACGTATTTAAAGAAAAATATTCATAAATTAATTTTAAACTCTCTTCGGTTAATCGGGCAAGTCGCTTAATTGGGCCAAACTTCCTGGTCCCAGTGTGTCCCAATTAAGCGGAATCGACCGTATACTGAAACACTTTTCTTTTTATAATTATTACTCGTAATTTGTAAAAGTAATCTTCAACGACAAATATTTGTATCATGGCTTCTTTCTTACCATCTCGTATTCATTGTGTCGACAGAAAAAATAGTAAAAATGTAAAAACAGTTAAATAAATGTAATTTAAAATACAACATTATGATGTTGTTAATGTAATAAAGACCTACAATATAGGAATTGTGCATTATTTCAACTATAGAAAGGCTAGGACGGTAGACAGCGAGGTCTGGCGAATCTTACCTGGCTATGTCTCTATGGATGTCGAACCTCCTGGGCCAAGTCATGAGGCCACGCCTCCTTCTAGCCAGCTTCGGGCCCGAGCTCCAACTGAAATAATAAAACGCACAATATTATTGTAGGAATTGAATCGAAATTGGGAATAATTTCAAATATCACGCTGCATAAAAACTAAGGAAGAATCTATTGAGGTGACATAGTGGATCCAGTTTAAAGCGTGTTCGGATATAACGAGATTGGTCGAGGTTTCTCTCATGCCAGTTCCTGTCAGTAAAGCAAAAAGTCTAGTTATATCCGCGATTTTCTGACATCGATTAAACTTTGAAATACATTTTTTATGACTCGAAATGAAGGAAAATAATAACTGTTATATAGTAACAAAATTTACTTTCTATTGTAGACATATACAAAAAAAATTCAATAATTCAAATTTTCAAATTTAAAAATCAATTAAATTTTAGAAGCGAATTCCGATCTACAAGATATAGAGATCAAATTGATATCCCAAAACTAAAATATACCGCAACTCAAAATCAATATATTTATCAAGGTATCAAATATTTTAACAATCTTCCCATCACAATTAGAAAAATTACGGACTATCATAAATTTGTAACAGAAGTTAAAAAAATATGTACACAGACTAACTGAAACATAAATTAACTCGAATATACTCCTTCTCTATACACGAGTCTTACTCTCATAGAGAAGAAACAAATGTTATTGATTATTGAAATTGTATTATATTTTTAATATTAATAAAAAATAAAAATATATAAAAAATTGTCTTTCTAATATTAAAACATTTATTAGATTGAACATACATTGAAACGTAAAATTGAATTTATCGCAAAATACAAAATACGCGACTAAAAAGATTGCTAAGAAAATCTCACTTCTGGGAAGGATCAGAAGATTAATTAGTACTGAGTCTTGTAAAATAGTTTACAACTCTGCTATTATTCCTCACATCGACTACTGCAGCAGCATTTTTTTTTTGGCTAACATAAAGGAAATGCAACAATTGCTAGTGTTGCAAAATAAAGCTTTGAGAATAATACTCAGAAAAAATAGATATACTCGGATCAGTGCAATGTTGAATTATCTGAATATGATGACCTTTAAGCAGAAAATATATTTTAATACAATGGTACATTTAAAAAATCCTTAATAAGAAAATATCAGCGGAATTTACACGAAAAATTGATGCAAATCAACATGAGCACGAGCATCGTACAAGAGGGGGGGATAGACTGAGACAGTCCAAATCTCAGAAATCGATGATGTATAGTGCGATGGAGATTTTTGATGAAATGCCAAGAAACATACGAAAAGAGGAGAAATTGAATAGATTTAAAATTAAACTGACCAAGTATGTAAAAGAATATAATTTAATCTTATTTATATTAGAGCCTACATATGAGTGCTAATGTATGCACTATGTTAAGAATTAAATAAATAAATAGACAAAAATTTACAGAATATAAAAAAAATAAAAAGAGATTTACACATTCAATATATAATATAATATTAGGACCATTTAACACGCAGTTTATACAAATATATGCCCGTCTCGACACAGAATTTCTCTAGTGAGACGGGCACAGTCCAAACAGATTTTTACATTGTATTATACAGTTACAAATAAAAATAAAATAAATAAATATTAGTTTTGATTAGTCGTAGGCAGGTGGAAAAATTTGGCCTCTAAAGCGAACGTCGAAATGCAACGCGTGCAAAACGAAATCGGATAATGTTCGATGAATTTTTTGGATCCCCGGTTTAGTGCCGGCCCGCGATGACATTTTAAGGACCCCGAAGATCGCGTTATAACAGTAACAGGGCTCCACTGCGTGTACCTAATCGATCTCGATCACGTTCACTTCCCTTTCTGTGGCCTGCTGGCACCGAGTGTGGCATTTGCAGGCCCAGTCAAGCCTGGCTCTGACCCTGCGCCGGATTCAGTCGGCTCGGCGCAGAATGTTGACTGGTCCAGCCGCGGATACACCGCCAGCGCCCACGCGCAGCGGCCGGCGAGAAAGTAACTGATATTTAACTTTTACTAACAATCGGATATCTCAAAAGGTTAGCGATTTCGCTCGCTTACAAGTTTTCAATCTCACAATATAATTATTGGATGGATCATTTCATTTTAAAAAGAAAGATATAGATCCATTTACGCCAGAGTAAAGAATGATCTTTTAGGTGGTTTGGCCATATGTAACGGATGAACGAGGAGAGAATAGTAAGAAAGATATATTACGCAAGTGTTGATGGCACCAGAATTAGGATTAGACACTGGAAGGTGATTCTGTTAGAAATATCAATAATAATCGGCGAGATTGTATAAGATGTATGAATGTGTATTTGGCACTCTATCCTCTCTGCCTACTCCTGTGGAGAAATGGCATGATGGTAAGTTACGTGTCACGTCAATATTCTTAGTATTTCCAGCTAGACACTTGTGCTATGAACATAGGACAAACATGCTGGTCTTCTGAAATTAGGCTCAATCCACGACCTACACTAGACGAGTATCTTAATCATGAACAAGAACGTCAATATATGTGACTGATTTAAGTCTATGCTAAATAACTAAAAATTATATAATGTAGATGATAGTGGCAAAAATTATTTTTTTCAACATCTTTTAATTTACATTAAATAAAACAATCACTTTGTATGAAACAACGAATTTTATTACACGCCAACCGGTTTCGCTGAGCTCAAACTTTGTTAGGGCGTATTTAAAACTAACAATAAATACAAAAAAATGTACTTATACATACATAAAGAGGGAGATAGAATATAAAATTACACGTGAAAGAGAGTGATAGAATAGATATACAGTTAGACGGAACATTAAGGGAGGGGAAATTACAGTGTTGAAACATACCAAATATGGGACTAATTGATAAATTTGTTTGATTATTAAGAATTGTAATTATTAATAATATAATTTTATATTCCCTATTTATGTATATATATATAAGTGCACTCTATTATTGTTAGTTTTAAATACGCTCTGACGAAGCTTGAGTTAAGCGAAACCGCTTGGCGTGTAATAAAATTCGTAGATTCGTAGACAAAGTGACTGTGTTTTATTTAATCTAATATTTCAAACCACAAAGTGATTGCTTTCCAGGAAAATATTTTTAAAATTTAACAATTTTGAAGTCAGATCAAAAATACACAATTAACATTACATTCTACAACACAGTTACATAATTAGGTATGTGTAACAAGTGCCAACACATGCTGGGATTATTTAAGTAAGGTCAATAGACTCCAAAGTAATAATTAGTATTTTTAAAAAAAATTACAAAATAAGCAGTCGATAATGACGGCGATTAATGGTTTTAAAAAAATTATTTTTAAAAATCTTTTTGATAATCTCCAATAAGATGGTCTGACGAAGATTGGGTATTAATGATCAAAGCACCACTCGCTAAAATAGACACACGACCAGAACGGTCATGAAGTCATCGACTAAAGAGAAATGCATCGAAAAAAACTGAATAACAATTTTATTCAATAATTAATGCATTCTAGTATCTAAATAAAAAAGCGACATCTTATTTGGATCGTCGTCAGGGCTGACGCCACCGATGCGTTGAATGTTTTTCACCAGTGAAAGTGATCACCCGCTAGCTGACAATACCGTGCCGAAGACGCAGCGTGTTCGTGTTACCGTTACAGTCGTGAGTCGTTCATCTAGAGAAATGACTGCAACGCCGGACAGAGAGAAAATTGTAAACGTAGGCCTGTTATTTTGCATTCTCGCACAAACTTTGCACTCGAAAACTAATTTAAATTGCAAACATTTCTCAGTTTGATTAGCTTATTCAAACGATACAACAATGAAGTTATTGCAATCTAAAATTGAAATCATATATTTTTTAAATATGTATAAGTGATTTTAAATGTAATTATTCATTACAAGTGTTCATTTATGGCGTTTACTCATTGATAGCTTGTGTCCATTGATGAGATTTTTATCTCAAGATAATCTCATAAAGATAAGAATCAAGCTCACATGAGATAAGTCTCAGTGATTTGAGCACAGCGGTGCGACTTGTCTCGCCCCTCACATCACACTCGCTGCATGATAATCGCCAAATGACAGTCCATTAATCATTTATGTTCTGTCCGTTCGTTGGGTGAATTTGAATCTCTCATGCAACAGTAAAAATATAATAAATGTTTGTAACTTTTCAGAACAGTCACAGGTAGCGTTGTCAAATCGACCGCCGGTTCCACCAATCTCAAGCGCTGAATTCCATCCACATCAGAACTTATTTCCACATCAAAACCTCAACACGTGTAACGCATTTTCCACGATTATCTGTTGACCCTTCGGAACCTTTGTAACAGCCGAGGGTACTACCGACCTAAGTACTCTTTTGATTCGTTAATGTTCACTTGTATGTCTAAACTTGGCGTTCCTTTAGAGCAGCCAGTCTCTATTATATTAGGTATATTATTGTCTGCACTTAGACTATCTTACAATAGTTTTACTTTCACCACTTATGCCCTCCTGAGCCACAACTCCTGGCTGCGGCGGACTTACAATCAACTCAACTATTAAGGAGATCAAAGCATTAAATGCAGCACAGGATGTACCATTAAGAGACCATATTATTATTTATTTATTAATCAACAAAATACTATAATATGTAGTAGCTATCTGGAGATTTTTCTCACAAGGAGCTGTCTAAAAGATTATTATATCGAACGCAAATTAGATTAGCTAATTGTTAGGAAACGGACTCTGCGAAAATATAATAAATTTCACAAATACAAAGTTTAATTTCTTATCAATTTAAAAATAATCATCATTTGTATTAAGAAAATTTGATATAAAATTAAAATAAAATAATTTCTTATTTTTATCGAATTTTTCCTGTGACGAATCAAGCCTAATTTCAAGATATATGAAAAGTAGACTCCTCTTCTAAATTTTTTGGCGTTTCATTCTTATGGAGTGCACTTCTTGCCAATAACGAAATTTATTAACGTTGGAATTATCGTAAAATTTCATAATAAAAGTATTAACAATAAATGGACGCCAACTATGACGAAATTTTACATGTTTTCTTTTCTAACTAATTAATATACACTACATTTATTAGGTTAGTCCGTAATGCAGAACGATATAAAACAAACATATGACAGTAAATAATTTTATATTGTATTTTCTGCTACTTTTTAAATAATGTATTCCAACAAGTAGTAAATATATTGTTTCAGATGTAAGTTTGTAGAACTCCACAATCGCACATATCGCACACCCAGATCAAAACTAAGACATATCAAAAAATCATTTTTCAGTAGACAGAAAAATAAAATCATTTTTCTCCATTTTTTGTTACCAAAGTTGTGAAACTAAATAACATTTTAGGTCATAGATGTATCGTAAAATTACTCTATTCGTGAACTGAAGCTAGGTTAATTGCATATATGACAGAGTATCCGAATACAGTAATATCTCAAAACTCTAAAACACATGTTTTTAAAATATGAATTAAATATATTAATTATAAAGATATACATATAAAATCAATTTTATCGAAAAATATTGTTGTTGCGCTACCGGGATTCGAACCTGGATCTCTTCCCTAACCGGGGGAGGTGCTTTATCCAACTAAGCTACAGCGGCACTATTTTTATCGACAATTTTTCGACCTTATATGTTACCTTTTTGATATCAATACATTTAATCGTTCCATCATTTGACAGAGCCATCTACCTTATTTTTACAGAATCTCAAATACCTTTGAGTGAATCTGATAGTAGACGCTAGAATTATTAATTCATTTTTATTAAATTTTGGACACATTGATACAACTTTATTATTTTTTAGGAGAACACATTTATATTGTGAAGATGTAATTATTCAGAACATAGTTCTGTGATGAAAAAAAAAAAAAAAACATGTTTTTTAGTTCTAATCGTATTAGCCCGTAAGGCATTATCAATCTAATCATTTTAAACTTGTACTGAGTAAGTAGCCATGCCTGAGCATGCCTGGATTTGACGTTAGATATTTGCAAAATCAAATTAACAAATATATATTTTAAACTAACGATTTGAACATGCCTGCTTTTTAGCTAAAATAACTATAATGAGGTAGTGCCAAAAGATCGTTCGCGCGCGCACACAGCCATGCAGAATCTCGAGCGACTTTATTGGTGAGGTTTAACTTGAGCCAGTTAAGTTATCACTTGCGCCAGCACTAAACAGTTAATCCTGGCCGCGGAGCGCGATGACAATAGATAATTAGTTAACGGCGTGACTGCAACTTTCTACGGCGTGCATCTCGCTGCACGGAACCCGACGGTGCGCCGCAGACAATGGCCGGTCAAATTGGACGAATAGTAAATTATTATGCAGATTGAATATATTCATTATATTATGCACTTATTAACTGAAACGATTTACCGGATCGGTTGGTGACCCCTATCTCATCATGAAAACATTAGAAAGGTCAATAAACCTGATTAAATTTGTTGCCACCGGAATTCGAACCTGGATCCTATCTATCCGGGGAAATGCGTTAATCGATTACACCACATCAACCTAGTAAGTGAACGACTAGTACATGTTGCAGTTCTCTCAAAATGATATATCTATTATTCCAAATTTAAAAATTATTATCATCCTTTATTTCGAATCCCGGTAGCAACAAAAATACGTTTTTAATAAATTGAATTTAAACTGTACATCTTACTAATATCACAGAACTATGTGAAATCCTTGATAATGAAAAATATTTAATGAAAATAATACTAATTTCATAATTTACTATTATTTTGATAAAAGAGTCCTAAGATGAAATAAAACCTAGATGTAGAATTGTATTTCTCGTCGGCAAAACTCATTCGAAGAATTGTTTTAAGTTCAATCAGTTTATAAACGACTCTTTTAATCACCAGGTTTATATTTACTACAGGCCCAGGGCTCCCAAAATGGAAGGGTTCCTGAGGCTTTAATATCCATAGTCTGAAATGATGAAAGTCTTACATTTTGATTCAATGCTAAGGGATTTTGCCAACAGAAACGCAAGAAGAGTATTATTTCGTGCATATTTTTTAATTACGATTAAATCTTTTGTTTTGTGGGACCTCAAATATTTATTTGTCCAAGGGTAAATCTACCCCTGTAGATTATCAACTAGTGATGGTAAAATCGTTATGTCAACCGTCATTGTGACTGTGATTTTGTTAGATTGTAACTATGATTGATAACTGATTAACGTGATTCTTCGAGCAATGACTGGCACACTAGAAAGTAAGTCTCCGACAGATAAATCTCAGTTACCAATCATCGTTAAATCTCAATTACCAATCATCGACACAATCACAGTCACGTAACGGTTTACCATCACTATTATCAACCCTATATGAGTCTAGCAGATGGTATTTTAATGTATTGTCTCGTGATGTCGTAAAAACGTGGCTGTGAGATTGAAATATCTCATTATTTTGTTGTCAATTGTATTTAAATATTATAGGTTATGTTCGAAAAAACACATAATACTCAATATTCATCATATTTTCCGATAATTTTGTCAAAATGTAAAATATCTAATACGACTGGATTTGGTATTGCTGTCATTTATTAAAAGAAAAATAGCGTTAGTAACTGAAAACAAAACAATTGAATTAAATTTTGTACTATAATATTTATTAAATGTATAAAGATAATAAATCTATATGAAATATTTATTTTATATAGATTTATTTCTTTTTAGCATAGTACACAGTATAAAATAAAATAACATTATAATACCGTTGGATAATTTGTATAACGCTTTTTTCGTAAAATGTAGCTTTCTTTACACGTGTATTGTTTAGTTCTACACTAGTATTTAAAATATAAATCGTGTTTCTGAAGCATTATTTCTCATAAAATATAAATTGGAAAAATGGAAAATAAAAAATAAAAAATAATAAACATAAAAAGGGAAAAATGTTTCATTATTTTGGGCCTGCCGTTCACTGAACTAAGTATTCTGGCGATGGCTGATCGGTTCTACAATCCTTCTTGACTTAACCTAAGAATTTGACGTCTACTATTCACGATCCCTGGGATGCAAAGCTCTTAAAGATATAGAGGCGCCATATGATATAGTACACGTTCAAACGTTTCTTTCTAAAAGAGAAAATAATACTCGTGTTTAAAGAATGGGGTATTGCAAATGGGACAATATTTTAATTCAAAGATATCATTAGACAGAAAAAATAAATAAAATACAAATAGTCATATACAATTATGATAAAGCATTTTTCCAATTACATTATTTTTAGATGCCGATTTTGGAGCGAGCGCTATTTCATAATATACACAATTTACACTAACAATTATACTATCCTCAACACTCTTAAGAACTTCGGTAATACACAATAATAACTAAACACATAAGATATTATTTAACGTAAACAAAAAGTTTAAGGCCATTATAGGTTATGGGATAACAAGTGAAAACAGTTATTTGTCTGTCTATTCCGATTGCGGAAGATTATTTAAAGAGAATTTTCCTCCGGCTGACGTGTAGCCGATTGCCGACGGTTACTTATGCAAGTTACTTCATCACCGACAGATAATCACATCACTCTCCACCTGAGTCTGTGGTGAGAAAAATCTCAAATCATGCTGCAGATCCCCTTTCTGTACCATACTAAACAACAAAAATTATAGCCGTTATACTATTATTAAACTATTATCTCAGCGTGCTTTAAACTAATCTGTACTGATTTATCATGTTTTATGTGTGCATAGTAACAAAAATGACAACAAATTGTAAGTAAATTAATTTAAACAAATAACTGACTTAATGTTACTGTACTAACTTTTTAGTGTTGCCATATTTTGTTCAATTATTGTACAATCAATTTTTAAAAAAAGCACTGAACTTGCGATCGAACTCTGGAACGGTATTCGTTCGTGGTTCATATACAGAGAACTTACTGTTTAGGAGTATCTATTTGGTTATGTTAGTACGGTAGAATAGGAAAATATTTTAATTATTACACGTTTTAACAATGAGTTTTTTCCTGTTTCCTTCTGTTATCTCTTCTTATCGTGTGAAATAGCAATAAGGGATCTCAATCGCGCTGATATTTTATTATAATTCATAATTTTAATCTGCGTCACGACATTTTACAATACATATATCCATCTGCATGATCGAGTATGCCAGCGGAGAGTAGTTTTGCCGGCGCCTGATTGGTAAGCAATATAATAACACTGATGTATTTCGGTGGTGTTTTGTAGGAGAATATGTTCCTATGTGGAATTTATATTTTGTAAAAAAGACCTTTCCACTGTTCACTCCTTGTGCTGCAGACGTTGCTGTCAAGTGATACATGCGCGCCTGCAGGCAAAGTGCACAGACTCGGATGAAGTACATCGCCGGTGCATACTCGGCACGACTCGCACTTGAGAGAAAGTAACGCCAGGTTTGAAATTGTTCACCGAAGAACGGTGCCGTATGGATGCTGAAAGGAAATTAATGTAGCCAATGATTCGTGTTTTCTAATACCCTGATATTTTATACATTTTATACCAGGCTCAATTGTTCCAGTCGTGAATGGAGAACATGGTCATTGTATCGAGTGAAAATGATACATTCAACATTTGCAAAATGTTATAATGAATTTACTTCAAAGTACCAACACAATAACCAAATAAAAAAATATAAAACATAAATAAAATTTAAACTCTTTATATGTTATATTAATACTATCTAATAAATACGGTAACATCAGTGGCGTGCAGTAGGTATAGATTTAGGTTATGCTGTTATCAATGATATTATACAATGTACAACCAACATCTTTGGACAAAACAAATCCGTCGTTTATCCGATCCTACCATGTATTTATTTATAATTTTAGAGTATTTTTAATAGTGTTTTTAAAGTTTAAGTTTTATCGTGAAATAATACTTTCTTATCCATACAAAAAATGTATGGACGTTTTTAAGAACACTTTCTATGACTGAACATGATGAATTTATTGTTTGAAAATCCTTAAAGCAATAACTATAGGTAATGATTATTTTTATTAAAGGTTAACGCAGGAAATAGTTTTGCCAATTGCTTTTTGTTTTTCTCAAATCAAAAACCAATCCATGCACCAAATTTAAAGAACGATCATGAAATCAACAGGATAAAAATAGTAAGATAGTAAAATTCGTAAATTAGTAAAAGAGAAAGTAGACACTTCAATGATTTGCACGCAGTTGTAACCCTTTTTAATGTTATTCTGTTAAAAAACAGCAAAGGTAATGACGCCATACAAAACGGATCAACCGAAAGGAATTTTTAATTCAGTTAATAGCCATTTATATGACTTGAGTAATTCACTAGCTTAAAGACAGAACAGAGTAATGTAAATTGCACGATGCGGTGAATAAAAATGAGCGCCATTAGTACAGCGGTAAGAGTTCGTAAGTTTTTAGAACTAAGCAATTGAAGTCTCTACTGGTACACAGATGGCACTAATTGCAAAATAATGTTTTCGCTTATGTTAATCCAAATTTTTAATTTATATTTGTTTCCCAGAATTTTTAGTTATGCACAGCTTTTTTGCTTGTATGCACTGCACGCCCCTGGGTAATATCTACATATTTCGTGTCAGCAGACATGGGGTAGCGGTAAAGGCTTCAGACAAGAAAAGAAAATCTCTCTTGAGAGCGTAGGTTCGAACCCTATCATCTACTGCGAGTTTTTTTAGACGTTTTTTAAAACATTTACTTAATTTTCACGCAATCTTTTGTAAATGAAATTTGCATATTAATGTAATAATATATTACGCTTCACGCCAATGATGTTGGTGAATATAGATAAAATATAGATAAACATATATAAAAACCTGGCGGGAAAATTATTATATTATATAACAAGGTACGCAACTATACTATTTGAAAATGTGTTTAGAAATATAATTGTACGTACAGAACATGTTTTAAGAAGAGACAGTTGAATAAGTGTTAGAAGGTAGAAGTGCTAGAGGTGGCTAGAGGTATTTAGAACCAGAGTATAACAATTCACAGTAATTTTCAGTAATCAATATATTATTTATTTTCTTGAGATGTTGTTTCTTAGATAATATTCTAGTACTGAATGTTCACAGGATGTTGTAGACAGTACAAGTTGCAATGGATGTAAATACTGCCATACAAGAGTTTATAAATCGACCCCTGAGGTTCCAGCTAACATTTTGGACGAATTTGAATTATTACGTGAAATGGGTTCCAAATACATTATTCTTTATTTCTTCCATACACACCAACTCTATTTAACGGATATTAAAGGAAATAGCAAGAACTGAAAGTTCCAACTGCATCAGTTATTTATTTCAAAAATATACATGAATATATATATGTGGAAATTCAACCAACACTTTTGAGCTCATTATCTCAAAACAGTGTCAGTGTCGGATGGAACCTTGTCATTCTGAGGGGACAAAATTTAAAAATATGATAATTAAATATGGTCAGATAATATGACAATGTTACATCTACAGAGAACGAGGGCCAGATTACATAAAAGGGCTTTTCAAGACAACTATGTGTGTCTCGGTGCCAGCGATAGAGCGAACTAATCTATCTAAGAGATAATGCTAGTTTTTAAGGCCAAGTACAAATATTTCTCAATGTACGTTGTGTTTTATCTAACCTTTAAGAGTAGAAATTCAATTCCATACAGCGCTATGGAAAACACCAGTCATTTCACCAGACCAGATTTTCGTTCTTTCTGGGATGGACTTAGGAGAGGATCAAGAATAGTATTTCTGAATCGAGCGAGAAGTACCACTTCAAGGCGAACCTTCGACTTGGGTCCCTACTTATTAACTATTTTTAAAGTAAAATAACGGAACTGTTTTTTTAAGCCCTGATGATGGACCCCGCAAGGTCAGATATACAAGGCAGATTAGGCCAGAAAACTATACACACAAGATCATGTACACGGGTTAGAAAAATTGTTTCTTTCTACCAATCATTTCTTATTTCCCTGTATCCGAACGGGAAAAACGTCAACACACGAATCCTCGCTCGGCCGTCCGTCACGTGATGACGCGTGTGCAATCGACGGCCGCGCGGGGTGACTCACCGCCGGGCGCGGGGCAAAAACGGCGCCGTGCGAGACGCCGCGCGAAACAACAATAATAATAATTAAATAACATATAATAATAATAAATAATAATTATCTGTTTTCTTCGTGGCGATTTGTTGCGAGCGCGGCGCGCTCCGTGCCACTCGCCGCGGAGAAAGTGGTCGCGGCGGTGCCGGCCGGAGAAAGATCCGCGCGGCCGCCATCTTGTGCGGGCAGCTCGATTCGATGGATTCATTCAATTATGACGAAAACATGCCTAACCTAACCTAAACTGACCAACCTAACCTAACTAAAACGAGACTTCTTGCTGGAGGACACTGGGGGGTTTATCTTGTATGTTGCCCGTGTAGCGCGGCGGCGAGACACGGTTGCCGTTCAGCATTAAAAGATAGCCAACCTAACGACGAATAAGAAAAACCAATGAGAGAATTACCTCATAGAACGGTCCTAGGTCATCTTTCACCAACTAATACGTGATGAAATTACAAGCTTCAGCTTAATTTAAAATATTCCTTAATTCCTATTTTTAACAATCGAACTTACGATACTCATTTGTGTAGAGTTTTCTGGCCTATTATGCCATGCGTATCCGACTTCTTTGGCTGACATTTGTGGCTCATGTCAAACATACTGAGATTACTTGAATGAAAAACTAGAATCATAGATATTATCTATCTTGATTATAAATTTATCTAGAAAATGGTTGAAAATATCTGGGTTATAAATAATATTTGAAATTTCTTTTCTATTGGAAAAATATTACCCAATTAATATTTTAATATTTACTGCAAAAGGGTTGTGGTTGGGTGTTAATAAATTCTATGTAATTGACCAAAATTGAATAATGAATTTTATAAATAAGTGTTCATCATATGATCATAGTTTTTCTGAATTTTCGAATCATTTATTGGAAAATAATATTTGCGATAAAAATTAGGAATGATTTAAAATAATACATGTTAACAATGTTGGTCTTAAATTGAACACAAGACTCATTAGAAATAAATAAAAATATCACAAATAACCAACAAAGTTTAACAAAATGTTTCCAACAATTTCGGACAATTGGGGTCATTTTCCCATATCTCTCATCATCGTACTAATTTTATATTTTATGCAGTCAAGTACTAGAATTATTTCTTAAATATTTTTCGTAACAAAGGGTAATAATTTAGTTTTTATTACTCCAGTGAATTTTTAGATTTATTTTAAATATTAAACTAGTATTTAATTAAATACAAAATTATTCATTTGAAAACTTATACTTCAAACATGTTAAACAAAAGACAATGGTACGTTACGGTCGCAGGACAAAACGAGAAGTAATTACCCAGTAGTCAACGATCCCGAATCATTCGATACCTTGTCTCCATGCACAATTGCTCGGAAGAATGTATACATTTTATCAGAAATTTGACGGGCACCAGGGCGTAGTATAACATATTACGTGGTCGTGTTTGGTTCCGAGATGCCTTCTGGCTGGATGGCAGTCGGCGCAATCACTTCCGCTAGCTGTTTTTGTAAAAAAGAAATAGTAATAAATTGAAAAAAATAGAAAAATACGTAAACAGCAAACAACAATGCATAATGCATCGCATCGCGCACCAGTGAGAAATGCATTCTCTTACATTCACGGAGGAGAAATTTTTCAATTTTCAATTTAAGTTAGGCTCGAATATTAAGGCTTTACTCTTGTCCTTTTTTATATTCATAGGATACAACAGCTCGATTTTGAACCAGCAGGCTTTACTTCTACAGGCGACACAGGCACAGAAACAAGTCGTACTAGGAGAAACCTATAACACTAACTACCTAACTAGTCACTAGACGATTACAAACTTGTAGTATAAACCGATGGTTTTTAAATCACGCAACTTTGAACATCTGTAACTCTGCCATATACCAAGATATCAAAAAAATTCTTTCACTTTTGTAAATGAGATTTTTCGAAGAATTTAAAAAAAATGACTCCACTACCACATGTCCAATATGCACATTCGATACGAATATTTGAGAGATATTTCAAATACATTTGAGTACTATACGCTAGGAGGCGACGTTTTCTGTATATCTTTCTAGTTGATACATTTAATTTGTATTAAAAATCATTCACATATTGCATCGAAGAATATTGTTAATTGGGTTCAAGAATGAAACATAAAATTTATCTATATAGTGTAACGTTGCAGTTACGCCCCAGTAAGCACTATCAATAAGTTTCTATGTGATGGCAAATGCAAAACACGAATACCCTTCTATTCCTTATCTATGGAATACAGGGCTGCCCTGTCAGAACGTACGAGAGCGCTGTGAAAACTAAAATGTGGTCGCGAAAGGATGTTAATATTAAGGAAGCATGAGTGACATAATATAATAAGTTCGCATGCCCTGTCTTTAGTTTGTATAATTGTCAGTTGCATCATTAATAATTTCAGGGCCCCTGGAGGTCCCTTCCAAGCTAATAGAATGTTATTACGGTACCCCATGGAATGATACTGAGTCCATCTGCCTGGTTTGAGCTTCGGTTGAGGTATTCCATCAATGTTCTGATTAATTGGAATGAAACTGATGAGTCGTGTGGTGACATTTGAAGGTTAAAACGCCGAGATGTCTCGAGGAGACGCAACTCGTGCTGAGATGGACCATCGGCGGGGATACCAGACGGATAGATGATCGCGATGCAAAGGTGCGATCAATGCCAGATTCCAATGGTGGTCAAGGACGTCAATGGTCAACATCAGGCCGATATCATCACCGTGTTGATTTTGCGCACTTGTCATTGTCAAATCCAGAAGTTGTCGTCATTGTTTGATTTAATATGTTAGCGTTTATTAAATTCGGTAATAGTTGTCACATGCAAGACCTGGAATCTTTTTCATTTCTTTTGTAACCTAGAATGTTGTGCATATCGTGTCAAACGCTCAGAGCGATTGCCTTGATTCGAAACGATATCAATAGTTATTCTTCAGCAATTAGGATTCTTAAGTATTATATATGTTATCTTATTGCAATGAAAAATCTTTTAATATGTAGCACCTTGTATCCTAAATTGTATCGAATAATCTCTATGATTCTTTATTTTCCATTGCCGAGCATTGCATCAAATTAGTTGTAGGTAAGTTCAGAGTAACATAACCACATTTTCACTGACTAGTCGGTGAGTGTGGTCGGGGTATAGGTCCGCAAGGCCACAATAACTGTACAAATCATTATAAGCTCGACACATTCTCACTATAGGAGAGCGTAATCCAGAATTTATTTATTCTGTTCATGTTCTTAATATACGTACATATTATACATTATAAACATTCTTATAAATATACAAAAAAGGCGAACAAGCTTCATAATGTAAGAGATGTTCACTGTCTCCTTAACTAGACCGAAGTCTGTACTGAAGGAGACAGGTTCATCCGTTGTCTATCGTACAAATATGAAAACCATTATTATTATTAATACATATATATATTTTTATCTAAACCAAAAATATTAGGAATGAAGTAAACAGGGTTTTAAATGAATTCTAATAACATAATAAATAAGTAAAATACTCTCGCTATCCCAAGATTGAAACACTATGCAAAACAGAAAAATGAATATAAAAAAATGATGTTCTATTCATGTGATCATTTCCATGAATCTTTGCTCAGTTTCCTTTCTGCCAACAACCAATAACCAGCTCCTGAGATGGTGTTTGAGATTGTCCATCGAGAATTGTTTCATACTGCTCGGCTACTGTTATAGGCTTTGGGGGACAGAAACATATGGAAGGATTGACCAAAGCTTGTTTTCATTTTAGGCTTCACGGTGATACTATTTTTTTTTGCTCTCTTATCATAATTATGATATGGATATTAATGAAGCTCTTTGTTGGAATGAAAATAAAGTATCAGCCTTTTTACACAGAGTTGTCGAAAATCAAGAAGCTGACATTCCTCCAATAGTGAGTTAGAGGGATTGAGTCAGGATAAATTTTTGTATGATTACTAATTGGTTAAGGACATTTTTACCAACTCCACCCCAACCTAAGATCGCGTAGCTAAGAATGGAATGGCAGAGAGCAGGCGACGGATTGTGATTGAAATATTTACTTGCCGGCTATGCGAAGCGTACTTCACCATCGTGTGTGTGTGTGTGTGTTGGTTGAGTAATATAATTAAGGATTCTCCATCCAATATATACTTGTGCTTCACACACAATCGTCGTTCTCCAGTTGGAGTTGCCTTCCGCATCATGCTCTTAGATAACATGTTAATGTAACAACAAGGCCGGTGGGTCTACTGAAGGTTCAAGTACAAAAACAACGGTATGCACACAGAGGAGTTTGACCAAACGTACGCAGACAAATGACGCTTCAAATAGTATTTATAGAAATCGTCTTATGAATACGAAATGTTTAAAAGTCAAGTTAAATAAACATATGTAGGGTTCAAGCCTCGTTCGTTAGGCGAGTCCATTTTAAAAGCACAAATTTAACAATGTTTTTTTGACATCGGTATTATTTCCATCGTATAATTCTATTTACACCATTATCAAAGTCTTTGAAATATATAAATCGATTGGGTAACTTGTCCTAATATTTTCATTTTGGTGTCACCCACGTGATCACTTTGGTACAACTCGATTGGAACAAAAATTTAAACACTGGCAATATAATATGCGTTAATGTAAAAAATACGTCTTGATTACACAAAAATTTAATTTCCATAGAGTAAATACTTTTACTGCTGCATAAATGTGTCATAAACTATCGGATTTATGTTTCCACAAATAATGTGTGTAGAATGCCCCTCGTCGTGTATGTACACTTTATTTCATATCTGTTCGTTAACTGATCAGTGATTGGGTACATTTTTCATAAAAAGATAAACACCTGTTTGCGTAGCAATAAATCAAAAACGTTTTTTTTTTATTTGGCTTCTCATTATCTAACTATCCAAATATAATTAAATAATAGAATATTATAATGTCAAACCACAACGTGCTTGCTTTTTTGAAAATTGTCAAATATAATTATAAATCCATTTATTATCTTAATTTGACAAATACTATAAGCATTCTTCATTATTTTAAAGTCATCATAATGGCTAGTACATCGGGAGGAGACTAGTGTTTCATGGAATAGAGAAGAATTTTCCGAAGGCATTCACAATTAGCTAAATCCAATTGTTTATTATTCATAGTAATAGTATATTTACTCTCGAATATAGTGCCAATTTATATCATACTCCACATTTGACTTACTACTAAATAGTTTCCCATGAACAGATATTGCGTGGTTTCACTCGTTTACGCGTTAAACTCACTACTATTGTGTTGCCTTCGAACTGCTATGGTATGAACGTCGGTTTACTCTCTTCTACTATGATGGCGTTAAAAAAATTGGATATTTAACCATTCAGCTTCCAAGTGTAAGCATTTCAGAATACCTTTGATGAAGTTTCTGATGAATATAAAAACTACATTAGGATCGGGCAAGGTTGGTCTATTCCATTTAATTCTAGTAATGATAAACTAATGATTTGTAACTATACTATTGCTCGCCAAATTACGATAAACCACAGTTACAAATCATCGTTACATTACAACACTAATCACACAATTACAGTTTACTTAATCACTAAATTAAATTTCACCGCTCATCAAACCCTATTAAATTCCACATTTTACACCAAAATCGTCGTAAATTGTGGGAAAAGAGGATGAGTTTAGAGGGAAAGTCTCTATACCCGAGCAAAGTCGTCGTAAATTGTGGGAAAAGATAATGAATTTAGAGGGAAAGACTGGGTTTGTGTAGATACTTTTAACGCGGTTCAAACAGCGGTGGATAAACGCGGCCCAGCGAGAGAAAAAGAAGACGATCCAGGAAAAATGAAAGTGCATTCATCTGTTACGTAGAAGATGTGATTGACACAGCGTATATACTTAATGCGAATTCATTCGCTTTTTATACAGGCTTCATGCTAAGTACCTGTTCATACAAATAGTGAGTGGAAAAAATATATAATTGTTTCGCAGTCTATCGTGCGCGAGCGCATTAAAAGATTATCGCGTATGGATAATCTTGCGTTTTTTTACCTTGTATGGTCGTACACAGGTAGAGTGGAGAAAATGAAGAAAGTGCTAGGGGTATTTTACGAGAAATTTACGGTAATATTCACATACATCTCTCATAGTGTAATGGTCCGATAGTATTATTAGCGATGAATAAACTAAAGCAGGTCCATCCATGGTCCACAGATTGGACACGCGGTTCGCAAAAAATAGTCAATAATACATTTAAATTTATTATTAGGTATTTTCCTCATTTTCAAAACATTTACAGTTTTGACTTTGATCTCTCGTCTTGGAGATTTGTCGTTAGAGGTCGATATGTACCAGTTACGACATTATATGCTGCGTACAAAATACAATGATTTATAGGTACCTGCGCGCTCATCTCTATACTGTCCTTTATGCCCATTCGAGACGAGTCTTCGAGACAAGCCTTATGCGTGCACACGCGCCATTGTGCACGAATGAGTCCCATATGAAAATATTAATAAGTGGCTTATTGAGAATAGAGTTCTATCTATCTGATTATAGAATAATAAGTAGGCAGAATTTATAGAATAACCATTATATCCTTAGTCGACCTTGTGTCTGTCCTTAGTTGAATTATAAATAAATTGTATGTAGAAAACGAGTGCGGCAATTTTCATTATTTATTTATCTAATTTATATTGCAGTTGTCTTCTCATACAGTTTTTACACATTGTGTTAATTTATGAACAGTCAAACTTAGATATAAATTGGTCATATAAAATCAGTGTTAGCTGCAAAATCAGTAATTTTTACACGCTGCTATTTTATATTAGAATTCAACCAATGCCAGTCTTCGATACTCTGAAATTTAAATGGCGACCACTGGCTTGTTTTTGAAAAAAATGTGTTGCATTTAATTTGTATCATACGGTCAATTGTAGTCCATACCTGCAAGTTTCTTGGAAGAATCTTTGCAAGTCCAGATTTAAATCAATATGTTTTATAATTTAAATAATACTTCATGTGTATATGTATAAACGGAATAAAATTTTGTTATTTCCAACCAATTTTGGTGTACACTTTGATTTAGGTTTAAATTGATTAATTAAATTTACTCTATACTTTTAAAATTAGCAATATTAACTTTATGGTTAAAATTCATATTTTCATTTATTATCTTTGTTTTATTAACCACTTAATTGAGTTTAAATACATCTACCGTTTTCGAAAAATACCATTTTCTTCTTCAGGATGTCATAACTAACTAAAACATATATTATTGTTTCTTTACCAGAATCTATTTTTAAAAATAATAATTTTAGTACCTAACTCAAATCGTTACTTAATACAAATTTACTCGAATAATTTTTAGGAAAAAATTTTAGAATGGGACTCGTAGTTAAATTTAGTTGGTTGTTTATAATTTTATAATAAATTTACTCTTATATTTAGTTATCGACAGCTAAGATTTTCTGTCATATTAAAACTGTTTATTGATTTATTTAACACTCTTTTATATAATAATATATTTTTAGATTCTCAGATAAATCTGTTGATTAGTTTCGTGCTCGGAATGGTTTATCTAATGACATTTTTATTTTAAACATTATCACTATTTTTATAAATGCTTCTGTTGGCTATATATAATTAAATAATTAGTTGTAATATAGATTTTTTTGTATGTATTTTCTTACCTGCAAGCGTGCGTTTGTGGCTATTTTTGTACTACATATTTTGCAAAATGGTGGAATCTATGGACCGTTGTTGTAATCATCAGAAACTTGGACAGTGACAAAACACTACGAAAGGACACTAAACCTCCGATAGATAAATTTATCGTTAAACGTATAGCCAAAATTGTTCATTTTTAAGAAATTTTTTTAGGTTACAATTCCCATAAATCGTAACTCGGAAAATTGTTCGCCGAATATGTATATTGTAAAAAAATATTTTGCATAATTACATTTTTACATTTATAAAGGTATTTTAAATTTATGATGGCATTTTACGTTTTTATGGTGTTTTAATTAATAACAAAATGTTATACATTTACTTTTAAAATTAGCAATATTAAATTTGTAGTTAAAATTCATATTTTTATTTGTTATCTTTATGTTATGACATCCTGAAGAAGAAAATGGTATTTTTCGAAACCGGTAGATGTATTTAAACTCAATTAAGTGGTTAATAAAACAAAGATAACAAATAAAAAATGTTATACATTTGTCTAAAGCAGTTCCGTATACATGTTTTACTTTTTTTTTATAATGGTTAGGTTAGGTTTTGGTGTTTTACCTCATATACCATATAGTTGTGCAATCCTTTTTTTTTTTTTTTTTTTCATAAATTGATATACAGAATGTAACAGACCTAGTCCAGAATATTTTATAAGTACTATATTACGAGTCAAAAATGTTCAAGGAATATGTGCAAATTCTTCTATGTTACGGAAAATATTATTGTATGAAATTATTACAAAATCGTGTTAAGTTTAAGTCTACGTACTTGGAAATAAATATATACGAAATCGATTTTTTGTATTCAATGTATAATTTGGAATCAATAAAATATTTTAATTAATTAAAATAATCGCATTATTACGTATTTTTTTAAATGCTTATATCTCTGACATGGTTGAGATTAGGCACATATCCCTTGAACATTTTTGACTCGTAATTTAGTCGGGTATCCACCCATAAAGTATTGTGAGCTAGGTCTGTTACATCCTGTATACACGTAATTATTATATTTACTTTTTTTTTTTAAATATATGAGGCAAAGAATTGAGGGTTAATAATATTGTGAACCGCGAACAATATTTCTAGACATGTATGGAGATGCCGGTGTGATCAAAATAATTAAATTTGAAACAGTACACTGGTTGAGGCACCTGTAATAATGTTGTGTTCGGTGACAATCATGGATAGTAGTGTTGGAAAAATCGTTATTTAAACCGTTATTTTAACTGTTATTGTGACTGTGATTGTGTTCGATTATAACGATGATTGATAACTGATTAACGTAATTCGACGAACAATGACCGGTACACTAGAAAGTAAGTCGCCGACAGCTATTATACATCTTAATTACCAATCATAGATAAATCTCAGTTACCGATCATCGACACAATCGCAGTCACGTAACGGTTTACCATCACTAAAGGATAGATTAGCCGAAGCAAAGATGGTTCAATAGGTAACAGTGAACGGCCATGCTTTAGGGATGAGTGACGAGCGACTGTAATTATTTAGCCGAGTGGGTGTTACGGCCAAACGTGACAATACGAGATTCTCAATAAACAATAATATATAATTGTAAATAAATATAGTATTTATTTAATAACCTGTCGCTTTCAACAGACATTTAGTCAGCCGCTGGCAATAAAATAAAGCTCAGTGTGCCAGACGCGGAATATATTAGTGGCGTCACCTTCGCAAAGGCCTTAGAATTGATAAATAAGCAGCAAGGTCTCTTGCTTTACCAGAATGGCCAAACGTAAACACATACGTGTGTGGTGGAATTAATTCACAATGGAGGTCTATCAGCGGCGCGGGGGAGGGGAGCAGGAAGACAGAAATAGCTAGACACTTCATAAAACACTTTAAGTGCGGGTCAACGTTAGTGCGATAAGTGCGTAACAACCAAACACTATTATAATAATGGAATACAGTAGCTTTTCACACTTTGTATAACATTTCATATAGTATATATAAAACTATGCAATATTATAGTCGTAACAATTCATTATAGTTTGTGCATATACTATGTGTAACTTTTCATGTAGTGCATTGTGACGTGACGAAAGTAGGATCATGAATTTATTTTAAATGCATGCCACATTTCTTCAGCAGTACGGTAACCCAGATATTTCGCATTGACCAATAGCAGCGCAGCGTGTTTTAAAATGGCGAATTTTGACGTTTCCTTAAGCGGGACCAGCGTTAGAGACGTATAAAGGGTAAATAATAAAACTATAAACACGATTGTGGCTGTGTATCCAAAAAGTGACTTTTGGATAATTGTTTTTTTTTAATGTTTACTTAACCAGTAGTCTTGAACAATATTTTATCCAATATGTAACTAAATCAGAATTAGGTGAGTAAGTTGTATCAGAACATTATTATATATTAAGAACATTATTATATTAGTAATTAAGAAGTCTGGGGTCTAGGTTATATAACTTTTATTTACATGAAGTTAACATTTACATGAAAATTCCACCACAATTTCGATAGACTGCTTATATATCGCCAATGTTTCAAATATGAAATCCAAAAAGAGTCGCCAACGGACTTCCAGGAAGAAAGTGGTTAAATGGTTGACAGCGAATTCGTTGGGGAGATAATACTAAGAAGGACGCCATTGAAGAAGTCGAATGTAACTATTTTATGAGAAAGGCTTATAACGATACGATGTGCCTAAAATTTGGGCTCAGAATAAGTTGTTTCGTAAGACAATCCAGTAAAAAGAATGAATTTGACCATTATTTGAATGAATCAATCGCATACAAATATTCAACGACGGCTAAAACGTGACTGAAAAACCAAAATGGAAGGGCCTTCTGAATATGTACGGTGCGTAAGATAAAATATTTATAAGTACATAGTACAATTAATAGTAAGAACCAAATTAATCTCTTGTTTCCTATAAAATTCACATTTTCACAAAAATAGAAACAAAAATGTTCACTAATGTATGTATACATGTGTTCATTATTATGAAAGTGATCTGTCATGTTTCTATCGTTAAGAGATATTTAAAAGTTTTGCGTTTGAATTGATAAAAAAAAAATTTCATATTACACAACACAGTGTTTCAAAATTTATTTAGTCTACCAGATTTACAATTTATTTCGACATATAAATCTCGCACGTAGCTTATAAGGAAATAAAAAAATTAAGGTTGAAATGTCTTACAATATTATCAAAATAAACCCTAGCGGAATACCGTTGAACGTCGCAACACTACATTGAATACGACGCTTCAAATTTTTCACAATTGTTACAATTTGCATCATATTGTATTAATTTAAAACAATGTGAATTGATAAATTCTTTTTTTCATAGGCACATATATGCACGGGCATCACAAAAAAATCTTGTTTCGTTTTACGTGCTTTTCGCTTTGCGACGATGATCTGATACCTTACTCCGACATATTAGAGGGGTACTATTGTATATTTACATCAATAAGCTTAATACATGTGAAAACAGTTTTTTTTTTTAGTAATTCTGTTTATTGCTAGTGGCTCCAAAAAGATTTTAATAAAAAGTATCGATATAAAATGTATTATAGGGCGCGGCATTGGTTGTATTGACGTAGTTACGCCACTGATGATTGCCATATCTTCTGAAGCCTTCCATGCTGCGCCATTTGTGGTAAACTGGAATCCTCCATCATTTCTACACGTATGACAATAGCATCTTCATCATCTTCCTCACCTGACATGAATTTTTTTGTTTGGCAGTCAATTATTCTGTCCCTCAACGTCTCTCCAGTGATGGATCCAAGTGATCTCATCTCCGGCCGCTACTTTTGCTCTTAGTGGTGGCAACTCTGCTTTCAATATCACATGTCATAACTGGCCACATGCACGTCTTAATAGTACATCAATTTATAAAAAGCGTAAAAGAGAATGAAATACAAAATCAATAACCAAAATCCAGTCATGTTTAATAATTGAATCATTTCATTATTATGATGAATAATTGAGTTTTTTTTTTAAATGCAAACATAATACGTTAGACCGGTAGAAGAAAATTATATTTCATAACATTTTAGTGAAAGAGAAACATTCCACTGGACCAATTAAATGATAACAATCTACAATAAATGAGCGACAGTTACGTGTTTCCTTTAGAACGTCGTAACTAACACGTCAGAACATTCCGACACCGTCTCCAAAGAGTCAACCAGAGCTAGAAGAACAATAAAGATAAAGCTAGACAAAGAAAACTGCATTTAAATTGAAATGACTTATCAATCTATTTTTCCGCGCACACACATTGCACTTGCATACTTTATGCAAATTCTGATAACGCCACGCCATAACGCATTCTGTTGCTATAAATTGTAATGTACAACGCACTTACCGAATACTTGAGAGGGCACACCCGACATGCTCATTGATTATATTAAAAGATTTCATTGAAATTTCGTACGTACGTCTTGTCGAAATTTTTTGCCTATCAGCATTGAGAAGTATTTTCATAATATTATATAAAACAAATATTTCATAATATGGAGAAAAACTGATAAGAACATAATGAGCAATATATGTTTTTATTAAGGATAACATATTCTTATTGTGAAGTTGTAATTATTCAGAACAGACGGTCTGTGATATTTTTAATAATACAAGTTAAATGTATTAATATGAAAGATATACATATAAAATATATTAATCGAAAAATATTGTTGCTACCGGGATTCCAACCTGGATTTCTTCCAATCCGGGGAACGTGCGTTAATCGATTATGCTATACCAATACAGTGCTTTGACGACAAATTTTCGTACCTATATTTTACACTTTTCAAATCGTTCCATTATTTCAAACCAATTCTTTGTATTATAAATATATTTTTTTAATGATAATCACTATAATTTAGATTAATACAAAAAATAAATCCAATACCTTCTTTTTAAAACAAGCTAATTTCCACACTGGCGGACATATAAATTTCAGAGTAGCGAAGACTGCTATTGCTAGAATCTTAATATAAATGACTATGGGCATAAGCAACTGACATTGCATCTAACACCGATTTTGAATGGTCAATTTACATAAAAAAGAGCCAAGTCTGATTGTTAATAAATTAACATAATGTGTAACAGCTATATGAGAAGAAAACTGTATTAAATGTTAGAATAAATATATAAATGGAGATTGCTGACATTACAACTAGTACCCTCATACGTAACAAAGCAAACGAAGTTTTTGATTTATACATAGGTTATGTTAGTCATGTTATTAACAAGAATCTAATTAGTTCACCTCTCAGGAGAAACCTAGTAAGAAGTAAGCTTTTGCAAAGTTTCCGCTGTTTGCCAACATAGTGCACACAAAAAAATATATCTCGCGCACAAATGTTAACAAGACACTAGTGTATTATTAAAAGTTTGTATACATACAATGTCAAATAAATATATTTATGCTGGTAATATAATTAATGGACTGGTAATTTATGATTGTCATTAAATAGATTGCAATGACGTGAAAAGGGTTGGAAACCACTGCAATAGAATATTGTTAATAATTGAACTTTGAAATGCTTTGTTATTCACATAATCTAAATTCTGTGATTTTTCTATCATCTATGAATATTTATCAACATTTTATGCTGCAAAATACGCAGTTACACGCAAATATGTAACAGTATTTCACATAAGAATTATAAAATATTGTTAGCAATAATGAATACAAATTAAATTAATCAACTAGAATGTTACACAGAAAAAATCTACATACCGATAAAAATATTTAGTTGCTACCGGAATTCGAACCTGGACCTCTTTCTATCCAGGTTTTGTATTAAAATTCCACAAAACTATGAACAATGAAAAAAATGCAACATCACAACAAAAATGTGTTCTCTTTAAAAAATTAGAAATAATTACTGAATTTGACCAATAATTTATACTTAAACTACGTTAAATGTGTTGTGTGTACATATAAAAATAATCTACAAATTAAACAAGTAATAAAATAACATTGTATACCAATGCCATACAATATCAAACGATTGACTTTCTATGACAATCATTCCTGAAATATAGTCATACAATAAACGGATCATTCGCGGGCAGAGCCTGAAATAAAATATTTAAAAAACAATATCTGTTTATTTTTACATATTCTCTATTAGTTATTAAAAATAAGTAAGCATAGCCAAATACGGCAACATAAATATTTATACAGTACCTACTCGATCATGTATTAATCTCGCTACGTCTGATTTTTTCCACGACTGGCAGCACTGGCATTGTTTTGACGTTTGTTTTGCGCAATGGCGGACGACAGTAACGACGGTCCGGCTCCGGACGACGATAACAGCAGCAGTGGCGATTCTTTGGACTTCACCAGTTCACGGTTTAATTCTCTAAAAGCCCTCTACGCGAAGGATGTAAAACTTCCCACGCCCGACGCACCGACATTCGACAATCTCGCCATATTTACATCGCGAATGCGAGCCGGCACCACGGGCATGTCAGCCGCTAAAATAGCGAGTGAAAGAGAAAAAGAGAAGGCGGCTAAGAAGAGGGAGATAGAGATTGCTGCCAAAAATTTACAACGTTTTGAAGTACACCAGAGTAAGTTTCAAATTTTTTACAAGTTATCGCGCACCGTTGAATTTTTTTTTTTTTGTTCTCATTAAAATTTACATACAGATTTATACAAAATTATTACTACGCAGACTTGTACATAATACCTAGTTTCCAATACTTGTAATTCACTTCAAACGGTACGAGATGAACTTAAAATGCCTCGTTGAAATAACTACTACAGTGAAAGGACTGTTTAAAAAACTTCTCAAATAAGAATCTTCAACAAAATTTAAAATGTAAAAAATATACATTAAAAAAATGTTAAGCAATTAAATAAAGATTTACATGTAAACCAGTGCTCACTATTACTATTTATATACATATATATGTATAAGTAACCTATTGATATCTAGTTTTATAATTAATAAGGTGTTTTTAAATCTCCTGCGCGCTTTAAATAGATCCAGCTGTCAGTCGTCACAACCAACAGTTTCTATGGATAAGTGTTACTAGGGATGTGCGCGCACGGTTTTAACTGAAAATTGTTTTTTTACGTTTTTTCGACGAATGACTCAGTCACAAATCTGAGGTATTATTATACAGTAAATTAAAAATGTAGTCATTATTTTTTAAGGGCAGATAAATTTAAATTTTATTTGCGGCCTGCACAATTTTTGGATTGCTTATACTGCTGTCGCTTTTTCTTGACAATTAATCTTTATTGTGATGATTTATATCATTGTTTGTCGACTTTTTTTTTATTCAGAAAGTAATTAAATAGCCATTAATTGTTATCTTTATGCTCGCGTTACATGTCTTTTTTAATGAATTTTTAAGTCAAATAAATAATAAACGGCACGTGTTCTTTCAAGTTTGTTTTAAAATTGTATAGTTTGACATTGTTATTGACCGTTCTTATGTAATATTAATACGGTTAAACATTGAAGAACCATATTATTGTGGTACCCGGCAGAAGAGAGAAAATTAACATTTTGATACACTCTTTTTCTTCTTCATATTTCCCTTTTCCCATCTACTTGGGGTCAGTTCTCCTTGTACAAAAGCGCCAGGACGTTCTATCCTGGGCGGTCTCCTGACTTATGCGGGCGTCCTTCATTTCCTTCTCCTCGTTTGACCACCAGATTGCTTGAGATCTTCTGCCAGTATTTCTTCTCAGCATTGTATTCCCGGCCTTCTCATTACGTGACCATACCATCTCATCCTGGTTTCCCCATTTTAACATGAAGGTAGTTCTGCGTGTGTAAGAATCAATGAATCATTCACACCATGGTTTGACATTACAAAGGGTGTCAAGCAGGGTTGTGTAATGTATAAATGTTGGAGCGAAAATTGGCGATTTGATTGTATGATGTTTATTGTACGCCGATAATGCAGTACTAATGGCGAATAATAAACATGAATTATGACGTCTAGTAAGTAGAATGTACGATGTATGCAAGGAAAGCGACCTTATTATGAATGTCAACAAGTCGAAAGTGATGGTTTTAGAGAAGGAGGAAAGCATGATACCGTGTAAAATACTTGTAGGTAAATAATATTTGGAAAAAGTAGATGAATTTGTGTATTTGGGAAGTATGTTGGATAAAAACGGAAAGGCTGAGAAAGATATCCAAAGAAGGGGGACTGCAGGGAATAAAGTGAGCAGCGCTTTGAATGAAATTATACCTAACGAGAAATAGATATCTAAATAGAGTCCTAGTACCGACACTGATGTATGGATGTAAGGCCTGGTGCTGGCAGAAGATACTGTAGAAAGAAGTAGACTGTATGCAGTGGAAATTAGATCACTTAGGCATATATGCGACAGATCCATTTATGACAGAATTAAGAATAAAGAGATAAGGAAAGAATATAAAGCTGCAGCTGAATGAAGAATAGAAAGGATCACTTATGTGCTTTGGTGATATGGAACGGATGAATGAGGAGAGAACGGTAAGAAGATATTTGACGTGTTATACGTGATATATGATAGTGTTGATGGCACCATAAATAGAGGACGTCCGCGGAAGACTTGGTACGACCAGGTAAACCAGAAACTGATGGAGCCCCAATAATCGGCGAGCTTGTATGAGAAGATCTATGAATGTAGATGAGGCGAGAATTGTGTATCAGGACAGAAGAGTGTGGCTCTTTATCCATTCCGCCTACCCCCGCGGAGAAACAGCTTGATTGTAAATTAATAAGATAATTAATTATACAGAAATTTAAAATACATTATAAAATGGAAGAACGTTAATCAAACTAAAAATGTTTGATACAGATTTTTCCTCGTTATGTATTTTGTTTTTTTTTGTATGTCCCTTTTGACCTTGTGCGGTAAAATGTGAATTTGTTTAAAATAAAATTGATTAAATTTGAATTAGATTAAGGTAATTTCGCTGTTGTTTATTTTACGAGATTAGAGATTTTTTCTGTAATATATAGTGAGGGTAAACCGTTACGTGAGTGATTGTGTCAATGATTGGTAACTGAGATTTAATGACGATTGGTAACTAAAATTTAACTGTTGGTGGTTTTTACTTTTTAGTGTACCAGTCATTGCTTGAAGAATTGCGTTAATCAATTATCAATCATCGTTACGATCTAACAAAATCACAGTCACAATAACGGTTTAAATAACGATTTTACCATCACTAGTAATATATTTCCAATACGACTGAAAATAAGGGTGATATCGGTATGACAGACATAGAAACTAATATTTTTATAATATAATATAGATCTACATAATATGAATTACCATCATTACTTGTGGTAACGCACCAGAATTTATAAAGAGAGGATAATACTACTTTTGGTCAAAATAGTTATTAGTCGAACCGGCTGAGATAATCCTGCTGTGATATGGTGACCATATTATTTTTTATAAAAATAAAGGACATATCAAAAAAAAAAAGGACCAAAATAAAAAAGTATGCACACGTGTCACCGCGTAAATATCAATTTTAATACCCTTTAAATCTATGTGTTTAATGAATGAATACTTAATCTTTTATCTTTTGATGTATTGTTTTTCGACACATTTTATATATATATATATTTTTTAAATTTATAGCATTGTCGTTTTTGATATTATTAATTGACATGGCTGTTACTTTGTTGTGTAACAAGTTATTAAAAATTAAAAAACTAATCAAGTACATACTACACACAAGTTGAATCATGTTGTTACTACTTAGTTTCTAGAGGTGCAGTCTCTCTCATTATCATGGGACTAAACTAAAGTACACTAAGTTTCGTGTAGACATAATTCGCTCAGAAGGACAGGACGTGGAAGGTTAAAATTACTGTTTTTTATTGATCTTTTTTTTAATAATATAAAAAACCATAAAAAAAAATGTCTGGTATTTTATTTCTTTACAAGCATATAAATCGGATAATTTTTCATATTGCAGAGGCATTTGTAAATTTAAATCGTAAATTATTATAAATATGAAATCAAATTTCATTATAAATAGTGTACATACTTGTGTACTTTTAATAAACTTTTCTTGCGTAAGTCCTACTATATATTTTTTTTAAATCATAAAATATCATGTTTATAATAAAATATATGTATTTCAATAGATTTTGTTGATATCGCTATTGTATTTTTTTTGTATATTATGTTCAACAAATTAGAGGTAATTTATGTCTTTATTTATCATGATATCAGTTCTCTAACGCGACAACGGTTGACACTCGCGAGTCGTGTAAACTGCGTAAAATTCTAGCTATCGTGCGAAAGTGAGCAAATAAAATACCGGCGGGATTTTGAATTTGGATTTCCGCCGATTCGAAAATGCAATCTGGACCCCGCGCCCCTCCGCCGCAGAGGGCCCCGCCCCTCCGCCCCGGGAGGGCCGCTCAGGGGTCACCGGCCGCGCCGGGCGTCGAACCCGCGCTGCACCGGCGACGTCACTCGCTGCACTCGGGGCTGCGCGCGCATCCCGCGCTGATACGGTTTATCGTGCACATTTTAATTGCCTTTTTAAATATTTATTTATTTATTTTTGTTTCACGCGGAGACTCGAAATGAATCTTAATTTTATTTAACAGACTGAACGCAGTGCAGTGTTACCATAGTATAACAATGTCGAAAAGTTGTATTTCATTTGTATGAAGAGTTTTAATTTTTTTTTTTGTTTATTTAATCATCACATACTCTGGACTACAGACTGTTCCACATTATTCGAACCAATCTACAAATAAGATATTGAGCGTACATATTGATTCAGGTATTTCCATGAATCTACAAAACTATCAGAGCGTGCTTTTATCATCTGAGAGAGTTTAAAAGTATTCGAGAACACCTTCCCGCTTACGTAGCCCATCCGCTCATAAATGCATTTGTGGTGTCACGTGTGGACTATTTCAGCTGGACAGATTACAATCTATTCTGAATGCGACAGTACAGTTACGAAGCTTCTAAATTCTCTCACATAACATCCATTTTGCGTGAACTACATAGGCTTCGTTTCTCTGAAAGAGTTGAAGTTTTAATTGTGATGATTGATGTATTGTACAAGTCGACACAACATGGCGCCTCTGTACTTTTAAGAGTTCTGCATCGCAGACAACTGGAATGATCGACTCTCTGGTCAGCTTCTACTTGAGCTGCAGGAAGGGTCGTATCTGTAAGTTGGATTTACAATTTTAAATTTTTTTTTTTTTTGTGAAAATGATAAATTATGTTATTATTATTATATACATGTTATGAGAGGAATAGAGCTATTAATCGTATGATGACAATTAACAATTTTTAAACTTTATCGTGTTAACAGCTAACCATACGCTTTCAACTATGTCGTATTGGGGAAATGTAAGTAACTCAATAAAAAATAAAAAATAAGAAAGATCAAATAATTAATAATGGATCGTGCGATTTAAAAATTAGTTGAACTAATAATATTTATACGAAAATTAAATGTTTTAGTTACCGTTCCCATATTATGACGCGCCCTCTGGAGCGAAAATTATGAATTAATTTCAACGATAATCTATTAAGTAAATAAATAAATTAATAAAATATTGCCCCCGGGTACATAGGCCCGGTGCGCGAGACACCGACGCGCCCGCCGCACGGGCGCGTAAAAGCGCACTTACGAGTAAAAAGAGAAGCGCGCGCGACTAGCACCCCCGTACCGACGACGGACACCTTTCGCGTTGCGTAATACCGACTACCCGCGCCTCGTCCCGACCGAGACCGGGTGCTCGAGCCCCTGTCTTTCGTCGACAAAAAAACGCGCAGTAGCGAGGCAACGCGTAAAAAGAACGGAACTCGCACGCCGCAGAGCGCGAGACTCGCGTCAATTTTTTTATAAAGTCGCTGTGAATTGTTTTACTGGAGAAAATCGAGTACTCGCTTGGACAAGTTCAGGATTACGAGTGCATAGGCCCGGAGCGCGCTACGCGAGGCCGACTGGACAGGGGCGCGGCGCTCGTGAAAAGGGATGTTTTTAAATATGTACGCGTGATTGATGGTAATGTTGGATTGATTCGACTTTTTTATTAGGTGTCGTTATTTCGTTAGCTGGTCGCGCTCGCGCGCCGCCCGATGCACATCGCGGAGAAAGCACCGCGCTCGCGAAGAGTGCGGGGGCGGGGGTCGGGAGGGGTGTCCACCTGACGTGAATGATATTATTAGTCGCGGCTGTGTGGGTTCCGCGCCGCGCGGTAACAGGTGCCCGCCTAGTCACCGGTCACCAGTCACTCTCTCCCCGGCGTCACCAGCCACCAGCCACCGGCCATCAGTCAGCTCGTCACCCGCGTGCCGCGTCTTCCCCGCATTGCGTTACATTGTTGCGTGCTGATTGTGTAATCCGATGATCTAATTAGTGTGATAGGGCGGAAAAATTTGATCAAAATCGTTATAAATGTATTTATTTTTGTATTCTCCAAAATACTCAAATTTCTGGTATGCGCAAAATCAACAAACTAATAGCTCCTCATATACATGGCCGTCTTAAGGCCTATACTCCTTTACGCAGTCCCCATCTGGGGCCACGCGGCCATAACACACATGAGGAAACAACAGATCTTCCAGAATAAGCTCTGGGTGCCCCCAAATGGACACAAGGATCTCACAACTTCATCACGATTCGGACATTCTTCCCGTACAAGAGTACATAAAACATCTGGCCTCCCCGAGCACCAAAACATCACGATTAACGCGTTATCTAAATACGATATTACCATCCCATCGCGAACTAAACGCCCCAAAAGCGTCGTCATTTAGAGGTTATATAAATCACTGCGTCAGCTAGCACTCCTCTCCCTGTCCCGTTTTGCAGAAATTTTCAAATACAACTGTAATAATAAAATGGAACAGGCCCATAAGGTATACAACACGATGAAGGAGCAAGGGGTCCAATAAAACGCGGTACTCCGTAAGCCATGAAATCCAAGTTCCAACAGACTAATCACCTGACACATTCTCATGCAGGCTCGTTGATTAAACAGAACCATCTTCCAGTGTTGTGACGTCCCCTATTTCTGGTGTCATCAACCACTCACGTCATATATCTTTCTTACCATTCTCTCCTCATTCATCCGTTCGTTGAATTGTCTCAATAATATGAAACTGAAAATAAAAAACTTGGATTCGTAATATGGGTAAAGCTAGTATTGGTGCACTCACCTACATATATATTGATTCAAACCTTCAATAATTGTCACAAATTTCTTCAAAATAATTTATTTGAAAGTTCACTTTGTAATTATTTTTCATACTTTTAATACTAATCTATTAGTACAATTGCTTGTAAACTATGCCCGTCTCAACACGGAATTTCTCTAATGAGCGGGTACAGTCCAAACTAATTTTTACATTTGTATTATATAGTTATATAATTAAGGAGAATACATTCTTATTGTGAAGTTGTAATTATTCAGAACATAGGCCTGTGATATTTTAAATACTAATTAAATGTATTAATTAGAAAGATATACATATAAAATCAAATATTATCGAAAAATATTGTTGTTACGCTACCGGGATTCGAACCGGCATCTCTTTCCAAACAAGGGAAAGGTGCATTATCCAACTATGCTACAGCGAACGATGTACTAATTAGAAAAAAATGTAACATAAGTTTTGAAAATTTGTCGTCAAAAGTACTGTCGCTGTAGCATAGTTGGATAATGCCTTCCCTTCCCCGGTTTGGAAAGAGATCTAGGTTCAAACCCACGTAGCGCAACAACAATATTTTTCGATAAAATTCATTTTATATGTATATCTTTCTAATTAATACATTTAATTAGTATTTTTAAAAAAAATTAATATTGTTAATGTTTATAGCGTTAACTTTGTGATCTGACATAATTATTAATTAATAGTTTTAAAATTATTAGGTTGATGCATAATTATCCACCGTTTTTTAAAATTATATTGTAACAACCAAAAACGAAAACATATTATGTACAATTATCATTCAGGGGCGTAGTCACCATCAACGTCAATTGCCGCTTCCCATTAGCTTGAAAGACGGTCGACTCCGGGGAACAAGAAGCGCTGGTTTCATGAGGCAATCCACGATTTGACATCCTCCGTCAATTCCTCTAAATCGTCATAGACTTTGCCAATCTGCCAATTTTTCAGAGAGCGGTTGATGTGGTAGTCCGTGGGTGGCCACGATGGGAGAGTCAGGCGGAAGGGGATGGGCAAAAATCCCATCTCTCGCTAGCGATCAATTCGATCACATGGCGTTCGACATGAGGGCGAGCGTTGTCGTTGTGGAAAACGATTTGATTCTTTCTGCCCGTGTCTTTTCAGCTGAATGGCTGTATAAAGACGACCAAGCTGTTGATGTTGTTCTTGCCTTTGACTATTTCTGTCTGGGATTCGCCCCTTCTGACGTTTATCATCGTCATTCCGGTCAAATTCAAAAAACAAATGGCGGATAATTATGCATCAACCTAAGAGATGTCTCAATAATAATAATTTTTCAGAATTTTGTAACTTTCTTTTAGAAACAGGCTATATGTATAAAAAAGAAAACGGCATTGTATATATTCCCTATTTCAATGTCGCCCTGTCCCTCTTACTCCCGCCTTCTCACCATGACTAGCCATACCGCCTCGCGATATTTAAGTTCGAAACATATTTTAAGGATTAATTAATATACGCCCGTCCTGACGAAGATAGATACAGTGTCATCAAAACCGGTCGTCATTAAATCACTCTATGTGACTTATACAATTTTTTTTATTTAATAAAACAAAAAATAACATGTATCATTAAAAAAATTTTAGACATCTTGATGACGTCAAAATACTATTTTTCACGCCTCTTTTATTTTGGTACCATGCGTTATTTGGTTCATGATAAAGTGAAGATTGAACAAATAAATAAATAAATTAAAGTTAATGCAAAGTTGATATTAACATAGTGAACAGAGGTAAGAATGAGTGCTTACTTTGTTTGGGTACGTGGAGAGATGAGTGTCGATGGTACCAGAAATAAACGATCTGGCGCAACCAGGTAAACCAGATTTCGAAAAATGGTCCTGTTAGAAACCTCATCAGTCGACGAGCACGCATGAAAAGTCGTGTGAATAATGGATGAAGGGAGAGTTGAGCGCCGGGGCAGAAGGGTGTGGCGCTCTAACATTTCTGCCAATTGCGAAGTAACGGCGTGATGGTATGTTAGTTAGGTATTTTATATTTATATTTTATTATGGGTCAATCACAGACTACCATATATATAGACATGAACTAACGCAAAATCCTCTGTTTCAGTATTTTTAATTTGGTGTCACCCACGTGATCACTTTGGTATCACTTACGCAATCACATAGCTTCGCGACTTTTTTTTTAAATGTATGACTCGATTGGTACGAAAATTTAAACCTTGACAATGTAATATACATTAATATAAAAAACACAAAGATTTAATTTTCAAAGAGTAAATACTTTCAGATTTATCAGATTTATGTTTCCACAAATTATGTGTGTAGAATGACCCTTGTCCCGCAACTAATGTTCTGAACCCCTCTCCTATTCATTTACTGGTCTGTGGATATGACATTCTTAGACACAAAGAGCTGTAGTAAATGGAAAATACAGCTAAAAATTAGTTCACCAAAATACATTAAGTAGCTTGTTGTTCCAGTGGTTAAGACACACACACACACACACACACATACAGCACACGCACAGTAATGTGGGCGGAGGTTCGAGCCTAATTCCAGTAGATCACCAATTTAGTCCTATTTTCATAGCACAAACGTTTAGCCTAATTTAAAAATATATTAGTAAGAATATTGATGTTACACGTATGCTTCTATTTTTTTTTTAAATTAAATATAATTATAAAATAATGTACAAGGCAATTGCAGGCGACTTCTAGATAGGGTCCAGCACCGAGTCGCATAGCACCGACAAGAATATATGGAGTTTCTAAATTCTCTCATATAACATCCCTTTTACATGAGCCACATTGGCTACTGTTCCCTGAAAGAGTTGAATTTAAATTGTACTAGTTGATGTACAAGGCGACACATAACATGGCGCCTCTGTATCTTCGAGAACTTTGTATCCTAGACGATTTAAATGGTAGACATCAAACTTTCAGGTCAGCCTCTGCTTTAGCCGCAGGAAGGGTTGTAGAACCGACCAACCGTTGCCAGAAGTCTAAATTTAGTGAACGGGCATTTGCGGTGGCAGGCCCAAAAGCGTGGAAACCTTTGTCATAAGATACAGTGCATCAGAGACTTTATTTAACCTTTCAAATGCCATTGTATATCACGCCAAGCTATAACATATATAACATGCACTTTTGGACCTCGCAAACTTGCAGGGATTAAAGTCATATTTTAAAATCATTTTGCCATCTGTGGACGACAAGGTCCCAGCTTTTGATAGATAAGTCAAGACCCTTAAAGCATAGTCTTACCATATGTGGTGTCTTCCATTTCAAATAGAGTTAGCAGTTAAGATGTTAAGAGTAAAAGCGCACCTTACCAAAAAATCATTTCCATAAGTTAAAATAACAATTTTAAATTTTAAAAACAAAGATAATGTAGGACTATAAACAGTTTATATGAAAGCGCCCTTGAGGTGAAAGTTTTTACGAAAATGGCGCTATACAAATTATCCAATATTATTATTATTATTATTATCTATCATATAAAATAAGTTATTTTAAACTCATACTCACTTCATTATAGGTTTTATTGTGATTTAATAAAAATATATTGTAGATAATAGATATTCATTCTTTTTTGGTGCCTTAATAGTGTTGACAAAAATTTTCAGAATAGAGAATTATTTTTTATTTTGTTGCTAAATTTAAAATAATATTAGTACGCAGATGGAGCACAGATTTCATACACAATATTCCCCATTTAATTTATTTAAAAATAGTATTTTACGACGTTGAATTAGTTTTAACTGTCGTTTTGTTTGTACATTTTAATTGGTACACACAATTATTCTAATTGGTACATTCGACTCTAAATTGGTACGAATGTCGTAAAATTGTATTAAATAAATAAAATTTACGACTCGCGAGTGAAGATTGGTGAAATGTTTGCACGAAGCATTTAACCTCCCTACCGACGCGTGTAGCCAATCGTGTGATATGTTTTGAATAAGATAGTTATGTGTCATTGTACATAATAATATATAAACATTTATACTATAATAATATTTAAACAATAGATTTAACTATCCATTGTTATCATTTTATTTTATTGCAATATTTTTACTATCCCTCGAAAATTATATGTTTGAGACGATACAAAAGGTGTCGTACTGATCACAATGGTGGCTATCTCGAAAACTGTGTGCTATATCATCCCCGTACAAAATATCTTTAAATTGTGAATTATGGTAATATGATGTTTATCAGACGCGGTGTTATAGAGTCAAAAAGCTTTGGGCTTTATGTTTCTAGCCGAAAACAGCACCAAATTCGTCCTGTCCTTTGACCAGCCATAACACACACTGCGACACGGCGTGCGCCGTCAGCAGCAACACCACACATCATATAAGAATTGTGTACTTTACAGGAGAGAGACAGAACTAGTTTTAAATGATTTTTGTACAATCTTTCTAAACTAAAACTGAACTAAATTTGGATACGATTCCCTTGACTTGTGCGCAGTTGACATGGAGGTAACAGATATGTGGTGATTACATTTATTTGATCTGCACGCCTCTAGCCAACGCTATCGTATAAACTAGTGATATAGAACGATTCCCAGCCAAAATTCAAATCCAATGATATAGATATCTTAAATTGACACAAAATTGAGATATGCGGTGTTACTGCTGACGATGACGATATTCGTTCTCAACTTTCGAACATTTATGAATTGCGTAAAGACACAGATACCAACAACAGTGGATTCTATCATTTGTTCCGTATCCACAAAGATTGATGTATACACGCATTCGCTAACAGCATCCAGACTTTAATGCTTATGGGTATATTGCACCGAACAGCATTCATATTGCGAAGAGAACAAATTGTCTTGGGGAATTTGTTTGTGTGACGCAATTTTGACAGTTTGACTTGAATACTTGAAGCCGAATTATTGAAACATTTAATATCTTATCTATTTAATTCATTATTTAAATAAAAAATTAATACAGAAAATAACACGGATGCTTCACCAACATGTTCCAATGCTGTAAACGAAAATAGCGAATTGTGTAAGTGTTCGCGGGCTAGTCTATAGATTAGTATATTTGATAGTAGGTATAAACTTAATATCCAGCATCTATAAAAAGCCACCGACCGCCTATGGTGTTTATATACTATTATCTCAAATAAGTTGGATGCAAATGGCACGATACTGTCTATCTCTCTATAATATATGTTGATTATATATTAATGTCATTTTCGTGATATATTTTACATGAAATTAATTGTATTTTTAATGCATCACATCGATCCAGATACTCCAAAACGAATGTGCTATACGAAATATATATTCTTTTTTTTTTACATTTAATGTTTAAAATTCTTTGCGGCATTGGACGCGAGAAACTACTAGATTTCGTCTGTGGGTGAAAGTTTTTTTTTTTTTAATTTTTTCTCTAGGTGTAATTTTAACGGAGAATTATCGTCCACAAAATTCGTTATATCACCTTTGTAACTTGATTTTATTTAATAAGTACATTATAGATAAACTTTTTAACGGAGGGTGGTTTCGGAGTCTCCTGGCCGTGATTGGGGTTGTGTCATGGACTCTCTACAATGGGTAGTATTTCTGTGAAATTCTACCTACCACGACGTGAAAGAACATATATATTATTAAGAAGAACACATTCTTATTGTGAAGTTGTAATTGTTCAGAACAGACGGTCTGTGATACATATAAAATCAATCTTGTTGTTGCTACCGGTATTCGAACCTGGATCTCTTCCTATCCGGGGAAAATGCATTATCCGATTATGCTACACCAACACAGTGCATTGACGACAAATTTATATATGTATAATCAGGCCTATTCTCAAAATTGCAATATTGAAATGAAGGTGATTGTTACACCAACCCTCAAAAATAGACAGATAGTTTTGACAGATTATGGTACGTTTATCTCTCTCACTCCCTCACTCTCTCTCCCTCTCTCTCATTCAAATAAAACACTATTTTTGAGGGTTGGTGTAACAATCACCTTCGTTTCAATATTGCAATTTTGAGAATAGGCCTGATTATATGTTACACTTTTCAAATTGATACATCTATCGGTTCCATTATTTTGATTCTCGTTCATGTAAATGTCGTGGCCTGTTTCAAAACGTAAATTTAACTTTTATGCGTACTGAATTTCGAATTTTCGCTTTATTTTTGCGAGATCACTCCGGTGCACGATGTTATATTTGCGGCCGATACGGCGACGAGTGTGTTTCTCTGTTTCTCTGTTTCTCCCGGATCGCAGGAGTCGGCCGCGCTCGCCGCGCGATAAAAGTAAAAGCCGACCAGCGAGCGCCGGCCGCGGAAAACGGTGAAAGGTGAAAATATTCCACTCGGCTGGGTGAGCGCGCTCACCAGGGCTGCCGCAATTATTCGGAACAATCTCGGCAAATCAAATAGCCCAAATTGTTCGGAAGAGATGAATGAATTGTGACAGGTATTGGAGGACGATGATTGAAATTGACTGAAAAACGCAATAAAAATCCAACACGACGTTTGAACAATAGTGAGTTTTCAGAGTTTGCTAATCATTTGATAGAAAATGGACATGATTTTGATAAAAAATTGGGATTGTCAATTTTGCATATAAACGGTGTTGGTCACAAATTAAATAATTTGGAATCGTTGGAGATAAATAAAGCGTGTAAAACTAAACAAAAAATTATAAACAACCAACTAAATTTAACTACGAGTCCCATTCTAAAATTTTTTCCTAGAAATTATTCGAGTAGGTACTAAATTTTTTTTATTTTTTTAAAAATAGATTCTGTCAAAGAAACAATATATGTTTTAATTAATTATGACATCCTGAAGAAGAAAATGGTATTTTTCGAAACCGGTAGATGTATTTAAACTCAATTTAGTGGTTAATTAAACAAAGATAATAAATAAAAATACGATTTTTTTGGTTCAATATTTAATTTTTTGCTAAATAATTGGTCGATCGTTTCGGCTGTCTAGGCCAGTGATGGCGAACCTATGACACGCGTGTCAAAGCTATATTAGAGTTACCAAAGAGCACGTGTCTCGCCACTAGACATCTACCTGAGAACAACGCCCTTATTTATCACTACATATTACACATGTATCGATCTCTTTTGGATCTCAATTTGTGAAAAAAGCAATTAATTGACATTAAATCAAATACTATGAATTTCCATATTTCATTTTATATACTTAATTAAATATGTAATATATATATTTTGGTGGGGTGACACGCCAGCAAAGTGTTCGAATATTTGATACGCCGAGCCAAAAGGTTCGCCATCACTGATCTGTTGAAATATAGAACAGTGTGGTAAGCTTACCATATACAATTATTTTACAAAATTGGGTATTTATAGGTGCTAAAATCGACAATGTTGGAAATACCAAGGATACTATCTCATTACATTAATGTTGGAAAAAAAAAAAATTGTATGCTTAATTGTCATTAGCACAGAATCGAATTATTTAGAAAAATTAAATATTGAACTATAAAAACACGTTTTATTTATAGTGTTGATTAACAATGGAGTTTTATAAAACGAATACCGATTGTATTAAAAAAATAAAAGAGTGGCTTGTCTGTCAAGTGCTTAAGACGCTGGCCTAGTGATCTAGTGGTCGGGGGTTCGCGACTCGTTCCAGAAGACCAGCAAGTTAGTCCTATTTTCATCGCAGAAGCGTTTAGCTTAGTTTGAAAATAGTAAGAATGTTGATGTGATGTTATTCTGTGATGATGGCGAGGGGTTAGGAAATATATAACTGACGACTAACGACAACTATGAAGATATAATTGTATCCGAGAGGAATTAAGAATCCGATAGGCCGCCACAAAATTCGCTAGACCACTAGAATTCGAAACCATCAAACTGTGGAAATACGTGGCAGCTAATAACAATGGACATAAAAAAGTCGCACAATTGGGGAGGCCTTCATCTAGCAGTGGATAGAAAACAACTAATGATGATGATGTATACATATTATATCCCAATGTTTTTTTATGTGAAAGAAAACGGTTACATTACATTGGAATAAAGAATCAATTTCCTTCGAAACACACTTGATCTGAAAATACACTAGAATAGATAATTCAGAAATTGGAACACTGTAATTCTGCTGTAGTGTAGATAGGTAAGTAATTATTTAAATTATGTCCTGTGTATATCTTTCGTCTTTTCCTAGGACGTGTTTTAAATACTTTTTATTATTTACATTTAAGACTTTCAATATTAGTATTATTATTATTGAAAACTAATACGCTGAAATAAAATCGATTTTAATCGACATTTTATTTCTTGCACATGTGCGAGAACACGTTAAAGGCATGTTAAAATCATGTGTTCCCGTTGTGAAAATAAACACCATAAAAAATTACCAAAATTATGTAATGAGAATACCCAATTACAGAAATACAATACAGATCCTGTCCTATGGGTCAGACCAGTAAGAAGGCGAGAAGATATGAAATGATATGAATAATAAAAATATAAATATAAATATTTGAGTATGTCCACAAACACACAATTACTGGATTTTCACCTACAAAGGCACTGTTTTTAATCAAATAATAGATATCTCATAGTGACGAAGCTATTTTTATATTAATGGAAAAATATAAAAGTATGAGTAAAAAAATGATTGGTTGATTGAGTGGAATGGTGAACGTTACATTGTGTAAAGTGATCACTTAAGCCAGCCAAAGACAGGTCGTAAGCCCTGTAATTACCCATATTTCCATATTTTTCCACTAATAAAAAATAGCTTCGTCTCTATGAGATTATCTATTATTTGTTTGAGAATATATGTTTTTGTCACAATAATGAATAATGAAAATATATGTTTTTGATTTAAAATACAGAAAAATCTTACGACATATAAAGTTGTACAGCTTATATTAAATCATTATTCCGGAGTACGCAATTTTTTAAAGCAGTTATTATTACACAATTGCCTATTTAGAATTAACCAGATTACATATATTTCTGTCACTAGAGGACAGAATAACTTAAATAATTATTATATATATATATATTTTAATAATACCGGTTTGTGCAACCCTGTTTCCAACTCGCACAGGCACGCTCGCACACACATGAAAGTCTGTCCCAGAAGAGAGTAAAACAACACGAATACACACACACGAACGTATCGTGTAATATCTGCTGAAACGTTGGCGTAGGTTAGTGTTGATTCTCGTCTACTGACAACCACGTGCTCGCTGTAAGTAATGTGGCACTTGGTAAATATGACAACATCACAGCGTACATTTGTAAAGTGCGACATAATTAGGCTTCTGCCTTTTTTCCTCTTTGATGCGTTTTCACTCGTAATGTATTTTTTAAATAAAATTAATATACTTATATGATATTTGAAATATATATGTATTTAAAAAAAATAAATAGTTAATAACATAATATAGTAAATCATTGACTGTTGCCATCTTCAAAAAACGAATGAACTGAACGATTATTGAATTACAAGACCCTATCACTTAAGGGACAGGAGACTGTTTTGAAAGTGGTTAGGTGTTGCTATGCAGAAAAAATGCTATGCGTGTTCAAAATTAATAAAACCGTGCATAAATAATACCAAAATGTTATAATGCAGATAAGATTAAATATATTACATTTTTGTCGAGCAATTATGTGACGCATAACGAAGCACACTATTGACGTATGCTTACTGTATTCATTACCTGAAGTTCATAATACGTACTAAACTTGATCAGGCGACTTGAGTTGTCATCAATTATTTTGTATTAACCTTACTTTTACCTGTATATTACAATTAGATTTTATATAATCATAAAATGAAAACGACAAGGACCTTGGAACGACAAGGTCATCATCAACAATATTTTTCTCTTGAAGTTAAAAGGAAAAAGGAAAACAAAGTATTCTAGTAGCACTTGTAATATATTTTTATATTAATATACTAATACAAACAAATTGTATGAATTATTCTAATAAATAATATTATGTTTTCCCATTTATTTTTATGACTTTCTGGACGTCTTGGACGTAGTATCATTATGGCTGTATAGTGCTTGATTAAACGGCCATATTATTTGTCTGTAAATGTTTACTCTTTTATATATTAAATAACAGTACGTAAATATATATTCAATTTGAAATGAAGTGTACATTGGCTTTATTGCGAGTATAAGAAGATATATAATAAAAAATACAGTACATGACATATGTCACCTTTTCTTATCTATATTGTCTATGGTATACCGTAGAAGTAAGCACTTTCCGAAACGTCAAAATAACGTTTTTTGGTTATGTTTTTGATCCGATTCCAAATAGCATTTTTGTGTTTATTATTGTCTATCCGCGAACAAGTATTATATAATAAGGCCAAAATCAGTTAATTTCGTTACTTTAAATTATATAACGAAATTTTTGTACAAATTTCACCTCACGCGATCAACCAAACTCCGCTGAATAAATCGTATTAAAATTAATATTAAAAAACTCAATATCTCAGTCGGGTGTAAATGTTCGATGATACCTTGTTGTTAATGCAAATAACTTTGAAAGAAAACGGTCGTCATATCTCATCTCTAAAATTGTAACATTTCCAGGGCCTGTCAAGACTGAAAAGCCTTCCTACCAAGTTTCCAACATCTTCACGCAGCTGACGAAGCAGTCCGGACCGCTGGCACGTCTCAAGAGTTGCATGGACACGTGCATCAAGGTCAAGGTAGGATCCGAGGGCTGCAAGCGAGGGAGGACTAGCTTATTTTTTTTAATATACGATTTACACGTCATCAATACTCTTACCATTTGCAAACTAAGCTTTACTAGGACTACTATGAAAATACGACTAACTTGCTAGTCTCCTGGAACGAGGCGCGAACCCCCGACCACAAAATCACTAGACCAACAAACTACTCTACGACGGGATTACGTTACCTACGATTCTTCACATTTCAAAATTATGTTTCGTTCAAGCCCCCTTCATGGGAGAGTGTATTTGATAGTTAGCCCTTTAATGGCTGTCTTGTACCCGCCGGTTTCTGTTCTTCCTTATATAACACTTGATTATCTATTTGTTCGTAATGTTAATATTACTTATATTACTTAATATTATATATAAGGAAGGACAGAAACAAGCGAGTACAAGACAGCCATTAAAGGGCTAACTATCAAATACACTCTCCCATAAAAGGACTTGGACGAAACACAATTTTGAGATGTGAAGAATCGTAGGTAGCGTAATCTGTGTATAAAAATAAATAAAGATAGCAAAAGGGCGCAGGAAGGTTTAAATTAAAATCTCCGTTCGTTTTGCAATTTCTTACATTAGCTTTTGTTTTTCTTCTTTTTCTTTCGTGTTTATTAATTGTAGATTTCGCGTTTCTGTAGCACTGTGTGTGGAACCGATAAAAGAAGTTGCAAACTTCTTAAACGGTTCCGGGAAGAGGTGGGTCCTCCCATTCTGGCGTCCCTTTATAGCTCTCAAAACTTCCGAAATGGTGACTTCTGCATCGTGACTAACCTGATTACTACTAATGTAGAAAATTTTAACGACATGAGAAGAAAAAATTCACAAAACTTGTAGAACTACCTATTTTCAAGCTGTTAAAGCCGATAAAAGTAGCAACTCATTTTTTATTCAAAATTGTGGATCGACTGCTTTCTGCATAACTGGTGGTTCACCAACTATTGTTACCTAGAGGTAGATATGGTGGAATCGGTGTGCCGGCAATGCCCTTATTAAATTAAAATTATTACGGCCCATCGGCAACCCGCAGTGGTCCGATCCGCTTCTGCCTTGAGTACCGCGGCGCGGTTAAGTGCGGCGTTAACCGCGCGACGTAACCCGGAAGATGGAGAGTGTTTACGACCTCGCCCAACGGCGAATTTTACGGTGAGGGAATGTTTGTTCTAGAATAGTTCTACATCGCGATGCGGGTAATGTGCATCAAACAAAATAATGCATTTTAGTATTTTACAACGAGACAAGCGTCGCTTATTATCTGTCGAGGACAATTCAAAGGGATTGTTGAGTATCGCGCAACATTGTACCAGTGATAAAAATAATGCTACTCTTAACTCTTCGCTGTGATTGTGATTGGTATTCGATAATATCAGTGATTGAACTGACTAATGCGCGCGCGCTGCACGATATCACAATACACGAAATACATTAAAAAAAAAACATGATTTTGACCATATTTATTTATATTATTAAAACTTCATTTGCGTACATATTCTACATATTCTAGTATAAATAACTAATATATATCTAATTTAATATCATCAAAAAATTGAGTTTATTTTTCGGGTCTAATGCATAAAACGTTTTGGCAGAATCTACTAAATAGCGCTGATCACGAATTAAAACGTAAATTCTTCATGAATATTTTCGTCTCAAATGTAATAAAATACGGTCCACAACAGAAGACAACACCAGAGAAGCTGTTACGCCACTGAACTTAACTATTTCAGAAGGGAAATAAAAATGTATTATTATTATTATATATTATTTCGTGCTGAGTTTAAATAATAAATATATAAAAATATTAGTTAATATAATATTTTTATGACAGTCGTAAAATAAATTATATATTATTATATTCGCAGCACAACACTCCTAACTAAACTTAAATAATAGATTTAAAAAACACGTATTTATCTTTCTATCTACTAATTATTAACACTTTTATATATATATATATATCTCTATAAATAATAAGAAAAAGCACTTTGTTTAAACCACTATTTATTGATAAATCAACATGTTTCAAGACCAATCGGTCCCTTCTTCAGGATACAATGTATATTAAAATTAAAATTACAAGAATAGACAAAAAAACAAAATTATAAATATACCATAAGCGATGGGTTGATTTATCAATAAATAGGGGTTTAAACAAAGTAATTTTGTTAATATTGAAGAAATATATATATATTAATTTATTTTTAATTTATTAAAAATATAAGTAATTTAGTAGGGCTATAAAAAATTACATTTACTTTGCATGTTTTTTTTAAATAAATAAAATTACTAATAATTATTTTTCTGTTTGTTACAATCTGACATGTTTGTTTACTTCTTTTTTAAACCGAACTTCAGAACTGCAGAATTTTTGGATTAAATAATTTCGAAAATGATTTTATATAGAACAACAACTTTCGAAAGGTTCTCGATGATTCTAATAAATTAATTGAGATATTCACTATTTTTAAAAATCATCATTTTAAATGCCGAGTTATACCGGAAGTCACGATTCAGCGATTCTCTATTTTTCCGTTGCCATCATCTGATTGTGAACGGTCTTGAAGTGTCGATATTGCAAGATGAAAAAAAATTATCATCTGTTCCTATCGGCGGCTAAAAAAATAAAACCACCAATGACTTCGCATTCATGGGCGATCCTTAATCATAGAAAAAACACATAAATTATAAGGTCAGTCAGTTACATTCTCCGCGAGTTGCATTTCGGTACGAACGGTGGCTGAACCAGTTCCATGTTGCGGTGACGTCCTTCCGTCATCCGCGGGATGGGTTATTGGATGACGGGGGAAACCTGTTCAAGAATGAAGCAATGCTTCATCTAAGGTGTGCGCGAATACACTTTTTGGCACCATAGCGCGCACGAAAAAATATAGCACGCACACAATTTTTTAACAAAACTTCTTGACGAGGTGGCAACATTAAATTGTGAGGAGCATTCGCGCTTTGTTCTCATGCAACGAAGTAGTGGAGTCATTTTTTTTATATATATATATATAAATACTTCGAAAGTCTCATTTACAAAACTGAAATAATTTTTTCGATATGTTCAAAGCTGCGTTGCGTTTTAAATTCGATCGCTTTATACCGATTTATCGTGTGACGAGCCGACAAGTCGACACTCGACACTCTAGTACTAGTATTATTGGCGCTGGCCGGTACGCACGAGAGATGTGACGTCGCACGGTGGTGATGATAATCCGAGCGCTTCTCAACATGCTCAACTTTGAACGCCAATATCTTCGAAAGTATTACACATTTTGAAAAATTCAAAAAGCACGGGAATCTGGATTTTTTTCTTATTTTATTAACATACTGGTTAATATAACTTAAGTGACGATCGGCATATCATATACGTAAATATATTGCGGAGAAATGCCTAAAATGTTAACTCTGTATATAGTATATTTACAGAGATATTCACATAATTAGTAGCAATGTCAACACAGTTTACATCACCGGAGAGGAAAGGTTGACGCCAATAAAACGAACTGCTCTCTATAGAGTTCAATCGTGAACTTCCTGAGTATAAAACGGACCTTTTCAATACCTGAGTGGACTGAATTTGTATTTGCCATAGCATCTGAATCGATATCTTGCCTCGATATGCCACCAGCTCCAGGTTTAATCTCCGTTTATCGGTGTACCAGAATTCCATTCGACGGATCTAATCGAGCTTCAGAAGACAAGTTATTATAACGATGATTACTTTCAAAGTACTATTCTGCGATACTCCCTGCGATTATCCTCCTTTCAACATTTTCCTTATCCTTATCTATATTAGAAAACTTTTACACCTTTTCACGTCAATGCGATGTTTCTAAGCATTACTTTTAAACGGAAGTCGCTAGATGGCGCCTTGGTTCTTGTTCCAATCTATATTTTCGAACACAACAATTTTTATTAGATTTAACACGTTGCGGTCTGAAAAATTTCACTTGAGAAATTAATGGTAAATCCACAAATTAAATGCGAATATCAAAAGGCGACTTAGAAAATAGGTTTGAAAATACAGGGAGAATATTATGTTCTAAGTCGATTTCGTTTGACCGCCATTTTCGTTTGGCAGACATTTGTCAGTTCGCATGTGGTAGTCGTAGAGAGTAGTTGATTACAATTTACTACGGAGCATCTAACGCCTCAACAACGTGTTGAAGTCATTAAAACATTTTATCTAAGTAATAATAGCAATGCTGTAACCATTAAATTCAGATCGATATCGTCAAATGTTGGAAAACTTCTTGGTGGCTGAATTGGATCGATTGTGCCTGCAACACGTGTGGTTTTAACAGGACGGTGCCACCTCATACACAGGCCGAGCTACGCTTGAAATTTTGCGAGATATATTTTCCAGCCGTGTAATGTCAAAAAGTGGTGATATCGACTGACCTCCTCGATCACCTGATATGACGGCTCCCGACTATTTTCTTCGGGGGTACATGATAGAAAAGGTCTACGCCAATAAGCCAACAACAATTCCGATGCTACAGGGAAATTAAATTGCTGAAATAACACGCGTAGTGTTGCGAAAAATATGGTTAAAATAGCATAATCGATAAATAAAAACCAAATTAAAAAATCGTGTTTCATTTCATAGTTATTCAAAAACAACATCGGCATGGAACATAATATTAACCCTGTAATAAGGTAAGTATCACAGTAAATTTTTGGCAAAATAATTCATTTTTTGCCAATTTTATTACATCAATCATGGGCAATGAATGGATCGTATTTATACACCCTCTCTTACTCGTCAGAACCCCCCCATCCCCATTTTTTTCTTTTGCTTTCCTCACAATTTTCATTCTTTCTATTTAGCTTTTGTCAGTGTGCCAACTGGGCTGAATGTAATTAGAATTGCTTAAGATGTTTCATTTTATTTCATCATTTGGGATGCCCTAGCGAGTCGGTGAAACGCCCTGTCGACGTTTCGATCCAGGATAAATCAACATGGTCGCCAACCTTCGATAGAAGGCGACACATGAAGAATAAGTCTTGTTAAAAATTGTGTGAGCTATGATGCCAAACAGGGTACCTGAATCCCGCGCGTGTAAGGTCAACTATCACATTATATGTCCCATGTTGGAAATCATCGCTCACAGCTGTGAAATAATGACGGTAAATGTTGTAAATAATTTTTTTCAAATAGTAATATAATTTTTTTATATCGTGGGTAGGTCCTGTCCCGTATTGCGACTGTTTTTTTTTACATTTAATATTTTATTCGCTCGTCATTATTTACCGCTCCACCAAGGCCGTCGCTAGACCTTGCCGGGCCGCGGAGCGGAGACCACTCAGTCTGGTACGAGGAAAACTCTTCAATTTAGGCGTGATCAGCCCGATCGTCTTTCCTCTCTGCCAGAATCGGTACTAGTGATCCGCATGCGCCAGATGAGGATTCCGACTCCCGCCCATATTTTTTAGATCATTCTCGCGTCAGTGAAGGTCGTTGCAAGAGTGGTACAATATATCATCAGTGGTAATTTATAGTTTTTAAAATTTTGACAGTACGCTCTTAAAAAGGTCATATTTCGAAAAATATTTTTATGTGGTACTGGAGAAGGATGGAATAAGTAAGCTCGACGGAGATAGCTACAAATGAGAAAATAATAAAAAGGGTACAAAGAGAAAGGGCTACTTTTTATAATATATTATTCCTTCCTTAAACATATCGGTGCCGCCCTTAGGCAAGCTAGAAAAATACCACCCCTATATTTCTATAAACACAATAATTGACGTAACTATTGAATTTTTGTAAAATGTCATTAAAGCTTTATATAAAAAAAATCTATCGATGATATATGATCTAACATATCTTAGATTTTTTCAAATAGCCGTTATTTTAGCTACATTGTTTTTTAATTAAGGAGTTCGTAATCTTTAATAAAATAAAAAATTTAATAGAATTTTTTTAATTGCCACCTTTTGAGAGTACCGCCCTAAGGCTTTGCCTTACTTACCTAATAGTTAGAGACGGTCCTGATTTACACTAGTGTAAACAGAAAATGAAAATGGGACCAACAGGAGCTATCTAAAATACAGGTTGTAACAGATCTAATCCACAATATTTTATGGGTGGATACATGAGTAAATTACGATGATTAAAAAATTGCCTGATCTTAACCATATCAGAGATATAAGCATTAAAAAAAATCATAATTATTTGATTATATCGATTAATTGAAATATTCCATGGATTCCTAATTATATATTGAATACAAAATAATAATGCTCATCGAATTTCGAGCAGCTAGACTATTTTTTGTTAGATGATTTAGGGCCTGAAGCAAAGATATAGATGGATAAATTTCGCAAATATTTATTTAGAAGTAACGTAGACTTAAACTTAATAACAGTGCACAATTTGCATATATTCTTTGAACATTTTCGACTCGTATTTTAGTCAAGTAACTAACTAATTTACCATCACGCCGTTTCCCCGCGGGGATAGGCAGAGATGATAGAGCGCCTTTTCCACATTCATGCATCTTTTCATACAAGCTCGCCGATTATTTAGGCTTCTAACAGGACCATCTTCCAGTATCTGGTTTACCTGGTCGTGCCAAGTCTTCTATTTCTGGTGCCATCAACACTTGCGTCATATATCTTCCTTGCCATTCTCTTCTCAATAATCCGTTCCATATTATCAAACCACCTTAGTGATCCTTTCTTAATCTTACTCACTATACTAAGATCAGCTTTACATTATTTACTCTGTCATAAGTGGATCAGCCGCACATACGCCTGAGCGATCTCATTACTCAAGTATACATCCATAAAATATCGTGGACCAGATCTATTACATCCTGTATAATAGAAGAAGAAGGAAAAAGATGAAGACCGAAAGAGAAAAATATTGATCAATCATATTATCATTAAATCAGCTACAAAGAAAGACTACTGACTGGACTGACAAAAACATTTTTCAAAAATACAAGATATTTTCACGTAGGGCCATACTATTTGTATAGGAAACCATCGCCCTTAGTATAATGTAATAAATAACAGCGCATATACAACTTCCTAGGACAACATTCCAAAATATTTCGGTGTAACCTTCTGCGGCACAGAAGAATCACGTTCAATTCCGATCATTACATTCTCTTCGCTCACCCACCGACTACAGATCCGTAATGGCTTCCTCGTCCAGAATGATATCATGAGCAAGTTTTTATGTATAGAAAAAATGAAATACTAATTGTTTTCATTGAGAAGCAATATCGTGCATGACGGAGGTCGCGGCATTTTTTTCGGAGCCCGATGCGTTGGCATTGTTCGTATTGCGAACGCGGCTTAATTTATTCGCGACGTAACGGCACCCGCTTTGTTATTGCGAATACAGGACAGGTATCGTAAATTAATAATTATAATTTTTCGTCAGGTAACAGGGATGGGGAAAAATAGTTTTGTGGACGTGCAGAAAACCAATTATAATCACTAACGTTTGTTATTATTTTGGATGGTACAAGGTGTCCCAAAAGTTGTTTTCATAGTAAAAAATTTGTAAATGTGAATTAAATATATTAATTAAAAAGATATACATATAAAATCAATTTTATCGAAAAATATTGTTGTTGCTCTACCGGAATTCGAACCTGGATCTCTTTCCTAACCGAAAAAGGTGCATTATCCAACTATGCTACAGCGACAATATTTTTAGCGACAATTTTCAAAGCTATATGTTACCTTTTTGATATTAATACATTTAATCGTTCCATTATTTTTGAAAAAGCCATCTACCTTATTTTTACAGAATCTCAAATACGTTTGAGTACTCTGATAGCAGACGCCAGAATTATCAATTCATTTTTATTAAATTTTGGACACATTGATACAACTTTATTATTAGGAGAACACATTCTTATTGTGAAAAATTTTGTAATAAAATAATGGATGGGTTCAATAAAAAAATGTTTATTTTGCAGTTAATTAACAGTCCCTGGGAATTTATTTCTTTAAAATAATGCTTTTAAATGTGATCCCGTTATTTCGCTGGCACTCTTCTAAGCGGGAGGCAAAATTTCTAAAAACTGCTCGGCACGTCATCTTTTTATTTTCGATATTTTCTTTTTATTGATCCAGATAGAGAGGATTGTTACATTATACTTTTGATTTAAGGTAACACCATAGGAAAAAATCCATTGGTGTCAAGCCGAGGGTACGTGGAGGCCAGTTTATGTCACCTCGTTGAGATATCAATATTCCAGGGAAAATTTCACGAACAACTGGTAAGGAGACGCTCCGTAACGACTGAATTCCCAAGGACGCGGTTAGCGAAGCATACCTCCCGCCTCTCTACCACTCGTTGCGTTGGTGCAGCGAATGAACCAACATAAAAAAGACTTTAGGAACACACTGTATTTACCTTTCATAATATAATTATATTCTAGGTTAATCTGTCAATTACTTAATGTATTTTTATCGGTATTGAAAAATTGTTTGCATTTTTGTATCAACGGGCGACATGGTCTCACCCTTTTAGGAGGAGAATCTCTTGAGAGAGACGACATATATATGCAAAATTGATCATCATTCTAGAGTTAGCAAATTATCGAAAATTTGGTACATGGATGGAGCACATAGCACCAAGAACATCATAACTCGTAAGTCTTTACGGCCGTTAAACGATAATTGATTATCTTATTAGTTTTTATCTATAACCATGATTTCGGATGACACGTCAGTGGTAGTGATGAGCTCAAAATCACGAACCGTAAGTCAATCACTGATGTCTTTGAGTCACACTCACTATCAGTGATTGAATATCTGGGAATATCGTGATTTGTGATTCAAATTTTTTTTTTCTTTTAAATTCTATTTACTTTCTGACGCCGCCGTTTACATCGATTATCATTTGAATCAGCGTCATCTATTGGAATCTATTTTTGTTGGCAAAGTTTATGCTATTTTGTTGTATTTTTTTTTACATGTGTATGTATGTGCAATAATTTTCTACTAATTATTTTAATACGCAAATAAAATTTTTATAATATAAAAAATGTACACTCAAAGTTTTGTTGTTTTTGATCACAGTTACAATTTTCAATCGCTGATATTATCGAATACCAATCACAATCACACCAGTGTGTCAACAGTAGCATTATTTCTCATCACTAGTTAGTAGCCGTGATCACAAAAATATCACTCTTAAGATTCACTCATTTTAATCACAGTTTGTTATTTTTTAATTCTATTAAACCGATTTGTTGCACCCGCGCGATGCCCGACCGTCAGTGTTCAGCAATGTTTGATTTAGTCGACCTAGAGACGATAGAGGTGCGTATTAATGATCGCACCCTGAGAAAATAGACAATTTGATGATGTATCACGTAATCATCTTCCTCTCGTAAGAAATTTGCTAATTACACATACAAAACTGTTTGCCTTTCAAACGACTCCTTGAACAGTTATTTTGGCAAGGGTTGAATAGTCAGGATGGTATAAATTATACTATCGTTTCTTATACATTCTTGTAGCAGGCCCGTCCCTAGGTAATATATCGCCCTTAGGCAAACATGTTTCTCATATTTTAACTATTGATTAATCGTTAAAATAATCAAGGAAATGAGAATAATACATCTGAAAATTTAAGACGATCCTGGAATACGCCAATGAAATCGTTTCTGTAATTAGTTATAAAAACTAGTTTCCATAAATCTCACCTTGATGCAACGATATAAAAAGATGTTTTATAAAGGCTAATGCCTGTTTCCGCCCCCCCCGTCCGCTTTTTTGGAGGTTTCGTCGTTATTTGAGCCTAAGCTAATTTTGAAAAAATACACAAATGTTTTCTGTGAATAATCGTTGATAATTAAATACACATTGATTTTTAAGTCGATATTTCTCAATCGTTATTATGAAATGGAATATTGGATATATTTTTAATTTTTTTTTTTACGAAAATTTAAGAGTTCTGCCCTTAAGCGTTGCCTTACTTTATATGTCTTGCAGTATAACAAACGAGCCTCTCAAATAATAGCGCGCACCAGAAATATTGGTAGCGCATTACGTATCATCAAGGAATTAAAAATATCCAATGGATGTCTCGATATCAAATAATACCTATGAACGGCAAATAGTATGTATTTTTGCGTCAATATTGTGAAATGTATGTATTTTATGATGAGACAAATTTAACGAGATAATATTGCAGGCACAAGTATAAATACAATTTCTTAGAGTTTGCCGAGAAAGCTTTGAAAAGTATTGTTGTCTTACAGACTTAAAAATGGTGAATTAATCGATCAAATAAATGTACGTTATATTTATACCATACGATCTATCAATTAATTAATTAATTAATCTGTAATTATTATTATTATTATTAATATACAATTCAATATTAAAAAATAGTGTCGAAAAAATCGCTAGTGAAGTTTATTACGTTGCTAAGCGCTAGTACTACCGTCTTTATGCAACGTTGGTGCCAACACTAAATACGAGGCGCGTTTTTTAAGTAAGTACCGTTGTCGGATATTCCCGGCGTAGCATGTTTCACATGCGCAATGGTTTCCTTCATATGCTGACTCACCACATGCAACGTTAGAGACATTCACATAGTGTGGCCATCTTGTGCAAAGTGGTTGAAATGTTCAAGACAATAGATCGGCCCGCCGACTGTGACATACGTTCCGTGATTCGTCCATATTTTCCTTGGTGGCAAGCGTTTTGATGACGATGATGTACTCAAAAACGGAGTAAAGACATGGTTTTCATCCCAGGCGGCGTCGTTCTATGACGAAGGTACACAAAAATCGGTGCCCCGTTATGACAAGCGCCTTAATAGTGATGGCGACTATGCTGAGAAGTAGTTTAAGGTGTGTAGCGTCCGAAGACATGTATGTATGTACAGCGGTAACATACAATTCCAAGTCCTTGAACATCTTAAACAATAATTGTGCCGCGGCTTAAAACTCGGGGTGGCACAACATGAAACGAATGTGTTTGCAGTTTGCACTGTAATTTGGGTATTAAAATAATCTGGCCACATCTGTATTCTGCATTCACCTCTGATTCATATCTGACTAATTCTACTGCCATGTATTGTTGCTCGTCGGCTGCAAGGTGCCGGTTAGGAGCAAGGCAGTATAATAACCAAGGAGCGCTTGACTATGTGTATCTAGCGGCGGTCGTGTGTCTAGTACTATATGTGTGTGTGTGTGTGTATAATAAATACCTGATTGCCCCCAAAACTCGAATGGAAGGCCAAGCGAGACTTGTATGAAACTAATACACTCGCGAGATCACACGTTCACCGCTTGTATAGCCCCGCACGTCGTACAAATGGATTGAATAAATATTTTTTCCAAATTATTGTATTTATAAATACGGCTACGCAAAAGAAAATTAATATAAAAATAATTGATAACCGTGTCGCCGATTCCGTCATGATTTGTGACCCACGCCAGCGTGTGTTCATCATTGCCGAATTCACCGAATGTGAGAAACGAATTGTGAAAAGCATTTTTGACTTCCGCGCGGAAGTGAAAATTTGACCAAGTCATTAAATGTAATAATGCCGTAAGATTAAATCATCAAATTATTCAAAATAAATAATGAACTAACTAACATACCTTCGCGAGGAGTTTCAGAGAGGATAGAGCGCGACACTCTTCAGTCCTGATACAATTCTCGCCTTATCCACATTCGTACATCTTCTCGTGCAAGCTTGTCGATTGTTGAGGTTTCTAACAGGATCGTCTTCCAGTTTACCTGGACTTCATCTATTTCTTGACATATATCTTTCTCACTGTTCTCTCCTCATTCATTCGTTGTATAAACCACCTGAGCGATCCTTTTTTAATCCTATTCACTATGCTTAAATCATCTTTACATTCTCTTCTAATTTCTACATTCTTTACTGTGTCATAAATGGATTTGTTACATTATAAATATTCCAAATGAAGATTGTATGAAATATATACGTTTATATTAGAAAGCTATAAGTTACCCGTTACAACAATGATGGGAAAGTAATATATTTATAACCTTTATTTATTTTAAAAATCAACAAAAATACAATAGCAAATTAATTTGCATTGTTCAATGCGGTAATCGCACACTTTCTCGTGATATAACTGACAGCAGATCTTGTTGTTTTACGCCGCTATTCGAAAAATGTAAGAAAATTGGATGTTCACGACTGTAGAGGACCGGACCGCCTGCGATGTTAGGCGACAGTGGCGAAAACTCCTACATGGGAAGGGAAGGTAAATCTTCAGTGGATCGTAGTCACGTGATGATGATGATGATGATGATGATGATGCCGTTGCATTACTGACAGGTGGACTAAAAATATATATGTAGAAAATATAAAGATAAAAACATTTTTGAAAAAATCCCTGGCACACTGAATACTTTGTAATTGGAACATTGAGGTGATAAAAATATTGTATAAATCAATAATTTTGATAATAACACGTACACATATTTGGAAATTATGTCATTGTGTGGGCCCGCATATGATCTACATTTTTCGGTTTTGCTCTGAGGCCCGCAGTCCTCGGACGGGTCCCCGAGCCGCGCGCCCGCGAGGCCTTCGGGGCCAGTCACGATCCGAACGTTGAGAAATAAAATTTAAAAAAAAAACGCCTTGTTTTGGCGCAACAAGGCCACGTGACGCATGGCGCTGTCAAGGTCCCCCCCAAGTCATAATAACACGACACGCGCTCGGAACCGTAGCGGCTCAAGTCATAGAAAAGCTATCGGAATTTGTTTGAGACCGATGCAGTTTTCCCTCTTTTATATTTTCTAGACTCGGTGGTTGAAGGGCGTCACAATACTAGTGGTGAAAGTCCAACATAATTATTTTATTTTTTTAAATTAACAAATCGACCCCGGTTATAACTAACATTTTGTGATAATTTGAGTTATTGCATGAAAAGGGTTCCAAATGCATTATTCTTTATTTCTTCCATACACAACTCTATTTAACGGATATTAAAGGAAATAGCGAGAGCTCGAAGTTCCAACTGCGTCAGTTATTTATTTATATTTATGGATCATTATTGTTAATTTACAATGTTTTTATTTTATTTTTAATTTCCCTCATCTCACAGTGGTCATTGATAATACTGAAAATAAGATTTTAAAACTGATCATATTTGCATACTCAAAACAAAATATACATGAATATATGTTGAAATTCAATCAACCCTTTTGAGTTCATTATCTCAAAACAGTGTCAGTGTCAGATATAACCTTGTTATTCTAAGGGATCTAAATGTCATATTTACTGTATCCGAGGTAAGTTTGTAGAACTCCATAATCACATATGTGAAAATAAAACCCTTCCACGTGTTGTATGCGTGCATCTGCTGGGCATGGGTTTTTTTGATGGACCGATCTTCCTCATTTTCTTTTATTCTTCTCCTTTTCTCGGTAATTGCGCCGGCCCTCTTCCGTTCGCCTTATTTTGCCGTGAGATAGCTGCGCAAACATAACTTATTTAGGAATTTGTTTATCATCCATACGTAAAGAATGTCCTACCCATCGTAGTTGGTGCTTTAAAGTCATAATTTCGATACTTCTATTTTTTCAGATTGTTCTGCGCTCTTCCCATTGTATACCTAAGATCTTCATCAAGTATCTTATCATCATATACATATTACATACCGTCGGAAAATATGCATCAGTCTTATCCGTCAGCAAGCGGTCATTCGATATTTTCTAATGCGTTTAAAAAAAAACAGCTTTCTGTGTTGATTTAGAAAATAAATAATAGTACAAGTCAAACAAAAATAAGATAATTTATATTAAACTACAAAATAAATATTACTGTAGATTCGTACAAATCGTGGCCATGAAACAGCAAGGTTTATTTTCTCATTGACGTTTTGGATATTCATTTTTTGACTTCTTCGGCATTACAAAAGTATCCCTATATAATTTAGAGTCGTAAATAAAAACTGATTCCTGATTTTGGACATGTTATTTAATATAACTTGTACATAGTCTATATTCAAATCAACAGTTGTTCTAGAAAATATTACAAATGCTGTGTACTGAAGAATATATTTGTTATCTTGTTGTTTCCTTAACTACTAGGAAATTTGAGATGTTTTAAGGAATGATATATTATCAGAATTTATTAATATTTTTTTTGATCAAAATATCAGATGATATGACCCTGTTGCTCCTAGGTCAGGTTATGTTGTATTAATTATATGATGCAGTGTTAATCGAGGTTATATAATACATATATTATACAAATTATAGATATATCATAGAGACAAAGCTATTATATTATATGGGAAGTATGGAAGTATGGGTATTACAGGACTTACGACCTGTCTTCGGCCGGCTTGAGTGATCACTTTACACAATGTAACGTTCACCATTCCACCCAATCAACCTCCATATCTATCAAAATTTTGAAAATTGTATGTATGTTAGTATATAGAAACACTTGGAGTTTTTAACTACAACGTCACTGTCGCCATCTATGATCTTGGTCTGTTAACACATATTATATTTAAGAATGAACTTTCGGAGAGTGAAAGTAAGGTTAATAGAAAAATTTGATAACAACTCCAGTACGCTGATCTTCCACAGAACTGAACTGTTGTTCCAAGGTTCCAAGGTGAATGTTTCTGCATCCTCCTAATTCATGACTTCCGAGAACAGTGCGTGACGCTGTGCAAAAATATAATATTTATTCTTAATATAGTGCAAACCAAGTATTTTTATATATACTCTAATATAAACTAAATCTTTCATTTTACTACAACTTATCTTTCACATATCTGCTTAGTTTTACTTTGAATCCATGCGGTTTCTCCTCCTTTTTTTATATCTTCTGGCATTTCATTAAAAATCTTCATAGCACTGTACATCATCGATTTCTGAGATTTAGCTTTCTTCCTGAATGGCAGTCTCAGTCTATCTTTTCCTCTTGTATAATTTTTGTATTTGCATCAATTTTTCGTATAAACTCCACCAATATTTTCCTAGTGAGGATTTTATAAATAAATACTATTATACTGTAATATATTTTCTATTTCTATCTTATTTGTTTACTTGTCTATTTTATTTGTTCTTACAATTTTTGACACATTATCAAATCATTTCAAGGACCGCTGCGTCGATTGTTTCAGCCGAATGATAAATTGCGTTTTTATTTTTTATTATTGCAATTTTTTACTCTCGTGTACTTTGACACTGACTTACTTCGGAGCTAACTAGATCACTGTCAGCTCCGCTGTGACAATGAACCAAATGAATCTACCGAAATGCAAAAATGTCATACTTGATGGAAAAGAATTTAGACGCTGACGCATACGTACGTACGATTAAATCATCCAAGGTTCCGTTGCGTAGAATGAAAGTAATCTCATTGATGCAATTATTTTAATCATTTGCATAAGTAATTATACATGTATGTTAGTTATTATATTAATATTTCCTTAAGCTTATCATCGTGTGGAATCAGTTTTCCTATGATTAGTTAATTATATTTAATTACATACCGGTAAAAATAACCTTTGTTTTATATTTTACATTGGGGTTAAATGAACTATAAAACATACCTGCCTTGTTACTTTCAATTAAGCAAAAAAATCGACTTCGATAAGATGATCGTTATAAAGGGATAGGGATAGAATCATTATAAAGGTCAATGTACACGGATGTACTCTCGTGTCACAGAGGCATCGGTCGTTCAGCTCTGTGTACAAAATACAATGTAAAACGACTCTATACTGCTCTTTATACGAGTCTTGACAGCAATGTTTTAAAATAAGTTGTTTTAAAAATTGTGTGCGCGCTATATTTTTTTGTGTGCTCTATGATGTTAAATCGTGTGCGCGCGCATACCCTTACACCTTAAAGGGAACATTGCCTCGAGACACGTCTTATTCAGTGCAAAGAAAAATTTAATAAAAATCTGTGTATGTTCAGGTGAGATTTCAAATATCATCAATAAATCTTTGAAGTATATAATAAAAGTTTTTAGTCATAATACTCATATATATGGCAAGAATTTTATCAAAAATATTTACGATACAAATAATGTATATTAAAACTTTAAATGTAAATAAATAAGACTATTTTTTTGCGATAAGTTTTACAAAGTCCCACAAGTTACTATTACAGCGGAATACATTTTTTTTTTTAAATCGGTCCATATTAGAACATGACATATATCTTACAACCATCTACGAGTACTTATTGGCATACATAACTAAATTCCAGAAATATTGATGACCTATCTGAATAATATGTGGAATTGTTGCATTTATAATAAATATCCCAGGAAAATTCAGCATTTTTGAAAGTGTATAAATATTAACAAATACACGTATAATCAATATTATACATTTAATATATTATTTTCAATGAAAATGCGCGCAAACATGTCGCCGATATTTTGTATTGCATTTTTTTAGTAACTAAATTTTGTGCTCTCTTACTTTTTCGATTTAATATTTTAGCTCGAGCAAACGACAATTATTGATTTTTTTGTACATAATTCTTAAACAAGACATTCTAATGCAATTATTTTTAGGGTAGTGTTTCCAATTTTGGGCCGTACAATTCCGCTCTCGATCGACTAAAAACAAACTAGTGTTAAAAGTGGCCATAACGATGACTACACCGATATTTAATTATTCTAGCAGGGACTCCGTTCAGAAATGTCTCAAAGCCGTGTACGGTCATCATCCTTGGGAAATTGTTCGGCGATTGTTGCCCGATGGTTGTCAAACGTTTCACCAAATAAATAAATTATTTGTGGGAAATTTTTTATTATTGGTTTATATTCACTTATGTTTAAAATTGTTAGTTTTTTGTGTGTTCAAAATTATCATGAATTAAAATATTTAATCAAATGTTAATATAAACATACAATGGTAACTCGGTATACGTTTGCTTTGGTATAAGTCCAACTCGGTATTCGTCCTGTTTGGACGCAATTTTTTTTGTTTGTTATACGACCTTTTGACACAATGAACCGACAATGTCACAATTCCGAAACATCCTGAGGCAAATTTCTTTGGATAGAGTTTTAGTACTTAAACGTCAAACCTGATGATCTTCAATCTGTTAAATTTTTAAACAAATAATAGATATCTCATAGAGACGAAACTATTTTTTTTTATTTAATGGAAAATATATGGAAGTATGGGTAATTACAGGGCTTACGATAGTGTAGTGGTACTCGAAATGAGTCCACATATTAACATATATACAACTTTAATTTTTTTTATAGATATGGAGATTGATGATGAACGTTATATTTATATAAAGTGAGCACTTAAGCCAGTCGAAGACAAGTCGTAAGCCTTGTACTTACCCATACTTCCATATATTTTCCATTAAATATAATAAAAAATAGCTACATCTCTATGAGATATCTATTGTTTGTTTAATAACAGCGCCTTTGTAGGTGAAAATCCAGTAATTGTATTTCTTGGACATATTCAAATATTGATAAATTTTTATTTATTTAATTTAATTGGTTTTGTATTTATATATTTTATACAACCCCATCAATATATAATATGCTAATAACGATAGGATTTTTTTTCATGGGAACGGATTATTCATTTTTTCTTTATTTCTTATGGGAAAAATTCGTTTGGTATACGTACTGTTTGGTATAAGTCCAAAGATCTAGAACGGATTAAGGACGTATACCGAGGTACCACTGTATATCATAGATTACTGCTGCGAAGCATGGACTCTCATAAAAGAGAGGTATGAAAAGTTAACACAAAGAGTCATGAAAAAATGCGTCACATGCAGACATGACGAATAACATACAAGAGTAATCGATATATTGAATACGTTATGACAATATGAAATGGTAATTGGCAGGCCACATCGCTCGAAGGTCGAAGAATACGTTAGACGGATACAGGTACCCAGTATCCGAAGTCATCAAATTCTGCGAAAATACTTAGTAAAACGTAAGCAACATCCGGGGAGGCCTTCATCCAACAGTGGATAGAAAACAGCTGATGATAATGTCGAACGAATACAGTCACCCAGATCCGAAATCATCCTTAGCAACAATTCAATAATACATATCGCTAAAAATGATTTCAAAAAGTGCCTTCTCCGACAAAAGTGGTTATTTTGAGTCGTAATAATTATTGAATTCAGGAAATACCTTGACCCTACAATGGAAAATGAAAGAACGTTGACTTATTAATAAGGTGTTGCAACTATACTATTCATTTTATTGAAGGTTATCACCACACACATAATAATAATTAATTGACGTAATTATTTTAACCTTCATAATACAGAGTGCCAAATTAGCTTCACTGGAACGCATTGGTTTACCCTCTAAACACATAATAATCGGCAATTTTAACTAATCTCAATAATTACATGACTTAATTAAAAATTAAACATGTACTATTCACTTTTGTAGTAGTTGCAGTTAATGTTATTCATAACATTTCAATAATAATAATTTTTCCTCTATAATTTACAAGAAAAATTTAAATCGTAAGAAGCCATTATATATGTAGGAAAGCCAATCCCAGTACAGTTTACAGTATTTTCGAAAACCGAGATTACTACGTATTATTACAAAATATTTTGAAATAATAATGGGGTATCAAAATTATGTAACACTAGATGATTAACAATGCTCGATGCTTTGCTATTGCTTCAGGCATATTGTTCATAATAATTTAGAATGTGAAACGATATATTAACATTAATAATTAGAAAACACTAATTAAATGTATTAATTAGACATATATACATATAAAATCAATTTTATCGAAAAATATTCTTCCAATCCGGGGAACGTTCATTATCCAATTATGCTATACCAACACAGTGGATTGACGATAAATTTTCGAACCTATATGTTACATTTTTCAAATTAATACATTTATCGTTCTATTATTTGAAAGCCATCTACTTTATTTTAACAGAATCTCAAATACCTTTGAGTAAATCTATGTTCTGAATAATTACAACTTCACAATAATAATGTTTTCTCCTTAATAATAAGAAAACATTTTGTTTATACCATTATTTATTGATAAATCAACATGTGTCAAGAGCAATGGTCCTTACTTTTGAGTTTGTTTACACAGTAGTTTCTAATTAGTTACCCAACACTTATACGTTAATAGTTTTATTTATATCTATGCTTGCGTTTTTAATATTAGTATTCATTGCATCCAGAAGAAGGTACCATTGGTCTTGAAACGTGTTGATTTATCAATAAACAGTGGGTTTAAACAAAGTGTTTTCTTAATAATAACATAATATGTCGCCACAAAGTAACTTTACAATTATTGAAGAAGTGATATATAAATTTTTCACTGTTGATAAAATATTACTTATTACTGTCATTTGTAAGAATGACACATCGAAATTAAAGAGTGGTTACATTAAAATGTTTTTATGTAATATTACTTCATTGGAATAAAATTCAGATATGCATGTTTGAATGGATTGCGGGCGTGTGTTTGGTAACTTAGTCGTAACTCGATTTGAACAAGACACCCTTTTTAAACGACTAATTGTGTAAGTTTTTTTTCTAGCTTATTTTTATAAATGTAAAATATTTAATCATGTAGTAATCGCCTAAAAATCAGACTCTTATCCCGAAATCCCGGATTCAGGGTCAGGGTCTTCCGTGACTATTTCCAAAATATCTCAACCGAAAAGAGCAATAATAAAATTATTAAGAACATATTCTTATTGTGAAGTTGTAATTATTCAAAACAGACGGTCTGTGATATTTTGTAAAAACAAATTAAAAGTATTAATTAGAAAGATATACATATAAAATCAATTATCGAAAAATATTGTTGCTGTTGCTACCGGGATTCGAACCTGGATCTCTTCCTATCCGGGGAAAATGCATTAACCGATTATGCTACAACAACACAATGCATTGACGACAAATTTTCGAACCTATTATATGTTACACTTTTCAAATTGAATTTAAAAATATATAAAATATGGCTTTCAGATAATGGAACGATAGATGTATCAAGTGTAACGAAATCGGTTAATGCAATTTCCCCGGATAGAAAGAGATCCAGGTTCGAATCCCGGTAGCGCGACAACAATATTTTTCGATAAAATTGATTTTATACGCATATTTTTCTAATTAATACATTTCATTTGTATTTAAAACAATAATAAAATAAACAAAAAAAATGCACGTATTATCATTGTTCTTTTTGTTTTACAGCACCATCAAGCAATTTTCAATTGGCAGTTAAAAAAAAAAAACTTTGGGGATCCTTTCTATGGACCTTGCATGCAGAATCCGGCCGACCTCGCCGCAGGTTTTTTCGGCATTCAAACTACTTGCACTTTACTATTTTGATTGTGCGCCGAATCAGACGTTGATATATCTCGTTTCCTTTTTGCCGCAGATCTCCGGAGTCTGGATGTGTCATGCGCCGGCTGGCGGGGGAGGGGGGGGGGCACACGGTGTGACCCGCGGATCATTCGTATTTTATATATATATTACGTGTGTATATTTTTTGGGGATTTAAAAAATGTTAATAAACGCACGAAATACGGACGGTGGTGTAGAAAAATAAATTAGGATAATTTCGAAAATGTTTGTAATTTTTTTATTTGAAAAGAGGCAAATTCAAACTTAATACATGTGAATTGTGAATGTTTACTCGACTCTGTTTCAATACCATTTCGCTACAAAGATTAATGTTGAAATAGCGTGGTGCAATTAATACCTATTTAAAAACCAATCATAAAATTAATTGAATTTTTGTTTTTAGCTGATTGATTACCGACCGTTAGACGTTAATTATTTCAAATTTAATTAAAATAGATTATTTTTACTTTTGTGGTTGGATATATTAACCGTTAAATTACAAGAAAACTGCCCAGTAAGAAGACCGCACCAAAATATAAAAAGATTAGTAGTTAAAATTTGAATTTATTTAATTCTGGCGTCTCCTATTGGGTTTTACTCAAAACTATTTGAGATTCACCGTAAATTGTTTTTAAAAAATGTAATGACACATGTATCAATTTGAAAGTGAAACATATACCTAGGTTCGAAAATTTGTCGTTAATTTACTATGTTGACATGGTGTATTGGTCAGGGCACTTCCTCAGTTAGGAAGGGTTCGTGATTCGAATCCCAGCGGTAACAAAATATTTTTTTCAATAAATTGATTTTATGTGTATATCTTTCTAATTGATACATTTAATTTGTATTAAAAAATATATATATAAGATATTTGTAAAGATTTAATTAAAAATTAAAGTCAAAAGCTAAGAAGAATTATTTAAATAATTTTAACAAATTTGTCATCAAAAGTACTAGCTGCTGTAGTATAGTCGGTTAATGCACCTTCCCCGCATTAGAAAGAGATTCAAGTTCGAATCCCGGCAGCTTTAAAGTTAGTTAAATAGCATTGATGATGCTGCAAAAATATCTTACGATGGTTCAGTAGTATCGTGGATTTGAAGAAATGATATCGTGTTTGCCATTGTTTGGATAAAAATAATGTAACTATTTTAATTTTTTTTTTTTTGGCAAGGTCAACACTTCCGGCAAATTGAATTCTCGGCTGGTGCTAAAGACCTGGGAGATTTCCTGTAGGTGGTTATCAGATCAGATCGGAATAACTAGATTTAATCTTTTTTTCCTTTATTTATTTTACTCTTTCTCTACATACCACCTTAAAAGGTGAAAATGAAATCTTGTCTCATTACTGATGACATTTCTTTACCAACTTCCATTTGGCGAGTTTCTCTAAATATTTTTTTCTGTTAAATTAGTGGCAAATTATTTATTGTATATAATTTTCATTCCGCGAACTTTATATTTTATGAGTATTAGTATGCTGCAAAAAATTACATGCGGAAAGAACCCGGATTAATAGGAAAGAGGCAATTATATAAGTAATTTAGACCCTAATGGTCATCGCGGGAAGAACCATTTTGGAAAAAATATATATGTAAAAAACAAACAAAATAAATGGTTAGAAGAACACATTCTTATTGTGAAGTTGTAATTATTCAGAACATAGGTCTGTGATATTTTAAATATGAATTAAATATATTAATTAGAAAGATATACATATAAAATTAATTTTATCGGAAAATATTGTTGTTGCGCCACCGGGATTCGAACCTGGATCTCTTTCTTAACCGGGGAAGGTGCATTATCCAACTATGCTATAGCGTCAAACTTTCGAACCTATATGTTACCTTTTTGATATCAATACATTTCATAAGGTAGATGGCTCTTTCAAATAATGGAACGATTAAATGTATTGATATCAAAAAGTTTGTCGCTGTAGCATAGTTGGATAATGCACCTTCCCCGGTTATAAAAGTGATCCAGGTTCGAATCCCGGTGGCGCAACAACAATATTTTTCGATAGAATTGATTTTATATGTATATCTTTCTAATTAATATATTTAATTCATATTTAAAATAAATGGTGTTTTTTTTTAGAGGTATAGAATTTTAAAATGAAATAAAAATCGTGTTAACGGTATTGACTATATGGGAAAGTTAATTTTATGTCATTAGTGTTTAAATATGATTTCGCGCATGTGAGCGGCCGCTGCTGGCTCGAATAAAGTTCAATTTTCGACCACTTTTTGGAGCAGCTGGGGACGAATATCGGCAATAACGTGACGAATATTGGCCTCCAAGTCATCTATCGTTTCTGGTGTATCTGCGTAGACTAGCGACTTCACATATCCCAACAGAAAATAATCCATAGGTGTGTTAAATCACACGCTCTTGGAGGGTTAAATTATGCGCTCATTGAATGTTTCCTTCGATAAATGTAGCGCCGTCTTGTTGAAACCGCAGCTCTTCCACATTAAAATACCATTCAATTGGGGAACGAAAAAGTCAGTAATTGACCGTAACGTTCTGGCCGGCATCATTTTTGAAGAAACGACAGCTTTTTCTGTGCGCACTGTACAACGTCTCTGCGGATGCGTATTATCAATTAGAGCATGTGCGGTACGAAAACGATCCATGGTTATTCGAATTACTTGCTCGGATGGACGATTACGTCGATCGTAAAATGGATGTAGAAAGGCCGATTGACTACTCCACATTAGAGCAATACCTGGCGGAGACTGGTACGCGCTGTCGCAGCCAACTTGAGACGGTGACGACATTACTTTCGTCATCCAAAACGAAAGTGACATATTTTCTGCGAGTTTACTCTGTGCGCTACCGTGCTACGTGTTCTAATTGAGGAGTTCAAAAAATAACACTACCACTATTCAATTGAAGAAATTGAGATAAACATATTTGTAACTAATTTTATACCCAGAGCGGAGATTGTCAATTGTAAAACTGCCACTATTGCCAGATAATCATTTTCAAACATGCCACCCTTTATTTTCGTCAATTGGATAGTGGCACTTTTGTTTCTGAACCCTCATATCAACTACTGAATCAACAAAATCGATAAAGACCTATTGAACATTTAAAAAAATGATGCGACCCCAGTGACCACATTAAAATGCAAAGTGAAGGAACACATTCTTGTGTAATATTTTATTTCCTTGTTGTACTATATTATATTCAGGTATCCACCCATAAGATACTGTGGTCTAGATCTGTTACACCCCGTAAAAATTATTTATCTTTTCGAAAGATTGATTTTATTTTCCCTTTATATATATTTTATATTTTTTTAAGTATTTCATCTAACATCTCCTTAGTTAATGTTATTTACCTTGTTATGTTTAACTAGGTACAAGGCAATCCTTGCCGTAAAACTGCCGTGCAGTTTGGCAAAAAATTAAAATTAAAATGAATATTTATGTAATAAAGCAGAAAAAATAAAAAAAACATCTGGTACTTGATCATCAGTTCATTTTTGTAAATTGTATTAATATAATACATACCGTTTTATCATCCACTCTTTTTTGTTACAAGCGCATGTAGGAGTTCATTCTAATTTTCGTGAGTGACAAGGCGCATCCACTTTCCATCAAAACTATTGAGAATATTTAGTTTTGTGTTTATGTACAATATTGTGTTATATATAAAATCGAGAATAAAACGAATAAAAACAGTTTACACACAAAAACCAAAGATTTCATTCTGAATGCCGCGCAAGTTGCGCAGCATACCACTTGGGGACGAAGACACAAAATCGTCACAGCCTGCCCTGACCCACGACAAGCAGCCGGTGTCGAGCAGTCTTCAGTCGGTATAATGGCCGCCGGCTTGCGTCCAATTGATGCAGCAACATGAGGAACAGTTTTTAATTAATATCGCGTTCACTCTTCACGCAAGGTCCCGACCTTCGCAGTCAGGGTTGGCGGAGGGAGATGGCGCAATACGTTTCGCCGGGCTCTGTACAGCGCCGTCTCTTTCGCACACCGTGACGAGACTTTTTTCAATACTATTGCAGTGGTAATGATTAATTCAGAAATATGTTTTAATACGTTTGTAACCCTTTTTATACCGTTACATAGGTCACTTATTTTTTTGGATTATTTATTATATTTCAACAGTTGAAGATGACAGAAGTAGTGATAAATCGTAATCTTAACTGCGATTATTCGTAATTATGGAATTTTAACTGTGATTATTCGCAATTATGAAATTCTAACTGTAATTATTCATAATTGTGGAATTTTAACAGTGATTATTTGTAATTGTGAAATTTTAACTGTGATTTAATCGTAATTCGGCGAGCAATCACTGGTACACCAGAAAGAAACCTCCAAAGGTTGAACCAATCGTTACAATCAAATACCAATCACACAAATGAATCACAATCACAGTAATGGTTTATCTCGTCATTAGACACAAGGTTCACATGACTCGAATGGCCTTTCCTTAGAACATTCGAGATTTACCATGCTTTGTAAATTTCTTTCCAAACGGGTATTGTAAATTTTTACAAAGAGTATTTATTCCCTTTAAAAAATGTTATTAAGTAAATTCTATGCAGTATATTTTTCATCTTGAAAAAAAATTTTTTTAATACTTTCTAACAAACATTCCTAGAAAGTAAAAAAAAATAACATTTATCCGCCATACACAGTAATATAATTAATTATTTGCATTCGATGAAGGTCTATTATAAATGACTCTGACTCCATAGTTTCGCGCGTGATAGAAATATTAAGAAACTGATTTTCCGTACGTATAATAAACGAGTTTTTTTAAAAAGATAAGTATTTGCGATTGAAATTAAATCAATTTAATACTAAAGAAGTTTGTTCTTGTCATCTTTCTCGATGTTGAAGATGACCAATTACGCATCAGAAAGCTTTCGAAGGATATGAGGAAAGAATGCAAGGCGAATGAATCAATGATTTCTCTGATGGTTGCGTTCTTGATCTAAAGTGGAACTTATCAATATGTTTCGGTTAGGGCTGGAGACGGTTATAAACTTGAGTGAGAGGATTAGGCGGGAATGATATCACAAACACTAGAAAAAAAATCGTTACTAAAAACTCAATTTATTAATTTTTCGAAATTTTCTTGTGAAACTTTGTGAAAGGCAATTTTAAATTATATTTTAAATAAAAATACTATTTACTTTCACTAATTTGTTATTGTAAAAAAGATAATAAATTAAATATTTTAGAATAAAAATGTCGTCAATATTCAAACACCTTCTATTACATCTCCCCTCCTGCGCTTGTTGACCACGCCCCTACACCCACCCAATTCTAATCGCCACCCTCTCTCCACTCCACAACTCTAAGTAGCATATAGTCTTCTAGTCTTAAGTTTGTATTAGTAACATTACTGAAGATGATGCGTCAATTTATTATATTATCGAATTTAAAAAATAAAAATTATATAAAGGGCGATACTTATTTAAAATGAATTAGTGCAAATTTTACAAATTGTCACATTTGTTAAATATATTCTATCGTGTATAGTTTAGCAAGTCTGTACATATAATTCCTTAGGTAAAATGTCTCAGCCTAAGTAGAGTCCTTACATACATTTTTTGCTAACTGACTTACCATCACGCCGTTTCTCCGTGTAGGTAAGCAGGAAGGTTAGAATATAGACGCATTCTTATTCTGAAACACAACTTTTGCCCCATCTACTATCTACATCTATTATGACCATTTTACGTGGCAGATATTTCGCGGACACCCTATGTTTCTAGTATCATCACATCGTGTGTCTCCTCATTCGTCCTTTACACTTGACTAAGTATCCCTTTCTTCATTCAATTAGTTTTACATATAATCTTATTTTCTTCTTCTAAGTCTTCGCGGGATATGGCAAATGTGTGTTATTTTCTTTTGTCGCCTTCAGGATTGAGCACGTACGGGTCTTACACAGAGGAGGATGATTCAAAATGTTATAGAGTAGTTTATGGCCGAGCCGCGATAGTAAGACACGTTATCTGTGTTGACACTGACGCGGCCGTGACTGCGGGTGTTAGTTAGTGTCGCCGTGTTCAGGGAAGATTTATGCAACAGCGCGGCAATGATTTTATAACGCGTTGCGACCCGGAAAATAATAAATTAAGAACGATGTCTATTGCGCCAATCACACTACACTCCACAACCAAACGTAAATATTGAAAACATATAAAGACGATTGCCGTTAAATCATAAATAAAATGCACGACTATGCACTAGCTAGGTCATTCAGTATAATAGTCAAACAATTTTATATTCATTTAATATAAAATAAGTATGTTTAGAGAACAAAAGAATATTAGAATATAGTTTTGCTATTGAAACAAAAACTCGAACGGATCCTGATGAATCCACCGTACACTGAATTCCACAAACACAAATCTTCTGTTATTCCAGTGGAACCAACGAATGATCCAGCGAGAACACCACTTCCCTTCCGGAAATTCGATGAATTACACATACAAAAACGAACTAGTCCAGCTGGGGAACATGTGTAGACCGATTGGAAATGGGATAAGGGGTAGGAACAAAACTAAAAACTGTTTTGTTTTTTTGAGTATGTCCAAATCTTTGTAAGAACCAGTTATTGGCTAATTGATTTCTACAAATTCAACCAAATCCCAACCAAAACCAAATCCCAGTAATTGGTTCCTACAAAGATTTGGACATACTCGAAAATATTGTTAAAATATACTGATCTAAGTATGAATTTAAAAATTGAAAAATACTGCCTTTTCAGATGTATTCTAGTATATATGTTACTAATTCGAATGAATTTCATATATACTCATAAAGGATATAGCCCCAAAAGCTTCAGAAAAAATAGTCTCAGTTTCAGCGACAACTATTCTGTTACATGAGAATGAATATCAAATTTTCAAAGAAATCCATAGATAGCGACAGCATAGTTGGTAATAAATATCATATATACAACTTACAAAAATTTGATAGATGTGATAGCATATAAATAGGTGAACGTTACATTGTGTAAAGTGATCACTCAAGCCCTGTAATGCCCAAGACTTCCATACTTCCCATGTAAAAATAATAGTTTCGTTACCTAAAAACTGGTGACAATGACACTACAATTTAACAATAATGTACAAGTTGTATCAAACGGTATCAGTAACAAATAGTATCATAGTAAAATGCAATTATCGCTTTTTTACGAGTAAACTAAACATAAATTTCTCTCTTTTATGTTAAGTGAATTTAAGCGAATCAAATATTTATGTGAAATTAAATATTTACAAATCGAATTTCAGTAGAAAATGGTGGTCTGTGAAAAAACATGAGAAATCATTATTAAATATAATATATCCAACTAAAATAATTATTTGTTATTATGTTTAGAAAGACGTGTCAAAACTTATCTTTAAGTCTTTCGACGACAATAAACAAGTGATGATTTATTTTCTTTTTATTGGCGACAGGACCTGGAAGTGTTGGCATATCGGAAGTGCAACCAGCGATAATGATTTGATTGTCCTCGCGTGGATTACGCCAGTGCCGAGTACCGCTTATCGAATAATACTTTTTTATTTTAATATTCTTACGATAATAATTAATGTTGCACGAAGTTAAGTAACATTTCGTAATCGGATATTAATTATTCACACACAAAGTCATCCTACTACTACACTGTGCGCTACTAAAACCGTGTCGTCTTTCTTATTGCCGTTTTCTGGGTTTTTGACGACGTGGATTGTCCGGGACTCGAGTATATAAAATTCTCACACAACTAAAATTTATCCAAGAAGACGTTATTCTTCTCTGCTCTCACCCTTGCACCTACACAGCCAGTATATGAATAGACATGAAATAGTAATAGTAGTGGCAACAAAGTAATCACGTGAGTGACACCAAAATGAAAATATTGAAACAAGGAATTTCCGTTAGTCCGTGTCTATATATTTGGTAGTCTGTGCTTGTACCTGTTTGTGCCAAGCTCTCGTCCAGTGGCGTGTCTTGTGTCATATTGAACCTATTTTGGAAAATCTATTTTTATTTTTCTTTCGTCAAACTCAAAAAAGGGAATAATAACAGAAACATCATCATCCCTGGCTCTTACAACCCAGTATGAGTCGTGGCCTACTCTGCTATGGGGTGCTTGTCGCCAATTGAGACTACCCCTGCAACAACACTGTATATCGTCTTATAAAAACATATGTGTCGTATATCTTCTTGGGCATCGAATCGTATATTAAATAACCTATTCTTAACTTTAATACAAATTAAATGTATTAATTGAAAAGATATACAAATAAAATCAATTTATCGACAAAATATTGTTGTTGCTATCGGGATTCGAACCTGGATCTCTTCCAATCCGGGGAAATGTATTAAACGATTATGCTACGCCAACACGGTAAGTTGGCGACAAATTTTCCAACTGATATGTTGCACTTGCAAATTGATTCATCTGTCGTTCCATTATTTGAAAGCCATCTACTTTATATTTTACGGAATCTAAAATATCAATTAACATGTCAACTGTATCCGGCCGGGATGTTGTAAAAAAGGGGGAATTGCTTTAAATGTAAATGAATAAATAAATCTCAAAAATAATTTTAATCATACTCGCCCCCAGCCCCTTCCATTGAACACATTTCTATGTTCATAGTCAGGATAAACGACACCTCCGTCAGATTTCTATCTATCTCTGTGTGGCCGTGAATCGAGGACATACAAATACACTTATTAATAATAATTTGAATTGATTTTTCATTGTTTAATCCTCGTACGATTCGAAGCCTGACACGGCGCAGAAAATTATAGATAACACATTGTCAGCATTATGTTGAATCAAAATGTCAGTCAGTACTGTTACTTATCCCTTTACATACATGGGAAATATTTCTTTACTTTTAATAAATAAATGTCTTGGTTGACAACGGTGATGTCATTTTACACCGTTTTTCTTTCAATGAACTAAACTTCGTAATGTACACGCGTTGAGTTAAACATTTGTTAGTACTATAATTATGAGATGTGAAGTCTCTCTAATCATCAGGTGTGAATGATACTACTACAAATTAAACGTATTAATTATTAAGATATACATATAAATTAAATAATGGAACAACATATAAGTTTTAAAATTTGTCATCAACTTACTGTGTTGGTGTAGCATAATCGGTTAATGCATTTCCCTAGATAGGAAGAGATTCAGGTTCGAATGCCGGTAGCAACAACAATATTTTTTGGATAAAATTGATTTTATATATATATATATCTTTCTAATTAATACATTTAATTTGTATTAAAAATATCACAGACTTATGTTCTATAAAATTGTAACATCACAATAAGAATGTATTCTCCTTCAAAATAAGTGATACTAAGTTAAATACAGTTTGATGCCGACCTATTCGGGTACATGAGCGGCGCGTGATTTTTCGTAGTTATTGTGAATATGGAAAATAGGGATGAAGTACATATTAGGGAACATGATATTATTAATTTTTGTGTTTTCCATATATAACTCAACTTGTGTATATCACAAAGTTCATCAGTTTTTTTTTTAAATTTTCTAAACTAAACTAAATTTTGTACTACACACACGTTGGGTTATTGTTATTACTACAGTTTCGAAAGGTGCAGTCATCAGGTAATAACTCAACTAAATACAGTATTGTAGTCTATTCGGATAATGAGGCGGGGCTTGAGAAAAGGGGGGATGTTTCGGTTGTTGAACCGCGAAAAATCTAAATACGAAAATAAAGAAACATCGCCGCTGTCTAAAAAACAACTACTTCTCGGAATTTTCTAACCACATAATTGAAACAATCCCACTCTTAGTCATAAATTAAAACTTCTTGACTCGGTATCTTATAAAGGATTAATAATTAACAATTGAGAAACCGTTTAATAAATATTAAATAATTTAAATTAATTAAACTAATTAACAATATAACATTTCCTTACACTTCACCTTTGCTGTTCATATTCCCGTTAACGACCCCTCTTCCCAAGCCCTGCCTTATTACCAGAATAGACTACAATTCAAAATATTATAGCATCTATGCTGCCGTGCCAATGCTTTAGCTGGATAGATTGCAATCTATTCTAAATGCGGTTGCACGGATAATATATGGAGTTTCCAAATTCTCTCATATAACATCCCTTTTACATCAGCCACATTGGCTCCGATTCCCTGAAAGAGTTGAATTTAAATTGTACTGGTTGATGTACAAGGCGACACACAACACGGCGCCCCTGTATCTTCAAAAACTTTGTATCCCAAACAATTTGAATAGTAGAATAGTTGCCAGAAGTCTAAATGTAGTGAACGAGCGTTTGCGGTGGCAGGCCTAAAAGCGTGGAACTCTTTGCCCTCCGTCATAAGAAACAGTGCATCAGAGACATTACTTAAGAAAAATCTAAAAACGCACCTTTTTAAAAAGTCATTTCCATATGTGAAAATAACAATTTTTAATTTTAAAAAACAAGGATAATTCTAGAACTATTTATGTGTTTTATTTATTGGTAACAAATAGTTTATGCGTAAAGCGCCCTTGAGGTGAAAATATTTACGAAAAATGGCGTCATACAAATTTTCCAATATTATTATTATTATTATTATTATAAAACTTAAATCTGTTAAAATACCTCATTTAATAAATAAATAAAATATTAGTATTTTTCTGTGTGTACTGAATCTGAAGATGTATGAAACTGAACGAGGCGAGAGTGGTATGGCAGGACAGACGCGTGTGGCGTTCTATCCTCTCCGCCTTCCCCCGTAAAGGAACGACTCGATAGTACTTATTTTCGGTTATAACAAAGAGTTTTAACCTTGTCAAACGCGTGTGACGTTTGCGGGGTTAAATGTATTCGAAATAACACTTGTCACATTGTCAGCGTGCGCGTTAACGAAGGTCATGTGTGCGTAAGCGCGCTGCAGCGGTAAAATTATTACACTGTAAATTAAATCCTTCTTTGAATCGTGCCAACAAAATATAATTAATTAACTACAGTGTGTTTGCAAAATAACGCTATACTTACCCAAATTTTGTAGATGTAATGTAAACAACGCGACAAAACTGAATCACAAGCTGTTGCAAGTTAGAAATATCATATTTTACTCCAAAACATGTTCGAAATTAAATAATGTCTGGAATTTCCAGCCTGAATTATTTACTAGCTCTGCTTTATTACAAAAGTCATAAATATTATTTATTATTAATTATGCAAAAGGAAAATGTGTCTGTTTATTAGATGTGTCGGCAATATTCTGTCGCGATGTTTATACCCTTATTTATATTAGGATTAAAATGGAATTGGACAATTATTATTTTTTAATTACTGAACAAAATTCTCTTTTACAGCACCATCAAATCGGATCATGGTGTTTAAATAATTGATTTTATATGTATATCTTTCTAATTATTGGCCATATTGACTGTCCCGGCCAATTAGAATTAATATCCCTCCATATAGATCGACCCGGCAATCCGCACTCTTCCACATTCCCAGAAGTAGAACATCTTACATACAAAATTCATTCATTCACCGGTCATGCAAATAGCGTAATGAGAAATTTACAGAAATTGACTTTTTCAACATTAGCCTTACTACGCTTAAAGGGTTATTTTTATAAACCACCACAATATCAAGTTTAGCCAATCATTCTACCTATAAACACATCTTGCTCTCCCTTTACCGCAACAACATTTGCAACCTCCCCACCATTTCTCACACCTTTTTTATTTTTCTTTATCTTCTGCTATATTATGTAGGTACCTAAACATTTCTGTGAATTTTCATGAATAGTATCAAAATTCCTCGTTAAAATAAAATTAATACATTTAATTTATATTAGAAAATTTATTACAATTAAGACAAATCGGTTGCATTTTGGCGTGTATTATTTTTTAGTTCAAATATTTGTAAGAGTTCTTTACCTGATTGCCTGTTAAAGGACATATATCGAAATTTTCGAACATTTGTAAAAAGTGACAAAAACGTTTGACGTTTATGAGTACTGAACAAAATATGTAATCACCGTGGTAACGAGTGTGACATATTTTTTTAGTCACTTTTTCATTAAATATTTTTTTTAGATTACGCAGTAAGTATGCAATTTTTGTGGGGAGGGGGGTTATGTCTACGTCTTACGAGAACAAAAAAGAAAATATCTTCACCATTAATTCCAAAATAAGTACAAGCTTCAGAGTTAAATAAGTTATAATTTTTGACATTTTGCTTATTTGGTTCAATGCAGATTTGTCTCCGTAATCTTGGCTTCAAGAAAATATATTTTGTATATGCAAGAACTTTCTATATTAATGCAATTTTGTGGCACGCTGAAAATAAATTTAATTGTCGCGTTCTTTCTTATGATGCTTGTATTTTCTTAATTATAACAAATAACATTAAGTTTATTAGTTTTACATTAGTGTAAAGGTCATATTTAAGTAATAGTTTTTAAAAAGTCATATCTAGTGTATAAATGTTGATATAAATAAATAATAAAAACCCACATTTTCGTAAAAAAAAAACGAAAATATGAATTGTTTTTGAAAGTGCGCCCTTAAAGGCATTCAACAATCGAAGAGAAGATGTACGAAAGCGGACGTGGCAAAAAAGGTGTTCCAGGATAGAAGACTATGGCGTTCTATGCTGTCTGCCTATCCTTGCGAGAGATAATAGTCTTATTTAATTTTGTATAAACGTATCTAAACGATAGATTTATTTATACATACACAAATGCAGTATACAATACCATTAGAAATTAAGAAAACAATAGTCACCTTACAAACAATGTATTTTACTGGTTTTGAAACATACAATTGTTTTCATCAGGATTTCAAATTAACTAACTTAAACCATATGTAACGTATTCTAATGTTTTTTTAAAAAAATAATATTAATTATTTAAAGAAAAAATCTAGTACCTAACGTTAAATTTGTAATATTTTGGTTAATTTAACACGCTTTATTTATTTCTAACGATTCTAAATTATTCAATTTAAGAGCAACATTGTTTACATGTACAACAGTCAATCCCAAAATTTGATCAATATATGTTTTTCCAATGTACAGAGCAGTACAATCTTTACAGCTATGTTTCTAAACACCTCAATTATTAAATTTGCCTTTGGAATTGATGAGTAATTTTCCTATATGTATAAAATGCCGATCTAATGTTTTGCGGTAGGTGTTTAGATATTTGATTTATTTAGTTATTTATGAATAAAATTATATTATTACATCCTATTCTATTTCAATTTGAAAATATTAATAGCAATGTACATATTACTATAACATTGAGATTTAATAACCTCATTTACTAGTTTTACTTGACTTTTCGTGTTGCGCGGCTGACAGGTTGGGGACTCGGACTCGCACTCGGCGCAATCTGGCGTCTGGTCTCCATGTGTGGTTCCGCCGGCCGGACAGCACGACACACTCATATCTTTGGCCATGGGTGGGAGCTGCTCACGGCCACATCACTCTATCTGGCCTGGAGTGGAACTCTCGTAATAATATATGGCGGCTGTCATGATCATTATATTATTCTACGGCTAAATATTATATGTTAAAACGTGATGTTTTTATTGGTTATCACGATACGCACACAAACAGACGGTGATATCGAGAGTCGCGCGCGCGCTTTTAAATACAACCCGGCAGCCTTTTCTGCAGTGGTTGAAATACCAACTAAAAAGTAGAATATTAAAAATATTATAAGTTTGAAAAATGTAGCTTTTTATATATTGTGGAAATACTACCTCTGTGGAAATATTTAGCAGAATTATATAAAATCGCGTTAAGCTTGACAAAAATATTTGTGAAAATGACACGTTATTAGTCTATATCTACAAAAAAATATTCTAACCGCTCGAAGTTCGATGACCTTTTATTATTTGTATTTAATATACGATTTGTAATCAATTAAATATTTCAATCAATCGAAATAATCGCATAACTAAGACTTTTTAAAACGCTTATAACTCAGACACGATTGTGATTAGGTACATACAGCTTGAACATTTTCGATTCATATCTTTAACATGTATCTATCTCTAAAATATTGTGCACTAGGTGTGACACATTTAGTTCAAAGTATGAACTCATTTCAAATACGAGTGCGAATCAAAAATTATCTACACTTACGCCATAACACACCTTCAAGATTGTCATACTGCCTTCTGCGCATGCTTGATACGACTGCGGTCACGTGTGCGAAATTTCATCCCGATCGCGTCATTTACCTTCCGACTATTACAGTGTGAACATGTTCGCTCCGCTAGCAGTTTGCACCAAGGAGAAGTGATCCGATTGTCTGATCGTAGTCTGCGAAAGTGTATAAAATTCATCGTAGACTTTATCACAATACGGGGACAATGTTTTATCACGTAAAAGTGTTTTTTTTTTTGTGGATCGAGAAGTTTAAAAGCAGCCGGACGAGTGTGACGCACGAAAATGGAGCAGGACGCCCGTCGACCTCCACCGCGGACGACAAGACTCGGCAAGCTCGAGACATGGTTCTAACGAATAGGCGAGTTACCATCGGCGTCTTCACCTACAACGAGTTCGGCTTCCGTAAACTCTGTGTAAATAAATTGCAAAACCGAAAAATGTTGATAATTATTGACATGCCCTAGTATATACAGAGTTGCCTGCGCTACTAAACTCTAACAGCTAATGGGCGATTTCACCGGGAAATTATTTGAATTAATTGCCGTTCAGATGGTTCACCGCTGCCGATGATGCAACAAATGTATTATCAGGCGACCTTCCCGCCGATGCGATAGTGTCACAGATACACAAACTGTAAAGATCCCGATTGCTGCTCAGATAATGAATGACGGAAACAGCGCGCCCAAGGTTTTCGCCATGACGAGGGATAAAACAAGGTGGTGTTATCGAATGCGGTATCACCGTGGCAAACCGTCGGACCTATATGATATGATGTAATGTCAAATATGTTCAGGTGTGGATCGGCCCGCGTGGACGTTTGGGAATTAATACGATTTTAATATTTTAAAAAACGCGAGAAAAATTGACACAACCAATCATATATAATATAATAAATGTTATAAACCTTTTGTAATTATTTGAATTTATTGCAATTGGGAAATAAAAAATTAATTTAAGTACATACATTCATAATGTTTGCGCGCCTTGTTACTTTGATTGGCACCACTGGGTTTTCTGGTTTATAATAATGTACATGTGTATGAGTATTGCCGCCTTTTTTCGGAAAGCTAAGAAGACGGTAACCGACAGGCGTCACTCAATAACGTCCCGTGCTTCGGACCAGTCCAACGGTCCAAATAAACCTCAGTGCGCGCTTCGGTCCGTCGAAATCTAAAGAAGACAACCCATCTAAAAGAACAACAACATCGGACCAGAAAGATAGCAAAATTAAAAAGGTTAATGCAGTTCATATATCATATGTGTGCTTATTGTTAATCGGAAACCCGGTATGCATTTACATAAACACATAAGATATTTTAAGTATTAAATATAATCTATAAATTCATACAACTAGCAAACATTCTTTATACAAATAAATATAAATAAATAAATGTTTTAATACTACTTTTTCATATTTGTAGTTATACTAAAAAAAACTAAGCGTCGATTTAAACCCTACAACAACTAACAATTGATTTATAACTCAAGTGAGGTTTGTAGGGAAAAAATCACTCACCAGCTTTCTACTATACACGACTACCATAAATAATTAACTAACTTACCATCACGTCATTTCTGCAGGGGTAAACAGAGAGGATGGAACGCCACATTCTACCGCCTCGACAAACAACTCTCGCCTCATCCACATTTATACATCTTCTCGTGCAATCATTCGTTGATTGTTGTAGTTTCTAAAAAGAACATCAAGACTTTCGCGGATGTCCTCTCTTTCTGATGCCATCAACTCTCGCGTCATACGTTGTTCTTACCATTCTCTTTTTATTCTACACGACCAAACCTATGCAACTCTTTTAAAATCATCAGCAATATGCTCTACATTCTTTACTCTATCATAAATGTATCTGCCGCATGCACGCTAACATTAAATGGATATTAAAACATGTTGATGTGGGGGATTAACCTTAAAACTAAAGTTCCGTTAAAAATAAAATTAAGTTAAAAAATATATCGACAAAAATATGCGAACACAAAACGAGTTAGAAATGTGTTAATACATGTTAAATGTTAAGATGCGAAGCGTGTTAATCAACTACGTGGCATTTCTGTTCCTCAAAATTGTTTATTTTTAGCGCCATATCGTGAATCGGCATAATTGATGTACATGCCATGTGTTCAATGGAGTATATTTATTATTACATTAGTGCGATGGCTCTAGCAAACATAAAAATATAATAAAAAACGGAAAAAAGTCTTAAAAATGGACAATCGTGTATAATAACTTCTACGTGACTTCCGCTTGAATCGCCCGTTTCGTCACATCATGCTGTACTATCATATACTCTATGCTATTATATACAATAGTTCATTTAATGGAAGAGAACCACAATCACTTTCGATATATTTATGTAAATAGTCGAAAATATCTATTAATGTGAAAAATTACAGAATTATGAGTGTCTCTCTTTTGGGGAGATACTCGATTGCGTGTAAAGAACATTACATTACAGCGCGATCGTTAGTACATACGTACCTTAAACGATTATCAGAGATCAAAGTAAGAGTATTGTGTATATTGACATGTATTCCGTGTACGCATCTCTATTTTTAAAAAAAAGTCTCATTGAGAGATCATCCTGGACACACGTAGGTCATTGTTGGAACGGAAGCAGATTTAGCGGAACGAGTCAGTGAAGAGAGGATAACACTTACAAGCCCGGTGGGTCAAAACAAAACACGTCGGGCGGTGGTGGGTCATTTTAGACCCACCTCAAGTTTTCGGTTTTTCAACCGTTTTGTGGGAGATTTTTTATAAATATTTCATTTTAATGAAATGGTATAATGTGCCGTAATGTTTCTGCTAAAAAATTAAAGTTAAAAATTAAAAAATATTACGAATAATGTACATATTCTCACGCATCAACAGACGCCCAACACAGCCAAAATACAAACATCCACTGAGCATGTGATTACTACTGGCATTGTCTAGGGGCCGCCAAACAAAAATAAGTCAAAACAAATACATGGATGCATACCTGGTATCCTTTGTCTACCCGCTCAAATGTTAGGTAGACCAGAGATATTTTGAAAATAAATACGTGAATATATTGATAGATGTTTCTACAATTCTACGCTAGGCGGGCCACAAATCAGAAAGGAAAAATGATTAAAAATAACCTTAATAAACACAAATAATTATACTGTTAAGATCCATGTTATAAAGTAAAGGACTTATCAGTACAATATGACCAGGTAAATCATGTTCTCCTGGAAGATGGTCCTGTTTCAGCAGTCGACGACATGCGAATTGTGTATCAACACAGAAAACAAGGAATCAATTGATATCGAACGGAGCTCTAATATGCGCAATTAAAATTTATACACTTTTTTATAAGATTATTTATTTTATTTTTTCACAATTATTTATATTTAAACAATGCTTAACAAGCTTATCGTTATGATCACACTGTCAATGAACAACAGTGGTATGTTGTACTTGTATGCGAGCATTTTCAGGAGGCACGCCGCTACTACTTCCAGAAACTTCCGCGTGCCAAGGTCGCGATTCTGTTGTTTGTTTTTATTTACGCGTCGACAAATCATTACTATCGTTAACCCCGAGGAGCAATTTAAAAAATCATTGTTTAGTTATGTACCGTACCACAACGTATTGTGATTGATATTATTTAGTTTTAATTGTGGATTTCAGTGATTTTATAATGCCCTACTTAGTTGTATCATAATAATAATTATCTATTGGACATTGCCCTGTTCATGCTTATCTCTCAGGATAAAAGCAGGCTGCAGTATTATTTGTAACATTTTTGGTATCATTTTGATTTATTAACATTGTTATAAGTTTAAACATTTCAACTGAAAGATTATATTATCTTAACTCATAGGTAGCGAGGACAGAGCGCCACACTATTATATCTTAACGCACATCTCTCACATTCATACATCATCTCATGCGTGCTCATCAATTGTTGAATTTCTGGTTTACCTGGTCATACCCTGGTACTGTTTTTTACTTATAACATAGGATTAACACGATGATTATTATTATTTTTAACATCTGTGCGTGTCTTAGTATGTATGTCACTTTTTTATATTCTTATATAATATATGTTTTTTTTTAAAATTATTTTGTCTTTCCGAGTACTGATCTGACGACATGAAAATAATGAATGCTTCTGACAGGACTATCCTCCAATATCTGGTTTACCTAACCATGTTTTATTTTATTACTTTCAGTTTTTTGTTAATTAACATTATGCGATTTTATATTTCTATTAGATGAAATTAACAACATTGTGTTACATAAAATAATTATCGTTTATTAATTGTTTCTTTTAAATCAAATAGAGAACGTCCGCGGTAGACTTGGCACGACAATGTAAACCAGATACTGGTAGATGGTTCTGTATGAGAAGATGTATGAATGTGGATGAGGCGAGAATTGTGTCAGGTCAGAACAGTGTAACGCTCTATCCTCTCTGCCTATCCCCGCGGTTAAACGTAATGATGGTGAGTAGGTAAGTAAATCAAATAAATAACATTAATTTGCTGAGAAGTGTAAGCATAACTAGTGATGAGAAAAAATGCTGCTCTTAACTCACTGGCGTGATTGTGATTGATATTCAATAATATCAGTGATTGGAAACTGTAACTGTGATCACAGTTTCATTACTAATACACATGCGCCGTACGATATCACATAAATAAATAAATAAACATTTTTGAGCGTATTTACTTATATTATTCAAACTTCATTTGCGTAAAAAATATATTATAGTATATATAATTAATATATATCTAATCTAATTTAATATCATTACGAAGAGAAAGAAAACCCTTAAAAAAATGTGAGTTTATTTTTCGGGTCAAATGCGCAAAACGTTTTTGTAGAAACTACCAGATGGCGCTTATCACGAATTATAACGTCATTCCTTCATGAATATTTTTATTTTATTTGCACATGATCATGGTTCACAACCAAATATAAATATAATAAAAAAAATAATCACAATTTTCCCAGTAGATACTCACAGTGAGTGTGACTCGAAGATATCAGTGATTGACTCACGGTCCGTGATTTTGAGCTCATCACTAGTTGAAACATTGTTTATGAACATTAAAAAATAATGTAAGTTATTTTGTCAATATTTAAAATCAGGGTTTTTCATCCGTACAACATCTGCCAGAGGGATGGTGTAGACGCGTAGGTATACCATCGATATCACTGTACCTCGGTCCGGAGACACATAAATCTTATTAAAATATTTTTTCCTAGAATTGCAAGTAAGCATCCTTGTTTATCTGGCGAAAGTTTTATGACACGGCGTGTCCCAAAAATGTTTAACCGCCATAAAATAATAAAAAAATAAACATCCCTACTTTTACGAAACCCTTTCTCTTTTCGGTTTGCGAAAACATTTTTAGCCCGTAACTGCTTTCGAAGGGCACTTTACCCGATTGCCTTTTTTACGACGGGCAATTCCTTATTTTGGAATAACTCTTTTTTATTGTTTTTGAAAAAAAAAAACCCACGGCTACTAAAAATGTGCCGCCCGCCCTACACAACCTGACCGTTGTTAACAATGTTATGTGAATTTAGGTGATTTAATATTAACCCGCGCAAATAAGTATAAGAATAAAATTAAATAAAAATATATTATTTAACTAGCAAATACTTACACGGTATAATTTTAGAGCACTTCTTCTATATAAGGCATATAGGCATATATCCTTCTATTGAAATGCCGTATTGAGCGAGGCTGTGCGACATTTTTGCGTATGTACTCTGCGACACGCATACTCGGAAACATTCTCAGTAAAAATTGTCACGTAAAGTGCGTTAGAGAATTTCGTAACAACGCGTTGCTCGTAGACGTCAGACTCTTAGACCAGCCTCTACTTCAGCCGCAGGAAGGGTTGTAGAATTAAAATTTAGTATGCGGGCATTTGCGGTGGCAAGCCCAAAAGGGTGGAACTCTTTGTCATAAGAAACAGTGCATCAGAGACTTTATTTAATAAGATACAAAAACGCATATTTTTAAAAATAAATCATTTGCATATGTTTAAATAACAATTTTAAATACAAATATTGTGTAGGACTAAACAGTTCATAATAATAATGTGTTTATTCCAGCGTGATCGGGCTGTTTCAATTCACCATAAAAATAATTAATTTAATATAATACAATACATTCAAGTACTTAAATTAAAGAAATAAAAATGAAGAAGTTCACACATATATAAAAACATAATATGAATTATTAATTTCAGTCACGGATATTGTTGCCATTCTCTGGTCAGGAAGCCAGCCTTCCATGAAAGCGCCGCTTGCACTATAGAGTTGATGCTGAGTGCTGAGCTCCAGCCGCAGCTTTACGCCAGCTACTCGATGTCTTAGATACGGAACGAATCCATGCGCACGGCCTTCGGCGAACATTGTAGATGCACTACAATAACACGCCAACCCGAGTTGTAATCTGTATGAGTTGTTAGACTGAATTTGTAGACAGTTGTACTTCACTTGCTTGTATTTCGACCAGCCCTCACTAATCCGAGATTATTCAACATGTTCATTGTTTGGCGCCACGAGCCCTGTCTCGAGCCAATCGCTCCAATCCGAAAACTGCTATTTGTCTGAATAGTTCTTCAATATATGTATGGATCTCTCATATTTAACATGTTGCCTATCGTATAAAATATAAATCTAGATCAAGAAAAGGTCCATGAATATTTTTTAAATCAAATTAAATTAATCAACTAGAACGATATACAGAGAAAATCTATCTATCGAAAAAATATTTAGTTGCTACCGGTATAACGTATTTAATTATAAATTTGTATTAAAATACCACAGAACTATGTTCTGATAATACAACTTTACAAAATAAAATCTCTAGTATAACTTTTAAATATGAATTATTTTCTTGTAATATATAACTAAGATTGCAATGTAAATTTAACTCTTGTAAATAAAGACTCTTACTTACTAACCATCACGACACACGCAGATGATAGAGCGCCACATAATTCTCGCCTCATCCACATTCATACACCTTGCATGTGAGCTCGTCGATTATTGTGGCTTCTAACCCCATTCATCCATTACATATGACTAAACCACATATGTGATCCCTATACTAAGATCAGCATTACATTCTTTCTATTCCACTGCATTCAGTCTACTTTCGTTCCTCTTCTGCCAGCTTCAGGCTTCACTTCCATATCAGTGTCGGCATCAGGACTCCATTGTGGACCGCTAGTCTTGCTTCGGTTGACAAGTTTCCATTAGCTATAATTCCATTCAAAGCGCCGTTCACTTCATTCCCTGCAGTCTGTCACCCTTTTTTCGATATATTTCTCAGTCTTTCGTTTCAATCAAACATACTTCCTAAATACACAAACCCATCTACTTGTTCCAAACATTCATTACCTATAAGTGTTTTGCACGGTGTCTTGCTTTCCTCCTTCTCAAATACCATGAATTTCGACTTGTTGACATTCATAATAAGATCGCTTTCCTTGCACACATCGTACATTCTATTCACTAGTCTCTGTAATTAAGACTCCCAATAATTAATAGATTGATAGAATCTTAAAATAACACGTATGTATATCGTAAGACATAAGCGCTTGTTTGCGGCATTGAAATCTAAATAGAATTTACAATCAAGGCTAGGCATTACATTAGATGCTTTCGCGTCAGTCAGTGTACTAGTACGTAGGTATCTAATTGAAAAATACATACCCAAACAAATAAATCATAAAATTGGACTCTTGTCAATTAATTGCGGACTCTTTTGCAAATTCGTGCAAAAAAAAACTCATTTATCTCCAAATGTGTATAATTTGTTATTTACCAGCTACCTTCAGTTCATGCAAGATCGAAATATTTAAGAGGTCGGTTAATTATTGTCGACAAATTTGTTTATAGTAAATTGAACATTTATTCGGTTTGGCTAAATACGTACTGCACGTTTTTACAGAAATTTTTTAACCTTCAAAATATGTTATCTTTTTGTACATCTTGTAATACACACCATTCAAGTACCAGAATAACGCTATTTTATTATTTTATCAGATATTCACGAACGTGTCCGAACTAATTAGGCGAACCATTCTTCAACCGTGTACTCTGCTCATCATCCTTGGAATTGTGATACATACATTGTTTTCGTGTAAACCCATTCAATTACTTCTTCAATATTGGCAACATGCTATATAAACAATAAGAAAAATGTTTAACGCCATTATTTATTGATACATCAACATGTTTCAATTAAGGAGCACTTGAGATGTGTAAATAACAATAACAATTCTGAATTCGCCAATCATGTTTTGAAAACAAACCATTATTTTTTTTTACATTAACAAGGGTTTAGATTTTTTAGAATTTTACATACAAATACAAGAGGTATACAGTTAGATAAATTTGAAATTATAGAAATGAGAATAATAATAGCAAATTATATATTATAAATAATCAAATCTTTATTGCAAATAGTCACCTTTTAAATTTGTTTTCACAGTAGTTTCTAATAATTTACCCACCATTTGCATTTTTAATTTTAGTATACATTGTTTCCTGAAGACGGGACCATAGGTCTTGCAACATGTTAATGTATCAATAAATAGTGGTTTTAAACAAAGTATTTTTTTCTTATAATTTCCATTCAATTACGTTCGGTCGTTTACGAGTTTTCCAGCAATTACAATAGTACTAAAACTGAGACCATTGTAAGTGGCTATTTCTGATTCATCTATTATTTCTGATGATGGACGAATAACGTATCCAGTATACTTCGTGTTTGCAGGTTGTGACGAGGAACGAGAAGGGAATCAGGGGCTCCTGCACCGGATACTTGCAAGCTTTCGACAAGCTGTGGAACGTTGCCATGTCTGACGTGCACGAGGTCTGGACGAGGAAGATCAAGAGAAAAGTACCAGCGGGTCTAAGTAAGAAAAGTTTGATACACCAACAGATCTAATTTGTTATGATGAACCGATTTAATTCAATTTTTTGGTCAAACAAAAATTATAATACAACATGTGTGGTCAGTAGTAACTTTTTACTATGGTAAAAAATGTTACTAAAGTAAATTCGTTGGTGAAAAATGCAACAGTTAACTAATTTTACTCTCGAATATCGGATGGCAAAAATCGAAAATCATCGGTCAAATATGGCGGACTCTTCACAGCTGTTTCAAAAGTCATCTGCGACATTGATACTTTGAATTCCGCTGATATTTTCTTATCGAGGATTTTCTAAATAAATACTAAATACTAAATATTAAAATATATCTTCTGCTTAAAGGTCATCATATTCAAATCTTTCAGCATTGTATCTAGGTTAAGTTATTTTCTCTTTTCAGATACACGTGTACCTTGCAACAGGATATTCGAAGAATCGTAATTAAATAATAAAACTTTTTTTTCAGAGGAATACAAAATTTCCAAGGACGAAACCCCACAGAGGCGGGGGCCGGATCTCCACGTCACCGTGAAGCCCTTCAGGAAGGGGGTGGAGATGTGCGAGCGCTACATCCCCCAGTTGATCATGAGGGGCGAGCACGTCGTCATGATCATCATACTGCCGTGATGCCGTCGCATGACCTCGCAATCATCTCGTCGTCGCGGTGACGCGGTGACGCGGTGAGGTTGTAATCGTCTAATGCGGTTACAATTGTCGCAGATAACGTTAAAAACATCGGTGCGTAAATGACGTCGTGTTCGGTCACGTTTTGGTGACGGTATCGGTGACACGTCGTAATGTATAGCGGTGCTATTTTCTCTACAGTCGACACATTTAATAATAATTTACTTGTAAACTTTTTGTATTAAAACGAATAAATAAATCTATGTATCGAAAAAAGATAGTCACTAAGCCCGGAACATTATATTAAACTATACAATGTCGGTCAGATACCATCTACATGTTATTTTATTTGATTTATATTGTATTATATATATATATAAACAAGTAGCATTGATATCTTCGTAGAAAGCAAGTTTGTAGTTTGACATATATTAAATAAAATAACAATCACTTTGTATGAAACCACGAAATTTATTATACGTCAACCGGTTTCGCTCATCTCGAGCTTCATCGGGACGTATTTAAAACTGATCATAGATACAAAAAAGTGCATTTATATATATACATAAAGAGGGAGATATATATATTAAATTGATTTTTAAATGAAACATACCTAGTACGGGGCTAATGTGATTGTGTCATACAAAGTGGTTATTTTATTTATGATTTAAAAGAAACAAAAATAGAAAGTTAAGCAAAAAAAAAAAAATTTAAGCTGAATTGCTGAGTACCAAAATCAATAACACCTTTGACTCAGGAACAGCATCAAAAGCATCACTCTTATATTTAAACATTGAACATCGGAATATATCTACAAGACCAAAATCGTTACTAAGTACCAGAGTGTTTGTGTGGGTCCATTCCTATAATAATTAGCGCCGATGACTTGGTACTCCGCGCGGGAATGTGATATACGATCAGTTCAGTCAAATTAAGGGCGTCCAGCATACCATTTACTGTTTGAAATAAAAATAATAAATCACTTATGTTCTTCTACACGAGTTGGTTAAATTAAGAGTGCTATATCAATAGTGAAACATATTTTTAATTGCAATGTTTCTTAAATGAGCAGTACCCGCTTGGTGGCGCCAGGATTATATTGTTTCGATAGATCATTTTTCTTAGTATCTTTCTAAGTGTTCTTAATTTGTTTTAATTATCGAGAAACTATGTTCTGAAAAATGGAACCTTCATACATAAAATGTTATATCATTTAAATTAATTACTTTTAGTATCACTATACGAATACTTTCTTAAAAATAAAGGAGTCAAGATTCTCTTTTTTTTTTATGGGATACACGATACACGCCACTGCGACCACAATGGCGACGTTTAACTGTCGAAGTTTGCGGTAGTGTAGTTTCCCAACACCCTAAACTATTTTGATCGTAAAGTGTTGCGGTGCAAATGTTGGGCCCGATTCCGATCCGCTGCGTAATTCGTTATATTTTTAAGATAACCGAGTGATATTATTTTGACTTCATTTATTATTTACGTGTATCAATGTTGCTTATCAGATATTATTCCGATGGTGTATACGCTCTTCAAGGTCCGCGTCACTGCCTATTTATACACAGCAAAAGTTGTTTAAAATAAGTTTTAAATTAGTTAATCCGAAAATTTATTTTTAAGCATTCAAGGTCTTGTGATTCCATTTAATTTTAAGTTCAACATTACGAAACAATCTGATAAACAAAGTAGCAATGATGTATATCAATACGTCGATAACGTTTTACAAAGCAATTATAAATGTCAGTTTTTGACTGTCAGAATTTCAAAGGGTTTTACATCTTTCCTAGATCGTTCTGAAGCTATTTTCTAAGTTTTACAGTGAAATTGTTTATTATTATTGTACACGACTATATTTAGTTTATATATAATTAAATATGAACATAGTGATGTTGATATTGTTTTTTTTTTTATAAATTCTCAAAACTATACAATGTGATTTTATTTTTATATATTTTATTTTATATTTAAATGTATTCTAATACTTTAATTTAAAATATATAATGTACATTCTTGTTAGTCTAGCGGTAAAACAATCGCCTAGTGATCAAGCTGTCAAGGTTTAAACCTCGTCCCATAACACTATCTTCTTTTTCTTTTAAATACGCAATCCACCCTTCAAGAGTGATTTGTGCCATTAATCAAGTTAAAACTTTATTTTATAGAAAAAAAGTACTATAAAATTATAGAATAGAAAATATTATATTACAAGTCAATATCATTGTCGTTTAAAAAATTTGCTATTATTTATATTAAACGTGGCGAGTTAAGGGAAAGAAGATGACACAAGTTAACCGGAAGTTGAAAATTACCATTGACGAGATTACTCTAAAAAAAACCTGTGATCCGCAATGGACAGGCAAAAAGGGCATGGTCAAGATATTTCCTCCTCGGCACCACACTCACACATTGGGGAATCTATTAAGTTCAACCTGAATAAATGTGAGGCTACCTGGCAATGCCCAATTCTCATTCTACAGATATTTGATATTGTTCTTTTGGAGAACCAGGGGGTGCGGGGAATAAATCTTTGAATTATTTTAAGCCGATTACCCTTATGATTATTTGGATCCATCCATTGTGCAGTCCAGATAGAATTCGCACTTTTTTACCATATTAAGTCCGTCATACATCGGGATATGGAAGTGATGAGAGAAAACTCGAATAAGTTAGTCCTATTTTCATAGGATGAGCTTTCAGCTTTGTTGAAAAATGGTCAATTTTTTCAAAATAATATTATTGACTATTAAGAATTTTGCAACAGAAGCTATATGATTTAAAATTCCGACGTTCTACACTGACCAGGGATCACTTGAAACTAATGTCACACAGAGATTAAGTTAATTAAAAAGTTTAGTACCTAATTTGATTTATATTTATAAGAAATTCTAATCTCTTCTATTGAATCACAGACGAGTAAATAGACCGATAAATGAATGTGAGTGAGACGTACCTCTCTCGAGTTGCAATCCTGCTTCTCCTTCTCACAAACCAGGGAAAGTTTGTTTCAGTATCCAGTTGAGAAAAAATCCTGAAAAAAATATAAAATCTTGTAAATAAATGGAATTTCATCAAATTATACTCGTATAACCCTTCTCATAACTAATATGCAGTCTGTAGTATAACGGTTGCTAAATATACATAATTTGATAGGAATAATATTGTTTGGGATATATATTTATTTGTGTAAATACATATTTATTTTTAACGAAAATAATTGCCTTTCCCCATCCTTTCCTCTCCCGGCACGCCGCCAATCGGTCGATTGGCGACCTTGAACGAGTGCGATTATACGTTTACAGTGTCGGAACTCGTCGTATAATAATTTAAAATACAGTCCACATTTTGGAGGTGCCAGCAGAATCCATATTGTGGTGAGTGCCAAACTCCTTCCGTATCCTAAATTCTTCCGGCATCTATGCTTGTACGCAACAAATATTTTCTAATTTAACAATATTTTAATGTTAGTGTTCGAAACCTTACTAAGACGGTTGCGAAAGATGAATAGAACATAATTTAAATAATTACCCACCCGCAGTGCAACACGATTACAATTTTCTAATTTTTTAATACCTGAGAATAGAATTTGTGTATGTATTTCAAATCGAATTCATTCCAATGTTACTTACCAGTTTCCTTTCAAATTTAATGAGGACTTTGAGATATTATACTCGTGTATATGTACGAGGCACGTTTTTTAAGTAAGTACCGGAATTTTATTAAAGAAACAACACTATTATACAACACATAACTTTCTTCGGACGCTACACACCTTTAACTGTGAGGGTGGATCCGCCGCTTACCCAGGACCGTTTATAAGCAAAAGCTCTTATATGGCCCTACTCATTCGCCGTCAATTTGGTTGGCATTTTTTTAATGCTACTAGGCAGCTGTGCAACTTCGTCTCGCACATGTGACAAGACGGAGCCGAACAGCTGCCATCTCAAAAACACCCTCACAGTCCACGACCTTTATTTATTATGATTTACATTACAATTGACATTAATGAAATAAAATAAACCAATAATGGAAAGGAACGGTATATAAATATTTGAGAAATGAACATGAACAAGAGGCTTAAAGTGCTTCTCAATATAGTCGCCACCATTATTAAGGCACTTGTTATAACGGGGCACCAATTTTTGTATACCTTCGTCATAGAACGACGCCGCCTGGGATGAAAATCATGTCTGTACTCCGTCATTGAGTTCATAATTGTCATCAAAACGCCTACCACCAAGGAACCGCTTCAGAAGAAGGAAAAGATTCAAATCACTTGGCGCCAAATCAGGACACACTTGGCGATGAATCTCAGCTGATTTCATGTTTCGTGCATCAAGAAACGAATCACGGACCGTATCTCACAGTCGGCGGGCTGATCTATTGTCTTGAACATTTCAACCACTCATTACGAGATGGCCACACTATGTGAATATTTCTAACGTTGCATGTGGTGAGTCAACAGATGAAGGGAACCATTGCGTATACGCAACGTCGCAACCGCAGCGCTACACCGGAATATCCGGCAACGGTACTCACTTAAAAATGTGCCTAGTGTATCGCAATTATTCAGTTAAAGATAATATGTATTAAGCATATCGTTAAAAAATGTTTGTAATAAAATTTTCCTATAATAAATTATTTTAATTTTCTGGAAAGATTTTCTTTTAAAAGCAAAGGTTTATTTCAAATAATAAAAAATACAGGATGGCCCAAAAATGTGAGAATATTTCATAAAATGTGATATAAGTGATTAATAATAGCTTATATAGTTTACTAATTTACTTACTTACCTATTTATCTACATAACCTTTATCTTTGATTATTAATTTTCCCATTGTTTATATTTGTTTTTTCAAATTGTTGCCCAGAATGACAAAAATCACTGCAGAAGACCGTATTCTGATCAAAAATTTGCGAATTAAAAAACGTCGGGGTGCTAGGAAAACGATCAAAGAGTTTCAAAACAAAGCCAGGAGTATAGCTAGACATTACAGCATAACTGGACATTACAGCAGGACGGAGCTCCATCTCACACAGCCAGAAATGCAATCAACTTTGTCGTGAGAATATTAATTTCATCGAGCCAGGCATGTGGCCACCGAACAGCCCAGATTTAAACCCAGTAGATTATGCAATATGGGGTGTTTTGATGATTTCTGATTAGCTAAATATTGTGCAAAAAACATTATAATTAATTATATTATGTTTTGAAATAACGCATGTGTTACGAGATGTTCTCACTGCCTACTGCATCTTTTTTTTTAAAACAGAGTTGCGTACATGGAATACATGTAACATCAATATTCTTACTATTTTCAAACTAATCTAACCGCTTGTACTATGAAAATAGGACTAACTCGCCGGTCTCCTGGAACGAGGCGCAAACCCCCAACCACTAGATCACTAGGCCAGCGTCTTAACCACTATACCTACAAGTTACTCGTTACTGAATGTGTAAATTATTAATTTACTATGTGTGTACTGATTTCGCGACACCGTGTATATAAAATACACATTTATCGCGCATATAAACAGTAGAATTCTTAATATACGTAATGTTTATATAACACGTATAGTAAATAATATGTTTACCGAGATGAAAACGAAAGGGTACGTTCAATCGGCCCCGATGACGTAATAATTTCCACCGATCACGCCGTTTTTTGTGCGACGGCAATAGACGGCCGGGCGCCGACCCCGTGACGTCACAGACTAGGTAGAGTTCCACAATTCAGCGACTACAATAATTTAATTTTATAATATGAGTCATGGGTTATATTACCGTTTAATTATAATTATTCATACTGTTAATAATAAATGCGTAGTATTTTTGAACTATAAATTTTATGATTACGTTTTTAAATGGTCCCGTCATCAATATTCGATATCTTTTTTTTTTTTAAAGAGATGCGTAAATGGAATATATGTTCCATCAATATTTTTAAAATAAGTTAAATAAATGCATGCGCTATAAAAATAAGACTTGCTGGTCCCCTGGAATGAGGCCCGAATCCCCGACCACTAGATCACTAGGCGAGTGTCTTAACCACTAGACCGACCAACAAGAACGTCACTGTATTATAAAATACTAGCGGTCCATACCCAGGCGTTGCTCGAGATTCCGATTTGATTATTTAAGATAAGGGTTTAGGGGGAGGAGATTACATTTGTTTTGCGCAGACCCTGTAAGCAATGTAGGTTTGTATGCAAAATTTGGTCCAAGCAGAGAGAGGGAATATAGTCGCCTCCTCTCAACCCTGAACATCTCCAGGGGTTGAGGTGAACAACTTCCAACTTATAATAGCTAATGGAATCAAATGGCTATCTACCTCAGAATAGAAACAGGCTTACATGTAAATGGAATATAGTATTAATACTTGTACTTTCTGGAGTGTTGGTTACTTTAAGGATTTTTATATTGATGCAAGCTTTAAAGGAATGTTGTTTTAAAAATAAACGCCGATTATCGGCATTGAAAATGAAAATATATATATATGTACATATATATGTATACATTTAAATTACTAGGCTTGGGTGGGGGGAAGTGCTAATGTTTTGCGTGGGATCTCAAAAGGTACCCGTGCAAAATATGGTTTAGTTATAGATTTAAAACACATAAAATGATTTTGCATTGTTTTGATTTTGTCAAAAAATGTAATATTCCTCATTGTTGATTCATATTACAAATATTATTATTAGAATTAAATACCGTGTTCATTATTATAAAAGGAAGGTACGTAATAAATATTCCGCTAAATAGCATTTTTATAAGAGTGAATTTATAAATAAATTACAATGAATTATTGCGTTAATATGACTTAGTAATAATAATAATCATTAAGACGTTTTAGAGTGTCTAAAAACGGTTTACAAATATGCGCGCCACATAATATATTGCTACATATACTAAATATAATTCGTAATCCGTCTTCTTTTGTATCATTTATGCATTTTTAATTTTGTATTATATTGTATATTAAAGATATACGTTCGGTGGCGAAGCTACTGCCCTGGCAGTCGCCGGGGGAGCCGGACAACAGGGGATCGTTGAACAAGTTTAACAATTTTAACAATTTCATCATAGTTTTAAAGATCCTAGTTACGAATGAATGATTATGTAAAAGGTGTCCAGCGGAAAAATTTCAAGATTAAATTGTAATTGTTCGTAAACCATCAGGGTGAGGTAAGTGGGAGGGGTATTGTTCGACGATCGTGATTTGAGGATTTGCCAGCGTTCGCGGTTGAGCAATATTTAAAGTGCGGTGATTCATTGGTTCGTGCGCGTCGCGTTTTTTGTACTCACTTTAATATTCGACAAGTGATATCTGGTGTTGGGTTCAAAAGTTCAGACAAGAAGGGACAATGGTTAACCAAATTTTTCCGGGACCATCGACATCAGCAGAGACGCCAGAGAGGAAGTCGAGAGTTTACAGCAACAATTCAGGCCCTACAAGAAAATATCCGCCGTGAAGTTTCTGCCATTGAACCAACGCTTTGGTCTCGCGTGTTCGCAAATTTAAGAGTCCGATTGCAAGAGTGTCTTGAGAGAAATGGACGGCATTTAGACGATACTGTTTTTTAAAACGTAAGACTAAGGGGCGCAGACCGATGCTGCCACTGAATCTCGGAAGTCTGAGCTCTATCTTTGTATCGTGTGTCGTGCGGTATGAAAATAGCCCGCGAACACGTGCTACGCACTAACACACTGTCGGGGGAAACTTATGTTTTCCAACATGCACCGAGATTCCGACGGTTCAAAGAGCGATGACCAATTTCGCCTACGAATACTTCGTTCAAACTATGAAGATGTAAATGTCTGCTAATCATAGCCATCATTATTTTTGCATATAATAAATATTAACGAGATGTATTTTATGTTAATACTTTCTAATTAAGACGGTAATTTAAATACAGTCGATTCCGCTTAATCGGGACCAGGAAGTTTGGCCCAATTAAGCGGCTTCCCCAATTAACCGAAGCGAGCTTGAAATTAAATAATGAATATTTTTATTTAAATACGTAGGGCTCCCTTCATTGCCTTCCTGCATAAAATAACGCTGTAACCCGGCTACAATTTACTTTTCTCATGGTTAGTTACAGGCACGGTTGGATATTAATAAATCAATGTCTTCTTCATCTAATTTTTGATGTTTCGATTTAATACTTCTGGTGGGATAAGATTCCGTGGACTATATCGAATTCAATATTAATCAGTTGACACAACCCGAATTGGAAGTCTGAAGGTACATAAGGGCAGATGGATCTGGCCTACCTTGCTTCAAAGTTCCGGGTTGAGCGTCATCTTCACCTCCGGTTGACTAGCACGTTTGTTGTGCCGAACCGAGAGATCACTGCACTTCCGGAACTATTGAATACACTTCTTCTTTACGGTCCCAGCGTTACGCACGGCGCGGATGTAGAACGGCAGAAAAAAGGCGCAAGATCTTGATAGTTCGCGGTCTGAGCGCAACTGCCCCCCCGGTCAGAGCGGGACAGGTATAAATTATTTGATGAATGACGATTTCGGGAAGAGCAGTGGGTAGAGAGATCTAACGGAGCATTCTACTGGCTCTCCCTCGCATCTCTTGCGACCTGGACAGTGTAAGTTTCTGCCGGACAGTGACCGAGTTCTGCGACTGCAATACATAAATGTGACGTCTACCGTCCCCTTTTGGGGGTGCATAATTTCTATGCCGCCCCTCTGAATTTAATGTGATAACGAGTCCACGTCACGTACAGGAATGGCTCTGGCATGATGATACCGGAGCCAATCGACGATGGTATTAATAACTGAATGTAATAACAATAATGTAATATTGACGAATCAAAACGAGAGATAGCAAATCTCAAAAACAACGATAGTTATGTATTAATTGTTTACCAGGGGCATCTTGTTATTATTGTTTATTACTATTACTTCATTGCTAACCAGTTGTTTGTCATCTATCTAATAATATTATTACACTACCTCGCTATTGGATCTGTATATGTTAGTGTCCTTTAAAGGAGCCTTTAAAATACCAAAGTAATCTTTAAAAAGATGGCAATACAGATTAGCAATTAATGAATATTAATGTTCATTTACAATCTTTCCGCATTGTGCAATAGATGTTACCCATATCTAATAATTATCAAAACTGCTGTGATTCGAAAATTTTTTCATCACGGTTAGAAATGGTTTTACACAAAATATCGTATTCACTTGAGATTTTAAGTAAAAAAATTTACCTGTTCATATTATTTCATTTCTTTAAGTTCAGTGCATCCGTCGTGTTTATGCTTTTAATAACATTCTGACGATAATCATATGAATTTAAGATAACTATATTACTTATATTTTTTATTGGAAATAAAAACAAAGTACACTACGCGGTGCATTGTCAAAGCAATGTAATAAATTTCCACACTGAAATATAGATTCTACGAAACATTAAACTATTTCCATTGCAATCTTATTACAATTTAAAATTTAAGCTATCTTGATTTATGACAGTCGACATAACAATCAGACTCGTTTGTAGGTAAATATAATATTAGGTGAACCGAAAAGGTTCTACGTTGTTTACGTTAATGCGGTACCCAAATATCCTCCTTAACCTTTACCATACCATGATATAAAATACCCGAACGCAGCCATGCTGTCAACTTGTGTTACCGTAAACAACAGTTAGAAAAAATGTTTTATTAGCTTAAATGGCTTTAATGGGTCAAATTTACTTTAAATATTGAGTATTCAATTTTAAAAAACTGATTAATTACATTATTTAGAGCATTCATAAAGTCCTATACAATGTGTCCTTTCTTCTGATCTCTCTTCATTTAATTAGTGAGAAAGAGATAATTATATTTGTATGTTTGTTGTTTTTTTCACTGTAATGTGTGATCACTGTCTTTCATATCACAAATGGTATTTTTACCAACGTATTAATTTTACAAGAGTGAACGGAAAAAATAATTGTTTTTGTACGATTCCCTTTTCATAATTGGTTTTTCACTAGTCATTCCTAAGCGCTAATATTTTCTTTAGGATTATCTAAAATGTGAATTTTACAGGTTTAATTATGATGGTAGACCTGTGTTACTGCATGGTTTGGGAAGGGTTAAAAACGTTACCAATTTTATTCACATACACTGTTGACGGTAGTTAATTATAGACAACTTTTGAATCATTAATTTTGAATTTAATTAGATTTCCGCTTATAATATGCTGGATCGTGTATGATTTTTTTGACCATAACATTTTAACATGCGCGCATTCAGCCATTTTAAATTGATGAATATTGACAAAAGGAAAAACACAAAATGATGGGACATTAATACCTACCGACACAATCAAAGTCAAGTACATATTAAGCAAAAAAAAAAAAGCATCCATATATTACTAACTTTTCCATCGGGCAAATATATTCACTCAATTTTACCTTGCGACTATGATAATATCTTAGTTTTAATGCGATATTGCTTAGTCGTGTTTGGCTGCGAGCCAGCCGATAGTGATATCGATATTTGTGTCCTGACTTGAATCGCCAATTACGTGTCCTTTCTCACACTCCAGTGTCCTTTCAAATAAATAAAATACATAACCTTGAAATTTGATGTCTTCTGAGTGAGTGTGTTACCCCTATTAAATCGTAGCATTTTTAATGTAGGATAATAATGTAAAAAAGCACAGATCGCCTGGAATCATCAGTTTCTTTCCTTTCCTTTATTTATTATAAAAATTTCACCACCAAAGTGACAGATTTCGAACGCCTAGGCGAAAAAATCCATATTTCAAAAAAGCATATTTCATGATTATTTGTCGCACCTATAGACATCTCCATCTATGCATTGACAAGTAGTAAATTTGACGTATCAATAACCCGCATAGTTTTTACAACGGGCGTTAGTAAAAAGTTACTGCTGATCACGCAACCGGCCCTTAGACCTTGAATTTGAGCAGACAATTTGAAAATCTTCGGAATCCTTTCAAGCATTCATCTTTTCGAATATTGCCATTATAATATAATGCTGGCTTTTTGAACGCGCGTGCATCTTTCGTCCGTCGTCAATTCGTCCGTCTCCCGACAGTCATTACCAGCTGTAGATGGTCATCGAACAGAATAGACTATTAATGAGCCATGAGCCATGAGCCATGATCCATGATCCGCCGTGCAGAAGTCCCGATGCGTGAAACGCGCAAAGGCGTCCGTGTGTACTCGCGGAAACAAGTGACGCTTCACGAATATGACATGCTCAGGGACACAATGACTGAAGTACATTAATTACGGTGAATTTTTATTTCATTTATGACTATACATATACACCGGTCGTTTAATATAAATATATTTTTTAAATTACGTTAAATACTACAAATGCATTTATGTCAGTGTCATATTTACAGAGGCGTGCAGTGCATACAAGCAAAAAAGCTGTGTATTACTAAAAATTCTGAGAAAAAAATATAAATGAAATAATCTGTAATATGGATCGTGAATCATCTATTTTTAAGCTAACTCAAGTCATATAATTGGCTATTTACTGAATTGAAAATTCCATTCGGTTGATCCGTTTTGTATGGAGTCGTTACTTATGCTGTTTTTTAACAGAATAACATTTGAAAGGCTTACAACTGCGTGAAAATCATTGAAGTGTCTACTTTATCTTTAATTATTCGCAAATTTTACTATCTTACTGTTTTTAACGTGTTGATTTCGTGATAGTACTTTGCATTTGGTGCATGGATTTGTTTTTGATTTGGGAAAAACAGAAGGCAATTGGCAGAACTATTTCCTACGTTAACCTTTAATAAAAATAATTATTTCCTTTAGTTATTACGTGAAGGATACTCAAACAATAAAATAATCATGTTCAGTCATAGAAATTGTTCTTAAAAACGACCATACATTTTTTATATTGATTTTTATATAGGTACGTTAAAATTTTAAATTTAAAAACACTCTAAAATAACAAATAAATACATAGTAGGGTCGAATAAACGACGGATTCATTTTGTCTAAAAACATTGGTTAAACGAAAGTTCATAATCCTGCGTATTACATACATTATATATGATTGTATAATATCATTGGTAACAGCATAACCTAAATCCATACCTACTGCACGCCATTGCATATTTATTATCTCTACGTTTGGATCTTGATGTGCGTATAAAAAATCTTTTATGCAATTTTAAAAACCATTGAGCACTGGGGGAGAAAATAATAAAAATATTACCATACCAGTATTAGGCTACTACGGGTTGACCACATTACTAATGAAAATGTACTAAGACGCATACATAAATCAATAAAATAGGATCTTTTACGACTTAGGTAGATAAAAAACATCAGATACATACATAGATAGACAGAAATTATCTTGGCTTGTAACCTCAGAAATTTCTTCAATGTCCAAAATGTTGGTAATCTTATACAGGATAAATCAACATGGTCGTCAACGTTCTATAGAAGGCGGCACATGAAGAACAAGTTTTGTTAAAAATTGTGTGCGTGCTATATTTTTTTGTGTGCGCTATGATGACAAATCATCAAATTGCTAGTTACACGTATGGAAGAATGAAATTTTTTTCGATATCTGTAAAAACTTCGGTGCATTTTTAATGTAGATGATTTTTATTTATTTAATAAGTTTATATTTTTCAATTATAAGTATTTTATTGGATATTTTAAAATAAAATGCTTATTAAATAATTTATCCATTTAATTGATGCGCTTAAACCATTAATAATTAACATATTATATTAATAATCTAATTTAACCATAAAATTCAAATATTATCACATTTTTATTGGCACCTGTCTAAGGTTCGTAGGTTTCAACTGAGATAATTTGATTTGTATTATAGTAGCTTAATGAGAACAATCTACCGTACTCAAGCCATACTAAAAAATTATTCGACTTGAAATCTCAATCTCATCAAATATCAAATCTAAACAATATTATCTTTGAATTTTTACACACGTAATACATATTTATATTATTAAGAAGAACACATTCTTATTGTGAAGTTGTAATTATTCAGAACAGACGGTCTGTGATATTTTAAATACTAATTAAATGTATTCATTTGATAAGTGAAACATATGGGTTCGAAAAATATGTCGTCAAAAGTATTGTCTGCTGTAGCATAGTTGGTTAATGCACCTTTCCCGGATTGGAAAGAGATCCAGGTTCGAATCCCGATAGCAACAAATTTTTTTTTCGATAAAATTGATTTTATATATATATATTTTTATAGTATTTAATATATTTATATATAATTATAATACACAAAGCAACGTTCATATAATAGTTATCTCAAAAATCATCGAGGCAAAATATGACTTGCTTCAGTGCAATGCTGAGCCTCGGCACTGAAAATTTCTCCTTTAATTGCTTCGGTCTCGCTCTGGCGGTGATGAAAGCAAAACCGTTGCCTCCTTCCTTCCGCGTTCGTTTCTGCCGCTGCCGTGTCGTGACCGCGCGACAATACTCGAGCTTCCAGTGTTGCGCATAATGCATAATGGCGGTCGCGACACGACCCGACACGGTACAGCTCTCTGACGGCGGTTACAAGGGTGGTGACGCAATGTTTTCAACCCTTAAAATCAAGCAATAATCTGACAACAGCCTCGTGACACGTCTTTTTTTTTCTAACTTTTAGTTCCTTCGGTGATCTCTTCACATACACATGTAATTTAATTTGTATATGTTGAAAGACCGAGAATAAATACAGAAAAAATATTTTGAAATCTGCATAAAATTGTATGTAGGCACTTTCCTTCTGGTACATGGGATGTAGGTAACTAACAAGTTTAACGCATTTCTCAGTTGATACATTAAAAAAAAATACTACGTTCAAAGTGTAATTTTTTTAAACTTAGGCATCGCGAGTGATAAACGTTAAAAAAAAAAGTTTAATGTTTTATTATAAAAAAGAATATCATCTGAACTTTAAAGAGACAAAAACAAATACAATGAACTGTAATATTATAGTTAACTTCAGACAACAAAATGCAATAATTCCCAAGACATAAATTTCTCCGATATATTATTCAGCGTTTTTTTTCATTTGTTTTTATACTCATATTACTACGTTTTTCTGTATCGAGACGAGCTGTAAAGCTGATACTAGGTATAGTGAGTAAGATTAAGAAAAGATCGGTTAGGTGATTTGGCCATATGGAACGGATGAATGAGTAAGAAAGATATATAAGGCAAGTGTTGATGACACCAGAAATAGAAGACGTCCGCGGAACACTTGGCACATCCAGGTAAACCAGATAATGGAGGATGGTTCTGTTGGAAGCCTCAACAATCGGCGAGCTTGTATGACTGTGGATGAGGCGATTACGTAATTTAACAATAGTAAAAATATTTTAATAATTGTTAAACAATTAAAAAGAAAATAAAAACAATGACAATATAAAGCATGAATAAAATAATACAAAAGTCTGAATATGAGAAAAGTGGAAATAAATTAAAATTAATATCTAACATTTTGAATGCTATAAAATAACAGTCCTCTCTATTCACGCTACGCCCGGCGACCAGCCACGAAAACTTCACAAATAAACATCGGCGAGTTGGCGGAATAACTTCTTAAGATGCACGCAATTACACTTTTCAGAGAAAATTGCAAACTTTCCAAAACACTTGTAAATCTCTCTAAACAATATCTCTTACTCTTGTTGCATTTCTTTAGTGGCAATGTCGCCATGGCCGATTAGACAGGTAGGTGTGCGGCCCGGCCTGAACCTGCCAATTAAAACTGCAACAAATTGCACGGCCGGGCGTCCGCCGTTCTCGCGGAACCGCCATTTGTGCGGAATTTTTGGCAAAAAGGGTCCAAAAAACGCGCGAGAGAAAGTTCAAATAAATGACAACCGCAAAGGTCATCTAATTTCTCCGTGAAATCTGTGGTCTACCGGACGTTCGGGTGCAGAACTCACTACCTGTAGCGTGACTACTATTAATATTGTTTTTTAAACTTTAATGTAAAACAATACCTTCTCAACCCATATAAAAAATTTATGGACGTTTTTACTTTTCTATTACTATGTTTGAAAATCCATCATGTAATAACCTAAAGGAAATAATTATTTTTATTAAAGGTTAACGTAGGAAATAGTTCTGACAATTACTTTTTGTTTTTCCCAAATCAAAATCCAATCCATGCACCAAATTTAGAGAACAATCATGAAATCAACACGTTAAAAATAGTAAAATTTGCCAATTAATAAAAGAGAAAGTAGACACTTCAATGATTTGCACGCAGTTGTAAGCCTTTCGAATGTTATTCTGTTAAAAAAAAACAGCATAGGTTACGAAACAGATCAACCGAAAGAAATTTTCAATACAGTAAATAGCCATTTATATGACTAAAGTAATTCACTAACTTAAAGACAGAATAAAGTAATATGAATAGCTCGATGCTGCGAATACCAAAGAGCGCCATGGGTACAGCGGTGAGTTGTCGTGGTAGCTTTTAGAACTAAGCCATTAAAGTCTCTACCGGTACACAGATGGCGCTAATTGTAAAATAATGTTTTCGTTTATGTTAATCCAATTATTTAATTTATCCCGGAATTTTTAGTAATGCCAAGTTTAACGTGTTTACGTAATATACGTGAGAAACGAATTTTAAAGAATACGTTACGAAAGTAGTATTAAATTTATAATTATGCCCATTATTATGATAGTGGTCTAAGTCATGTTTTTTTTTTTCGTTTCGAGATATTTTTAAGGTTTGAGATGTAAAAAATATTTTTATATTACCCAACACAATGTTTCAAATTTCATCTAATCTACTAGATTTATAATTTATTTCGACATATAAATTTTGCATATAGTTTATAAGGAAATACAACATTTAACGTTGAAATGTTTTACTTTATTATCAAAATAAACCCTAGCGGAATAATGTTGAACGTCGTAATAATACACTGAATATAACGCTTCAAATTGTTCACAACTGTTACAATTTGCATCATATTATATTAATTTAAAAGTGACGCGAAACAATTGATAAACTCATTTTTTTTAACTTAGATCACTTTCATAATAATGGACACAATTGAATATCTTGTTGTGGATTACTATTAACACTGCGAAATGCATCGATACTCGCAAAAATATCAATGCGAAATGGATTGTAGGGCGCAAATTTTCGGACCCCTGAGCACTGCATTGGCATAGTTAGGCCAATGCTCGTCACTTTGATTCCACACGAAATTATCCAATATGGTGAATAGTTTTCATTATCAGATTCCTCGTAGCAGCGGAAGATTTACGTTATTGACAAGGCTTTCATTTTTCCATGGATACTCGCGGGAAGAAGTAAAAAGTATACAGAATTGATAAATAGCTTAACAGTCCATTGAATTGAGTACAAAAATAATAGGTTCTTGTTAGACTAAATTACCTTTCTAATTCATATATTATATATTAAGATTTTGTAGATAGAAAGTAGTTAGTAAAAGTGTCAAAGCGATGGTGCTGATACACTTGTAGTTGTAAATTAAGCGGACCGCTTAATCTACTACTGACCGACCGCATGTATGTAGAAAATTAGAAAAAAAAAACCTAGAACTAAATTAATAAAAGCATTTAATTTTGATTTGTTTCAATCTCTTGAGTGGTATAGTCAGCTGGGGTGGTGCCGCAAAAAAATGTTGTAATCACTCTATACATAGGGCACTGAATGCAGTTGTACTTTGCATTCAGAAATCACGACAAATTGAAAATATTTCTTCACAAATGATGAAGTAATCGATTGAATTAGATTTGATTTCAGCTGTATAGTTCTCACAATGTATTGATATCTTGTAGATTATATTCTATATATAAAATAAATTATCTGCGCATAACTCTGTAAATTGAGAGCACATACTTAAACTATGCATGTACATACCTTACAAAACGATCCAACGTGAGGTAATCTACAGAATGAGGTATGATATATATATATATATATATATACATAGTGACATTACAAAACTAATGTCACGTTCAAAATCACCCCATCATTATTTTTAATGTCAATCACTTTAATACTCACAACTAACGCCCTCATACCGGTAATATGAGTGGGCTTCAAAGTTATAAAAACGGTCGGAGTCTATGGTTGAGAAGAATTTAATTTTTCGCTCGGAGCTGTCAGATACGCGGCTTGCTTGCTGCGGCAACGAAGCTATTTATCAAGAATCCAACATGTAACCGTGAGGATCCAACATGTCACCGTGAGGATTCAACATGTAACTGAAGGGTATATACTTTGATTATAATTCAATCACTAGTGCACAATTTACTGTAATTTGTTTTAATCTAATCGCATGGTGAACAATCTTTTCAGGGAATGAGATGTTTCCCTTCGGTCTACATTCATTTTCATTATATTATTATTCTACAATTCTTTCTACTAGCGTCGGCTTGGGATGCCGAGATAACTAGCTACGACGATGGGTCACGGAGATGCTCTACTACGATGGGATGTACACAGACGAGCACGAATTTAGAGGTTATGCCATATTTTATAACATTTTAAATCTTGTTGTCACCAGCCAGAAGAACGTCGAACTCACGCTCAAAACGACGAAATTAAGATTATAAATATGAATTGTAATTTGTTCTGATTTATCCGATGTTTTTTTGATTAGATTTCATTAGTTAACATAAAACATCTGTTTTATTTATCTCTCCCAGGTATTATTAATAAATTTTCTCAGTTTAGGATGAAGGCAGAATGATACAAACTAAGGTGAGTATGCGTTTCTTTGGTGAAGAACCCGCCGCTTTTGTGTTCTCCACTGAGCAGAGAACGACGTTCATTACCCTCACAACATATTAAAGAATTAAATTAAATAGTGACAAACAAACTTACCATCACATCGTTTCTCCGAGGAGGTAGGCAGAGAGGATAAAGCGCCACACTCTTCACACAATTTTCACTTCATTCACATTCATACATTTCCTCATACAAACTCGTTGTTTATTAAGGCTTCTAACGGGACCATCTTCCGGTATCTGGTTTACCTGGTGGGGCTAAGTCTTCCGCGGATGTCCTCTGTTTCTGGTGCCATCACCACTTGCATCATATACCATTCTCTCCTCATTCATCCGTTCCATATGCGTGATCATTTTTGATTCTTACTCACTGTGATAAGATCAGCTTCACGTTACCTCCATATTTCTTCACTCTGTCATTGCATAATAATTATAATAAGGGCGCTTTACACATAAACTGTTTATAGTCCTACATTATCTTTGTAATTAATTTTATTTTAAATATGTGAATTATCGAAATGTTTTTTTAATAAGGTATGCTTTTACTATTTTTTTAAATAAAGTCTCTGATGCACTGTTTCGTATGACGGAGGGCAAAGGTTCCACGCTTTTGGGCCTGCCGCCGCAAATGCCCGTTCACTAAATTTTGACTTCTGGCAACGATCGGTAGGTTCTACAACCCTTCCTGCGGCTGAGGCTGATCTGAGAGTTTGAGGTCTACCAATTAAATTGTCTGGAATATAAAGCTCTTGAAGATACAGAGGCGCCATGTTATGTACATCAACTAGCACAATTTAAATTCGACTTTTTCAGAGAACCGGAGTATACGAATTCTGGAAGAAAAATTCAAAATGTCACTAATCATGTGCATGTCTAAGGAAATTAATGATATTTTTAATTAAAGAAATTGGAATATTATATCTAAATCTGAATACAAGGCGGACGGCTAGTAATAAATAAATATGTACTATTAATATATTTCTGAAAATATAGAGTCCAATTCAGCACAAAACATACAGAAGGTAGATTAAATGTTAATCCAAAGCGGGCAGAGGCCGGAGTACAATGGCGCGCCTAGCGGATCTGCACGGTCCGCCGCCGGTCGTGAAGGAAAGTAGTCAAAAAATACAACAAAACGAGCTGACTTCAAGTGCTGCTGAAAGCGAAAGTGTCGGGCGTTTTTAGGGTTCTGCCGGCATCTAACTGTACCGATCAAAATTTGGATTCAGAAAAAAATTGGACGATTTCTCTCTCAGGTTCCGAAAGCTGCGTCACGACTTTTGTGACGGAACGGTGGCGATACTGTTTGGCTATTTTACATTTTCTGCAAGTATTGTTTTTAATGTTGAATATGTTTAACGGCTGGCACCCCGAGGAAACCTTTTACGCGCGTTACATTTTAAGTTACCTTTGCTTTGCATTTGTCCGCACATTGTAAAAAAAACTTGAATAATTAAATATAATTTATTTTTAAGAACATAGTTGTGTAGTGTTTTTAATACATATTAATTAATTAAATGAATCAACTAGAGAGATATGCAGAAAAAATATATTTATCGAAATAATATTTTATTTGCTACCGGGATTGGATACCTTTACCATTTCGCTACGTCAATCGATTACGTTTACGACAAATTTGGAACTTATATAATTCGTACAATCTATATATATTATTCCAGGTTCGAATCTCGGTAGCAACTAAAATATTTTTACGATAAATAGACTGTTACTGTATATCTTTCGAGTTAAAAATCAATATTAAAATATTGTGCAAATTGTATTAACCCTTTCCAAACCATGCTGCAATACAGGTCTACCATCATAATTAAACCTGTGATATTTCGGTAAATACATGCAACATAAAATTCAAATTTTAGATAATCCTAAAGAAAATATTAGCGCTTATTTTAATTAAATTTAAATATTGAGCATTCAATTTTGAAAAAATGATTAATAACATAATTTGGAGCATTCATTAAGTCGTATACAATGTGTCCTTCCTTATTATCTCTCTTCATTTAATTAGTGAGAAAGAGATAATTATATTTGTATGTTTGTTGTTCTTTTCACTGTGAAAATAGTGTGTGATTTCTGTCTTTCATGTCATAAATTATATTTTTACAAACGTATTAATTTTACAACGGATTGAATGGAAAAAATAATTGTTTTTGTACGATTCCCTTTTCATAATTGGTTTTCCACTAGTCATTCCTAAGGGCTAATATTTTCTTTAGGATTATCTAAAATTTGAATTTTATGTTGCATGTATTTACCGAAATATCACAGGTTTAATTATGATGGTAGACCTGTGTTGCAGCATGGTTTGGGAAGGGTTAAAAATTGTAAATACGATCTCATTAGCGACTTCCGATTTATTATATTTTCGTAGCACAGTTTCAATATTTTGAATATTAATATTAAAATGTATAACGATATCGTTAGGTGCCACCCTGTTTGAGGCACCCATTCTTGGGAGTATTGCGACGAAAGCGTAATTTGTAAATGCCAAACAAATAATTAAATCGAATTAAAATCTGCAGAAAGACGTAAATTAAGACGAATGTATAGATACAGATACGAAGTAACGAGAAATGCTTTAATTAAGATGAATGTATGGAGATACGAAAGAGAGAGAAATAGGTTAATTAAGACGAATGTACGAGGTACAATACAATGTGGAGAACAAAACGAAGTTATACTGAATTCGAATTATACGAAAATAATTTGGTTTTTACAGGGTAATCAGAAATTTTATAATAAATAGTGAAATTTTATATTACGCACATTGTACAATCTGGAATTTTAGTATGTTAATATTACGTACTTGCGTAATAAGCACGTCTCAGTTGTACACCTCGTTGTAGATTGTCGGCGGTCCAAGAGGAACTCTTATGTGACAATTATATATTTATTACATGAATAATACAATTAAGCTACATGGTATATAACTAGTCACGGAGCCAAACGCTAACGCAAAATCGCGTCATCCCCTTTATCTCTGCTCACACACACACACACACACATATACATCCCGCCCCGGCGGCGAGGCGCTCTGACACTCACAACATATATACGTTCTTATGGACATCACAGTTAATAATTGCAATGATACTATAACTATAAATACAGTAAGACCAGGTCTAGACTCCAGAAAGGATATGAAACACATGAGAAATGTCTGATGTACAAATAATAAATATTCATTTAATTTCAAGTCTCAGATATTAGAAGTCATCTTATGAATCTGATCACGACTTTAAGAGCAAATAGGTTTTTAACCCAGAGACTGATTATTATTCTTCCTAACCGTTCTCTTATGATTGTGAATCGCGATCTCCATCGCGCGCTGTTCGAGGTATTCTAAACATGTGTCTCCGCACCACCTTTCAAAAGCTTCGATCAATTAGTTTATTTTGACTTAATCGTTTATGTCTTCATATCGAATTGAGTTACATCCTACGTAAAATAGTCGTTAGGTCACTCCGAGTTCGCGTCCACGCGTGTCGCACAGCAACGAAATTACACAACATATATTCAATATATATGATGTTGATCGATATAATACGTAGATAAACTTTTTGACTGTGAAAATTTTAAGATTGGAAAAATGTGTAATTTATAAACAATAATTTAAATACTTTTAAAATTAGCAATATTAACTTTGTGATTAAAATTCATATTTTTATTTATTATCTTTGTTTTATTGAATTGAGTTTAAATACATCTACCGGTTTCGAAAAATGAATGACATCCTAAATTCGGTTATGACATCCTGAAGAAGAAAATGGTATTTTTCGAAACCGGTAGATGTATTTAAACCCAATTAAGTGGTTAATAAAACAAAGATAATAAATAAAATAATAATTTAAATACATATTTTATATTTGTATATATATTTTATACTTTATTAGTTGTTCTTCCGTTGATTTTTTAAAGTAAAATAAAATTGAAAAAACTATAATTTTCCATCAGTATTGACTGGTTATTTCTATTATGTATCCCAGTTTTCTAACGATTACATCTAATTATTTTTATTTGATCCGTGTATGGAGAATTAAAACTCTTACAAAATGTCAAGATAGATTCTAACAAAAATTAAGTACAAGGGTGGGTTCAAACACTACATGGTGCGTCGGCTGTACAGGTAAATGAATAAATAAAAAGACTTTTTTACTCCGCTCCGAGAATTGCCACACCTTAAATCTCGGTAGGTAGGCGCGATTGTGATCCCGTCATCCGCCCTTATTCAACCTCCCAATTATGAAATCCGAACAAACAACCCTGTAAATGGCCGTGTGAGATGATTCGGGGCCACCGGGAGGGGCTGTTCACCCCCGGGAGGGGAGAGGGAAACTTGAAGTAAACACGACGGAGAAAGTGGGCGGCTACAGGGCTGGCATACTGACGAAAAATTCGCACTTGTAGGAATATCAAAAAAATTCACAAATTTTAAGATACCTTTAGTGTGTACCAAAATAGTTTTTCTAAAACTATGTACTCATTTTCTTACTTTTACTTCTTGTTAAATAGATGATACTAGAATTATCGTTCTGATAAAAGATATTTAGACTTTTTAATACAGACGGTATTCATTCTATAGAACTCCATTGTTAATCAACACAATAAATCAATTACGATTTCTTTGATTCTATAATTAATCTTTACAAATAATTGGACGATTGTTTCAGCTATGTAGGCTATTATCAGAACCAAAAATATAGTGTTTGATTTATTGTGTCGATATTTAGTCGTAAATTCCGAAATACTTAATTAATTTGTGCTATGACAACTAGTGTCCTAGAATAAGGCATGCACCTCCGACCACAGGATCACTAGGCGAGTATTTTAACCAATAGACCAACAAGCATGCGATGAAAAATATTTTCACTTTTAAAATTGGCAAAATTACTAGTCCAAATATGCACATTTTTAGTAACACGTAAATATTGTAATAGAAAGATTTCATATAATTTGACGCCTAAATTTAGGCAAACTGAGTATCCTTTTTGGTCTGTCTTGGGGAATTTATGCGACAAATACCGGAAAGATTGTAAATATCACATTATTCCTTTTTACATCGATCCCATTCCAGCAAATGTTGCATTTTATTTATTAGAGAAGTAGGAGTATAAACGGTATAAAGGTTCCGTTTCCTCTGGAAAAGAAAAAGTTTTTTTTTTACTCCTTCGATAAAAATGATAGCTGACACTGTTTTTATAGTCTTCTATACTGCTTAATATTAATATTTGTTACCAAATCTACACTGTATCGTGTTATTGTATTTAATAATCCAGAGAAAACATGTAATTGGTTGAATTTTTTGTTACTATCTTAACCATCGTTGATTAACGCTATGTTTTCGTAATAAATAATTTATTTAAATAATTGGTTCTGATACTGAATTATTGTTTTAAAAGCATGTAATTAGATTTCTGATATAGTACACTGTATTTTTTTAGCATAAATTATATTTTTAAGCGTTCCTTGTCGCTGTAGCTTTTCTCTTCGGGATAAATCTATTTCTTCTAAAATAGAGTCCTCCGTTTCGTTTCTGTGCAACGAATTTTCAACACTCTCTTCTAGCAACACATTGTGTTCCCGTGTTGCCACTACAACACCCGTACAGCGCTATGCTCTATCGCTTTACAATAATCATAATTCACACATGTACGACACACTGAACATGTGTGAAAAATAATTCTGCAGTCAAGACTTGTACCATAATCACATTAAAAAGTCAGATAATCTCCGTACGAGTGAATTTATTTAAATGTTTGCATCCCTAAATTTGCGGAGCCGGGGCGTCGGCTGGTCGCTAGGGCGACGCGGGGTTGGGTGGAGGGGATGGACGGGTGGGTGCACAGCCCGCGCGGCCTTGGGGAAGGTTCGGCGCCCCGCGCAACAACCTTCTCAATACAGTCACCAATCTCCCGCTGAAGAAACTTTTCAGATAAACAAATTGAACTCATTTTAATAGAAATATATATATAATAATATTTCAATATTTTGCTCAAATACGGAAGCAGATGTAACCCTCACGAGTTATATCATTATAAGATTATCCCCCTTGTCTGTAAGATGCAGAGAGCTGTATTATTTAGTCACGACCTAATTAAATAGTCACCTTAGGTACCTATATTATATAATACTATGTAGTAAGTATAAAATATTATCATTAAGGATAACACATTCTTAATTTGAAGTTGTAATTATTCAGAACAGACGGTCTGTGATATTTTAAATACTAATTAAATGTATTAATTAGAAAGATATACATGTAAAATCAATTTTATCGAAAAATATTGTTGTTGCGCTACAGGGATAAAAATGAAACGATAGATGTATTAATTTGAAAAGTATAACATATATGTTCGAAAATTTGTCGTCAAAAGTACTGTCGCTGTAGCATAGTTGGATAATGAACCTTCCCCGGTTTGGAAAGTGATCCAGGTTCGTATAACGGTAGCGCAACAACAATATTTTTCGATAAAAATGATTTTACATGTATATCTTTCTAATTAATGCATTTAATTAATATATAAAATATTATATTTCATGACAATAAAATTTTAAAAATTAAACACTTCTTTACCTTATAAGTGTAATGAAAGATTTTTAACCTCATTATTTTTGACATCTGCGTTAGTTCTTGACCCAAGTTTCAACAAAAAATTTGTATTAAATTGTGTGTTATCTGCTGATCTGTAGTATATAATATTATACATATGCTATCAGATAAGCAATCGGCTATTTTTTTTTATTTTCGCTAATCTTAATTTATCCCTTTTTGCGCCCTTCAGTTATTATAATTGTACTATAATTACGTTGACATGAGTCCAAGTGTTTTTTAGTTAAAGGTAAGTTTAACAAAATATGAATAAAAAGTGTTTAGTGGATTTTTAATTTAAGACATTTCAGGTATTATTTACACAATCACTCCCTAAAGGGAAGGAGAAGACGATTATAAAATGAAAGTTTGAGAAGCGCTGGAGTCACACGCTAATTCTGTAAGCACAGTGTTATTATGTTCAGCATCCCCAGGCAGCCACAGGTATTGTTTAAGCATTCTATTTTTGAGAAGCATTTAGTGGATATAAACTTAGAATTCAGTTAATTATACCCAGGGTCGATCTCCCTAACATTCCCCAGCGGAATACCCACTATTTAATGAAAACTCGGAAAATTCCGCGTTTCCTCTCATTACGCAACAGGTCAATATTCGTAAGGGGATGACAACAGGTAAATATTCCTAAAGGAATGACAATAAGTCAGTATTCCTAAAACCCGCTGAACTATTGAAGTGTATTATTTATATCGCAATTACTTGAATAAATCCTTTATATCGCTAAAACGGCTGACATTATACACATACAGCTTTAACGTGGTCGATAATAGTCTGTTTACTCAAAGAACTGATCGAAATCGCTCAAATTAAGTTACAAATAGCCGAGCGGAGCGCATGAAGATGAAGAGGCGAACGAGAGAGTGTTCAGCCCACAGCTGCCCGACCCGCGCGCGCGCGTGTGCGTGGCCGTGCATGTGTGCAGCCTGCATCCGAACACAGAAATAGTCGCAGCAAACGGTTATGGCATCCGAGAACCATTCCGCGAAACCAAAACGACGAGACAGAAGAACGGGCGAACGGTAATAGGAACTATTGACGGTAGGTAACCGGTGGGCAGAAAAAAATCATTCATTTTTCGTTTATTTCTCATTTTAATTACAATAATACAAGATGAATACCTAGTGAGACGGAATACTTCGAAAACTGTAACTAAATTATTATTCTTATCAATTTATTAATATTTACATTATTAGATTTTTTTATAATTAGGATATAATCGCTGAACCAAGATTAGAAAACTGAATTTCAAAATATACAAAATGTAAGAATGTATATTATATTTACGCCTTTTAATAAGTCCTACATATACAATTTACTTATATACCCAAGACACATAGCAACGTAAAATATATATATATATTAAAAGCTCTATCGTGCGACATTATAAAACAAACAAGATCTGCTGTCATTCACGTGAAAGTGTGCGGTTATCACGCCAAGCAAATTTTAATTTTTTATTATTGTATTTCGTTGATTTTTTAAATAAATTATTAATTTCCCTGACGCTTAAACGATCATATTTCAAATACTAATTAAATGTATTAATTAAAAAGATATACATATAAAATCAATTTTTATCGAAAAATATTGTTGTTGTGCTACCGGGATTAATTTGAAAAAAAAGTGTAAACTATAGGTTCGAAAATTTGTCGTCAATAATAATGTCGCTGTAGCATAGTTGGATAATGCACATTTCTTGGTTTGGAAAGAGATCCAGGTTCGAATCCCGGTGGCGCAACATCAATATTTTTCTATAAAATTGATTTTATATGTATATCTTTCTAATTAATACATTTAATTAGTATTTAAAATATCACATTACTATGGTCTGAATAATTACAACTTCACAATAAGCATGTGTTCTCCTTAATATAGATCATATTTCAGTCCGCTTTTATTATTATTTTGCCAATTCTAGGCTTAACTTCCATATATTAGTGTCGGCACCAGGATGCTGTTGCGCGGCTAATCTTAGTTCAGATGACAAATTCTCACTGCATTGATTTACTACGCCTTTCCTAACCTTACTATCCCTAGAAATTTAAATTAAATAAAATATAAAATTATTATTTTATTCGTTCGTTTTCAAAATGGTTTAAAACATTTCTACAATTCTTAGTTATTCATGTAATTAATGCAATTTTTGAATACCGTTGTATTTGACACTCTCAAAGTTTTAAAATGTTCAGTCAGATGAAACACTCGATATCAAGAATTCACATATCTTTTAGTTCTCTCGTTGTGTAAATGTATTTGAGGTTCAAGTAATATGCGTGCGATCCAGATGTTTCGTTCATTTTATACACTGTAATACAAAATAATTATTTTCCAACACGTCACGTATTCCCAGCGCGATATTTTACACTGTGACTTAATGGAAAATGGTATGTTTTAGACACGAAACGACTGCTTTGACAAAGAAGTTCTTACGGATTGGGCGCGAGCCAAAATCCATTCGCAACAAGGTCAGGTTATTCTAAAATCAGAACGTCATTACCCACCCTAAAGTGGAAAATTCCCAAGTCACGCAAACGGATAGATTAGATATAGCCGAGCCTCAAAACTTCCCAATACGCGAGTTTCGGTTTCGCGGAATTCACACATTCGCGGTGAGATTCATTCGTCACATTTAGAAAAATTGATTTTACGGCTAGCAGGGCATGGTATTTATTTCCATTCCATTTCCATTTGGACTCGTATGAAAAACAATTATTGTGAATATTATTTTTAAAACAAATTAAATTAAGCAATTAGAAATATATATAAAAAGAAAATATATTTGGTTGTTACCGTGAGTCGGTACCTGGAATAGAATAAAATAAATTGGAATAATAGATGTATCAATTATATATGTTCCAAATTAGTTGCAAACGTAATCGGTTGATGTAGCGAAAAAGTAACGCGTTTTCCCGGATTGGAAAAGTCTAGATTTGAATCATTTTTAAATAAATATTTTTTTTCTGTGTATCTTTCTAATTTAATTTGTATTAAAAAATACCAGAGAGTTATGTGTAAAATAAATTAATCCATTAAATATATCAACATAGTTATGTTTTAAAACTGCAACTTCAGAACAAAAATTCATTTTCATTAGAAATAATTATTGATTATTATTATTAAAATATAAATTAATGAAATATAATATATGTAATTGAATTAATGAAATGTCTATCTCTCTCTCTCTCTCTCTCTCTTTCTCTGAACATATTGGACGATCTGCTTCCACTCCATGCAGCATGCAGCATTCAGTGAGAAACCTATTATCAGGACAGAATATGGTGGGTCTACTGTATACGGTATGGTAAGTTTACTGAAACAAATTCCAATGGATATTCATTCAAACCTATTCTCAAATACTACTTTTCATAATCATGATTTGATAGCTGTTATAAAATATTTAATGTTTTGTCAAATGTGACGCACTCAGTTTCAATAATGTTAAAACCAATCTTGTCGCTGTAACGAAAATTGCTGACATTTGACGTTTGATGGTTTGTTTGGAATTATTAAAATACAAATATTACACTCATGAAAAGGTCTATGCCCACTATTAATTTTTGAGTAATAGCAAGGACAATCTTCAGTAATTTAAAAAATGTATATTTTTAAAAATCACTTAAAATTACGCAATACATGTAAACTACGAATGGAAACAAAGGCAAAACTTTGGTTATTAAAAAATATTTGTGTTTTTTTTTAATAATATGGAAGACGATCAGAAAAAAGTGACTCTTAAACGACATCCTAGGAGGGATTTTAAACACTACTGATTAAAATATTTTTAATTAAAATTTAAAGTGGTGAATGTCATTTGCGCCGGGGCACCCATTAGAGGGTCACTAACCCACACGACAAATAGAGTAGATCTTAAAATGGACCAGACTTTAACCCAATTCTCTCGAGGACTAATAAATGGCGCTGTGGGGCGTGGCGAATCCGAGCACTGCGCGCTTCATGCTATTATTATTCTTAATTAGTGTTAATCCAATACGAACAACACTCTGGCCACATTTTCAAAGCACGATGACAAAAATTCGATGGTCATCATCTGTCAAAGGGCTGTTGACCTCGTGAATAAATTTGTTGAAGAATATTGTAAACAATCGTGTCACACAAGTGTCACGTAAGATCCTGCCTCTAATTTACAAATCTTTCGAAGGTCAATGATGAACTACGAGTATATTTGATCAAGAATTCATATTATTTTCCAGTGAAATCATATATTCTAACTTAGCTATTTTTGTCGAAAATTGTCAGTTGCCTTCATATTCAGATTCGATCAATAATAGCTTCGTAATTAATTTAAATGACCGCTAGTATGGAAACTAGCTAGTCTTTGAAAGAAGGTGTTGCATTTATTTTGTATATTAAACCAGACTAGCAGCAAGCAATCGGCGATACTGGAATTGTACAAACGGTGTTCTTACGTATCAACTTTGTATAACATATATATCAAATTAATTCATTTTTCGTCATTAAAAAAACTAAGATCATATTATAAATAATTATTGAACAAACGTAAACATTACGGACAAACATAAACATTACTATTTGTCATCTCACGTCACACTGTTAAATGCGATGCAAGATGACAAGACGGTGTAAATTCGGCACCATTACGAAAATATTATTGTTTGAAATTTTTACAACTTTATGTTAGGCTTTAAGTCTAGGTACTTTGAAACATATATTTGCAAAAAATATCCTTTATAAATCTATATCTTTGCTTCAGGCCGTAAATCAACAAACAAAAAATAGTCCAGTTGCTCGAAATTCGATGTACTTAATTTTTTTATATTTAATATATAATTTGAAATTGATAAAACATTTCAATTGATCGAAATAATCGCATAATTACGATTTTTTTTGGAATGCTTATATTTATCTCTGACATTGTTGAGAATAGGCACATATTCCTTGAACATTTTCGACTCGTAATTAAGTCAGATAAAATAAGACTCATAAAATATTGTAAATTAGGTCTGTTACACCTGTGTATAAATACAGGATGGCGCAAAATTAATCATCCAATTTTGTTTTTGAATAACTTTTTTACTAAATAAAAAATATATATTTTGAGTGATGGAAATCTTTATTTGGACCTTTAAAATTTTTTTTGTTATGTGGAAAAGATGATATCCGTCGAGTGGCTGCCGCCAGAGCGTCATAATCATTTATATTCAAGAGGAAAAGCTACATTTTCTACTATTTCGCACATTTTTCTCCACTTACCCCTAACGGCTTCTCAACGGATCAAATATTTATAAACTCGCCTCGTCGCACGGCATCTTCCGTGAGAGGGTGTTATTAAAATAAATAAAACAACGCGCCTGAATGCGGCGCAACCTTCAGCATATGCACAGAGGCAGAGCGTCGCAAATTTCAAAAACAAAGTCAATCGATTTAAAACTCCTGACAATGACGTCATTGTTTGTTACCTCGAAGTAAACACGTTTTAATTAATATACAATATTTCACGACGATACTGTAAGTAATCTCCAATCTGGAAATGAAATGACCATCAGCTCACATTATGCAATTCACTGAGACAAGTGTGCTACGAAAAAATTTTTTTTTTCTACGTGTTAACCCACTCTCCGTAAAAACGTGTGACGTAAAAGTGACCAAAAAATATTTTATACTCGTACGCATTAAAGTCAAAATTACGTTATGACAAAAAAAAATACAACACTGTTCTAACGTTATTTATGACAGATCCACACAACGCCGATTGCCGTGCGCGTGTGAATGTTCCATTATCTTCCTCTATCTATGACTTTTGAACTGTCAAAAAGTGAACGTCCCACTGATCTGTTATTTGTGCAGTCACTGTTGTTATTGTGTTTCGGTTTCTCGCAGTGCGTGCCAAAGATTTACAATCACTATTGGGTGATACACAGTACTTCAGGCTATTTATCTGCTGTGAGTGCGGTAAAAAAATCCAGGTAAGTCGTGCTTCATGGTTTATCCTTGAGCCCTTATTGTTCTGTCACTATACCAAATTCCTACCACCCTATCCGCATTCAACAACTGGCATATTCGACGATCATGTTCCGACAGGTAAAGAACTGAATTCAGTACCTGCACGGTAGAAAAATACTTTTAATTTAAAAAATAATACATACTTAGTACCTACTCACACAACATACAACTAAGCAACCGTTTTACAACAAATTAAACTGTACACACGACACACTCACACATGCGACGTGTGTTAGCGTGCGAGAGTATCAATTGTATTCATTCGATTTTTACTTTATCTGGCGTAAATAATCCCTTTCTTCTGCTTATCAATTTTGGGTCAGTCTTGACAATACAGGGATCAAGGAAATACTCAGATTACTTAACGCGAGGGTATACATGTCCTTTCATCGTCAAAAACACCTTTTCATTGAACACAAAAACACTATTTATGTATTTTCTCATCACAGAACTTCATAGATCTGGTAATGGATTCATGTAATCGATACACAAAGGCACCCGGAAACACATGTTCGCACACTTCCGTGTTGTCAGACGAAACCTATCACTTCCGTCAACTCAGTTTGCCTCCAGAAGTGAACAGACTGAGTTCACACACTTCAGGGAATAAAGTTTCCCATTTTGGCAAATTTAATACGTATTTTCGCCTACGAAATGCATTTAAGATATTACTGAAGATACAATACCGTTACGCACCTGTCCCTCGCCTATCCTATAACATTACACTAAAACGTTTGTATAATAGAAATAAAATTGTGAGAAAAGAAGAGAATGTGTTCAAAATCAGTTAAACATTATGGAAAATAAAGAGACATAAGTGAACACACTCAAATATAAAGTCAAACACATTCTTATCTAATTATTTGATTTCTCTATTATATTACAATTAAAAAAAAAATTGCTGATAAATTTATATTATTGGGAGAACACATTCTTATTGTGAAGTTGTAATTATTCAGAACAGACGGTCTGTGATATTTTAAATATGAATTAGAAAGACATACATATAAATCAATTTTATAGAAAAATATTAATGTTGCGCCACCGGGATTCGAACCTGGATCTCTTTCCAAACCAAAGAATGTGCATTATCCAACTATGCTACAGCGATATTATTTTTGACAACTAATTTTCGAACCTATCTATATGTTACACTTTTTCAAATTAATACATCTATCGATGGCTTTCAAAAAATGGAACGATGGATGTATTCATTTGAAAAAGTGTAACATATAGGTTCAAAATTAATGTCGCTGTAGCATAGTTGGATTATGCACTTTCCTCGGTTTGGAAAAAGATCCAGGTTCAAATTTCGGTGGCGCAACAACAATATTTTTCGATAAAATTGATTTCATATGTATATCTTTCTAATTAATACATTTAATTAGTATTTAGAATAAAATTTTAGTTTACCTTAATTTAATATGTTAATTACTTTAATTAAAAGGAAATCCTTGCCGTAAAACTGCTATGCAGTGTGGCAAAAAATAAAAATTGTTATTGCGATATCCTAGAGATTGTGACGATGTGTGTATGTCATCGCGCTAGCACCGCCTGTTGTGAATGTATGTGTAGCGGGGTTTAAAAAAATGATGCGCGCCGAGCGCGCCCTCTTACTCTGCCGCTTGTCTCCGTGAATAGGTGTATATTATGATAATAAAGATTGCAATTGGCACCTGACGAATTTAATTATTGGAATACCGACAATATTTGGTGAGGTACACAATGTTGGGTAAGACTGACATTTCAAATACGTAACAATTATGTAATATATATGAAATAAAGTTGGAATAAAAAATAAATAAACAGATTAACCAGACATAAGACTATCTACATCGGCCTGTAAAAATCGCTTCCGGCACTGGCCGCAAGAATTGGATAAATTTCGTCTATGTGTGAAAGAAAAGGATATTTCGTGATCATCTGCCAATTTGTTACGTTTCTCTCTAGTACCATGTTAACGAATTTTCAAACAGCCGACATTTTTTTAAACGAGCTGGCGTATCTGGCTGGCTAACGAATTTAGCCGAGATATTTAAAAAGTCCACTTTTCAGAAAATGTTTTATATATATATCTACGTATAAACATAAACTCAACTGATGAACGATAAAGACATTTGACGTGAATCGAAAATCTCTTCCATAGATACGGCCCATAACAATTTAGTACTTTTGCGCAGTAATTATAAATATATAATGTATAACAGAAAAAATATCTAATATTTCTTCCATATTCCTAATAACAGACACCAGCTAAAGATAAATTCAATTTGATTGTTTATTTAATGGATTCTTATCATTTGATACTTAGTTATGGTTGAAATATATGTTCACGCAATCTAATCAAATTATCCTTCAAACTAACTGAAGTCCTCACACCCATCTGTGATAATTTTAATACTATTTTTTTTTATAAGCTCAATTTTCCGACAGTTATTCATTTGGTCCGCCCCGCCTTCGATATCCCGGGGCTCACGGGTCAAGACGGACGGTACAGGCAGCGAATGAAACGCATTATAATATAATGGGTAATATTTCTGCCCCCCAACAAGTTGAGAGTACCATTAATATAAGTACACACATAAAATACATTTTAGACAACAATAAAGTTGTTGATTTAGGGGGTATGGGCTTTGACATTTATATAAACACATGGTCACGATCTATAATAATACAATATGAAATTTAATAATAAAATAATATCATAAATATTCGCAAAAATAGCAAAACTACTTTGTGGCCACATATTATACAAATAATAAGACAAAACACTTTGTTAAAACCACTATTATTGATAAATCAACATGTATACTACTACTAATATTAAAAATGCAAGAGTAGTTAAAAACAAAACTTTTCTCATTACTGAAATTTCAAATTTATCTAACCGTAACTGTAAATTTGTATATATAATTTATAAATCCTTGTTAATGTCAAAAGAATGGCTTGTTTCCAAAAGATGATTGGCGAATTCAGAATAGTTGTTGATATTTAGTTTATATTATAAATGACCAAATCCTTTTTGCAAATAGTCACCTTTTAAATATGACTTAAAATTAAATTTCCCCGCATAGAAAAAGATCCAGGTTCGAATCTTTCAACTTCACAATAAGAATGTGTTCCTCCTTAATAATAAATATGTATTTATTTATTAGACTTTATTGACATACATGTTTTTGTTGTAACAGAGGAGAATAGAAAATCTTATATTGTGGAATAGATTCGTGTACGTTTAAACTTAATTGAGGAAAAATTGTTTAACGCATAACTGTTCTTGAAACACCCATTGAAAGTAATAAAGTATCGGAGGATCGACCGAGGTCGCAGTCGCGGGATCCCCAGTCCTCAGCCTGGGGTGGGAAGGCTGTCAAGGTCGTGGGCGCCTGCCGGGTACCGTAAACAAGGATGAAGGAAATGAACTCTGTATTCGTATGTAAGGAATTACGTAACGTGACTGCAATAACATGCCGGGCAGGTGCATCACATTCGGCTTGTGGGCGCAGTCCTACTACGCCCAAGTTTACGACAAATTTTAGGCATTTTGTATAAATCCTCAAGAGAAACATGTTATTATTAAAATATGATTTCATTAAAATAAAAAAAATAATATGTACGTAGGTAAGTAATTATATTCTATGTATCGTTCTATATTCGTATTTCGCGCTCGCCCTATGTTAGTTAGTTTTAAACACTAATATATATAAGCAATATTTGAATTATGTCCAAGAACACACAATTACTAGATTTTACCTACAAAGACACTGTTATTAATTAAATATCAGATATCTCCTTAAGGAAAGTAAATTTTTTATTATATTTAATGGAAAATATATGGAATTACTGGGTAATTACAGGGCTTTGTCTCTATGAGATATCTGATATTTGTTTAATAACAATGCCTTTGTAGGTAAAAATCCAGTAATTGTGTGTTCTTGGACATATTCAAATATTGCTAATATAAAATAATGGTCAAAATAAAAAAATTGAAAAATATTGATTTTTCAGGCATATTCTAGAATAATACGTTAAAAACATTTTACATATAAAGAATATTGCTTTAAATAATATTTTTTAAAATCAGATTCTTATATATATGCCGTTTAAAAAATTAATTATCACATTTGGTCCATAGATGGCGATGGTGTAGTGGTACTCGAAGCGAATCCACATACTAACATATATGCAACTTTCCAAAAATTTTATAAATGTAGAGATTGAGGGGTGAGAATTGGTGAACGTTATACATATATATATATATATAAGTGATTACTTAAGCCAGCCGAAGACAGGTCGTAAACCACTCCATACTTCCATGTATTTTCCATTAAATATAATTCTCTGTTCGAGTACAAAAAAATACATAAATATATTTTAATTATGCATATCGCTGTATGTTTTTTTTTAAATATTATATTTGTAGATCCACTCCACGCTTGAATTTTTAGGTCAGCCATATATTTTTATTAATTCATTTTGTTTTTCATATTCAACGGATTATTGATTACGTCAGTCCAATGATGCAATAATATGAATACGTCAAAAATTATAATTAAAACGTATTTGGACATAAAAAGATATGTTAATAATGTTGACGACGTGCGTATAAAAAATAAAAATGGCTTAATTTCTCACTGCTTTTGGAATCCGTCAACGTTGAAAACGTATCAAACAGCGTGCATGAAAAGAAAAGCGCCAATTAAACCTAAGGATTTGTAAGATTTTATATACTCATGGTCGCCTGTCACATTGAATTTTGATACGGTTATGTACCGCGCAACATCGACAAAAAATTGTCGGATATAAGTTGAATTTGCACACTCGTTTCGTGGAGTATCATCGTATTAAGCAATACTTGTAATAAAAATACATTGTATAACCACAGAGAGAAATAATTATTATTTAACCGTGTTGTCTGATTCGATTCTTAAAGGGGGCAGTGAGATGAGGGCTGAGCCCTCTTGTCTCCGACATATGAGGTAACAACAATGGCGTAACATTTTTTTTTGGAAACCCTATTCGTGGAACATGGTGAAATTGTTTTTTTTTTAATATCAGGTAATTTTAACATTGTATAAAGTAGTAGAAAAAATGGGTAAAGTTTTTTATATAACACTTGTTTTTTTTAAAATATTTTCTTAATTCTTTTTTTGTTTGATTTTATTGAATTTTTAATTAATTAATATATTTAATAATTCATATTTAAAATATGATTTTAAAAAAGATGACACATATTTTAAAGTATTGCTGTAAATTGTATAATATTGAAAAATTATCTCCTACCAGATTATATAGTATATGCAGTGTGACGTACATACCCGGAGATAATAATTAAAATCATTCTAACGAGCAAGAACAGTAATAAAGTGAATGAAGTCGATAATAAGTTGTGAAATTGTCTTCTTAGAAGGAAGATAGAGCCCCGATAAACATACTTGCCCGAAGCCCCGGCAATTTTTTACTACGCCACTACGAATTTTGACAATAACCGTCTGCAATTCGAATCCTATTAAAGACAGTGAATTGTATTTTTTAATGTTTTAAGTTAACATTAAAAAAAAAGCAGCATTGAAAAATGTAGACTATACCTTCCTGGGGTTGTTGAATTCATTTATAGAATCAACCCTTCACTGAACTGAATCGACCCATAACCATTGTTCATATTAGTCGGGCACTCTTGCAAAATAAACACACCTAAGTATTGTATGCTTGGCATTACGTATTACATACATTCTCAAACCAATAATCACAACTCAAAAGATAATAATAAAAATAATTTTAAAAAACGCTAGAGATTACCCAACCAAACAAGTTTTTAAGATTTTTCAGTATTAAGTTTATCTTCTTTATATTATTACATATTTATAAAAAAAAATTCACTACAACTATGACTCGGAGCAAAACTAATGAAAATGTTATTTTAAAAATATCTAAATTAGAAAAAGGACATAGACATGCATCATACATTGCTCCTGTACTGTATAATCAACTGTTAAAATCAATTAAATTAGCAGCTAATATAAATGTGTACAAAAAAGAGGTTCTAAAATGGCTTAAAGATCTTCAAAATCATTATTGTTAATTGTATTATTGTATTATTATAGATATACAGTAAACCTACCCGTTGATCGCAGGAGATACGTGTTCTGGGCGTGGCCGCGATAAGCGAAATTCCGCGATCAATGGGGGATTTAAAAAAAATCGTTATATGATTCTAAAAAACGTTTTATTTTCTAAATAACAATGTCATATAAAATATAATTCGTTATTTTTTTTTCCGCTTTGCAAAAAAGAATCTAGATTTCCTTGTTTGGCCTCTACGTTTATTGTATAAAATTTGTGTATAACCGTCAAATAATCCATTATGTCAGCACTAGCCGATTCGCTAATCATTTTAAGGCAACACAAGTTTGATCGCTTTTTAAACCGATCAAACCAACCGTTGCTTGCTTTAAAAACTTATTCTCTTCCATTTTGAGATTTTAAATGATCCCAAAGACTTAGCGATTTATTCATAATTATTAGAGTTCTCACAGACATATGGTGTTGATTTAGGTCCTCTATCCATTTGCTTAATAAATTTTCCATTTCTGTCACCAATAAACTTCTGGTTCGCGAAACATTTGTCGCTGTAATCGGAGTAACGCTTTCGCCAGCCTTTTTAATTTTGTCTTTTTGCTGCACAATTGATCGCACTGCAGACTCGGGCAATTTGAAATCCCTACCTACAACTGCAAATTTACCACCATTTTCTAACGCTTCGATTATTTTTAGTTTTTTTTCTAAATACACTACATTGCGAAATTTCCTAACCGATTATTCACATTGTCTGTTTGACATTTTAAATCGTACAGAGGGATAAAAATATGGAGCGTGCGCTCGACACTCAGCTACGATCACCCTGAAGTATTGAAGTTTAAGGATAGCTGATTGACAGAAAAACCCAAACTTACCAGGAACCGGCGTACCAGCGTTACATAATTTGTCTCGCTCGCTCGTGCAACCACACATTATGACAATTCCTGGAATGTGTCGAAAACTAAAATTATTATTTTTTTAAATACCGCGTTATAACGAATCCGCACTCACCGGGGTCGCGATGAACGGGGGTTACCTGTATATACATATATATTTTATTAATTCGCATGGAGCGACTACTAGTACGTTCTTGCGAGTTGTGAAACTACGCATACCCCGCGGTGGTTTAATTAGGTTTGTGTACAAATACCGAACATTTCCAGTTCCAGTAATTAATATACTCAGATCCGTTACAATATTTGGCAAATGTTATTCAAATTTGAATATGGAAAGAGAGTATTCGGAACCGCAGTAACAGATACAGAGAACACTTTGAAAGTTGAAAGTACTAAAACGTTTTTACAATTGTTTTCACTATCCGGTTTAAAATGTCAGAAAGTGTATCGATATATCTTGTGTAAGATCAATATTTTGGCCATGAGAACACGTTCTTATTGTGAACAGACGGTATGTGAAATTTTAAATATTAATTAAATATATTAATTAGAAAGATATACTTATAAAATCAATTTTATCGAAAAATAAGGTAGATGGTTCATTCAAATAATGGAACGATGAATGTATTAATATGAAAAAAGGTAACATATAGGATCGAAAATATGTCGTTAAAAATAATGATGCTGTAGCATAATTGTATAATGCACCTTCCCCGGTTTGGAAAGAGATCCAGGTTCTAATCCCGGTGGCGCAACAACAATATTTTTCGATAAGATTGATTTTATATGTATATCTTTCGAATTAATACATTTAATTTATATTCAAATAAAATGTATTAATTTAAAAGTCAATTTGGTAAGGAAGATATATGACGCAAGTGTTGATGGCACCAGAAATAGAGGACGTCCGCGGAAGACTCGGCACGTCCAGGTAAACCAGATACTACAGCAGTGCTCCGCCACCGGTGTGCCGTGGCACACTGGTGTGCCGCGGTCAAATTCAAAGTATTTGACATTTTACAATTTTTCATTATATATTTGATACACAATGACTTTTGTGTTCATTGAAACAAGCGCAGGTATCACATTAATCAATTATTATTTTATTATAATTATTAAGATTGCGTAAAAATAAATGTTATAGTTTTATGTATGTATACTTTTCAAATAAAAAACAAAAATTTATTGTAAAATTTGCGCATCAATTTAATACCTATATATTTTAGCTTTTGGTGTGCCGCGGAATTGTAGGAAGAATTTTGGTGTGTCGCAGGTGAGAAAAGGTTACGGAGCACTGTACTACTCGGTTATGTTAGAAGCCCCAATAATCGGCGACCTTGTATGAATATGGATGAGGCGAGAACTATGTGTCAGGATTGAAGAGTGTGGCGCTCTATCCTCTCTGCCTACCCTCACGAGGAAACGGCGTGATGGTTGGTTAGTTAGTTAGTTAGTTAGAACAAGATGATTTTTTATTAATTGTACCAATCAGTGAATATTTCATATATCCATATTCTATTTTCCACTGATTTCATAGTAATAGTACAACCGCGCGGCGCGCCTTGAATTGTAAAGACCCTATGGAATATTAAATATAAGGTTATTATACCGAATAGACTGATATCAACACTGCACGACATGTTATTTCTACACAAATCAATAAACCGAGCGAAACAATAATAAGCACACGCGCGACTCGCGTCCCCCTCCAACACGAGGAAAATACAATTCTTCAAACAAAATGCGAACGAATGCTTCATTTATAGTTCAATTTAAATTATATATATATATTATATATGGAACTGGGGTCTCTTTTGGGTTAGATAGCGTTTTTGTAGATGGTATCTAGGCCGACGTTACGGCGCTGTAACATGTGCCATTGTCAAGACGTTGCCTTATAAAATTAAGATACAACCGTACTTTTTCGCAGGAGATATAAATCTCTCACATATGTGTTTTATATCTTCTGCGTAATATTTTTATATTCGCTGCCGCGCATGTCAGATGGACTTACATGTTTCTCCCCTTCGTGGCGGTGAAAATGAAACGTAGGGGTGGTCCTCCGGCGCTGGATCACTACGGGATGCAGATGATCTCGGGGCATGGGCATTTCATGAATAGACTCTTCGACTTAGGAGTTGTCCGTAAACCGTGTGGTGTTCGCGCTCAGGTGAGGCAGGCATCCTCATGGAGCACATCCTCTGGGACTATGAATGATGCACGTGAGATCATGATTGCGCGATTACAAGGAATAGGTCATCGGATCCCCCGGAACGATAACCTGTTAAGAAATTAAAGAAATCTCGGACATTTTCGGGATTTATAAGGGTGTTGGTCTTCCGCTGGGGTTTGCTTGGATGGATGATGCTGGGAAGAGCAGTGGCTAGATAGACCTAACGAAGCATTCTACACCTGAACAGTGGGAATTTCTGCCGGACTGTGACTGCGACTGCAGTACATAAATGTGACGTCTACCCTCCCCTTTTGGGGGTGCATGATTTCTATAGCTTCTCTCTAATGTGATAACGAGTCTCACGTCAAATTGTACAGGTATGGCTCTGATACGATGATACCGGAGCATTGTGTAAATCAATGGTGGGATAAGATTCCGTGGACTGTATCTAGAATAATTTTAAGTAGTTGACGCAAACCGAATTGGAAGTCTGAAGGAACATAAGGGCAGATGGATCTAGCCTACCTTGCTTTGAAGTCCTGGGTTGGGCGTCGTCTTCACCTCCGGTTGAAGAGCACGTTTCGTATTCCGAACAGAGATATCAATCACTGCACTTCCAGAAATCTGGAATTCACTTTTTCTGTGCGGTCCAAGCGTTACGCACGGCGTGAGTGAAGGGCGGCAGAAGGAAGACCACGAGTATTTAATGCTTCGCGATCGGACAGCGATCATACTCTGTGGTCCCGTCGGCGAAATTGCAATATATAATATTGACGATTCGAAACAACTCTCAAAACGATTCCGGGATAGGGTGTAAATAAAATAAATAAAAAAATAAATAAACCTCCTGCGAAAAAATAAGGTTTTATCGTAATTTTTAGGCAACGCATTAATTACATATTTTCAATTTTTTTACATATTTGAAATCATAACGTCAAAATAATACATTTCGCAATAAACACGCCCATTCAATCAATATTCAATTTACGACGCAATAATTGTATTACCGAGAAGCTTTAAATTTCTCATCTTCAAATTTATAATTTTCGCGTAGAGGCAAAATTACACAAATTATTATTTTAAAACCCCTATCAATCTTTCGAATTCTCCCATGATAATAATGGCGGAGAAAACCCGAGTAGTCATGGCGACGCGTCTTCCGGCGGCAGGCCTTGAACCCTCCCGCCCTACTATCGGGGTCGCCACCCCGGGGGCGGTGGGTGAACGGGGCCGATGCACGCGTCAACCCGTAGCGGGACGCGCCTTACTATAACACTATTCCTGTTTTAACTATATTTGTACAACAAAGTACCCACAAATAAATTAAATAGTAGGCAAAATCAACTTTATATGAAAATTAATAATTAAGATGACCAAATTAATAATTCCGGTGTTTATAAACTAAGCTGTATCATTGTATTAGTAAAACAGGTCGAAATTTTAACATAAAAGTCGAAGAGCATTAAGATGTTTAAACAGTACAATGGTTTTTCAGAATTCTCCAATCATTTATTAGAAAATGACCATTGGGATTGTATGTTTTACCAGTAAACAATGTTGGTCTTAAATTGAATAATTTAGAATCATTAGAAATAAATAAAGGGTGTAAAACTAACCAAAATATTATAAATAACCAACTAAAATTAACCACAAATTACATTATAAAAAACGTATCTAATAATTTTGTATCATTAAGTCAATTTTTGCTTGTTTCATAATCGTAACAATTTGAGTTAAGTAGGTACTGGATTTATTTTCAGATATATTTTTTTTAAATAGATATTTTTTAAAACATTAGAATAATATAATATATATGTTTTTGGTTAGTTAATTTGACATCGTGTCTTCACGAAATGGTATTTTCCGAAACCGGCCGATGTATTAATTAATTAAGTGGTTAAAAAAATAATGTTAATCTAAAAATAAAAATAAAATTAATATACGCATTGAACATTTATTTTTTATTTCGTGTTTTAATACAAGTTTTGCGGTATTACAGCTACTATGGGTACAGAGCGCAAAAACTACTCTCGGATATAATTTGTTAGCATATTAAAATTATATTTTAAGCTTGTTTATTTGCGTAATCGTAATATTTTTTAACGCAAAATATATTTTTCCTGAGGTTCTCGGAGAAAATATGTCACGAAACTGCGTTTAATAAGCGCGTTAAAACTGAGTAACATTTTAAAGGATGGATATTGGCACGAGGGAAGATTTATAATATATAAGAACTTTGTAAACACGGACATGTAAAAAATGTTTCCACAAAACAAATGAACAGCATCTGAACTTAAAATAAAATTCAAAGTACGTATGAACAGACGAAAACAAAAATACAATGACCTTCTGCATATGACATATGAGATATATGACGAGGTATTTTTTAATTCTGCATTTAATATCGCTGTATTCCATATGTTATACACTTATATTGGTATGTATGTATACTAAATATACATATGTTTGTATATAGGTCCCATGAAAATAAAAGTAAAGAAAGATAAAAATATATACGACAAATAAAATAATTGTCAAAATCATTGCTGGTCTAGAATTATTCTGGTACAAGTATTATTTTTATTTTTATTACTATTATTATTATTGTATTAATCACTGTATCAAATATATTAATACTTCGTTATCCAATTTCGCATAAGGCTTTTCTTTCAAAAAATAATTCATAATTTAATTTTATATCAAAAACATAATTTCATAATAAATAATATTTATATCAATCCTATTAATGTGTTTTTTTAATCAGTGATTTGAAATAAAAAAAATCTAATAAAAAACAGACATTAATAGGATCGACATAAATAATATTTAGTAAGAAATTATTGTGTTTTTGATATAAAATTTGATTTTAAATAGTAGCTTAAGCCTCAAAGCATGTTAGTAAATATGATATATTATTATTTTTTTTAATTTTCACAAACACAAAGTATTTAAAAAACGTCGAAAAATGATGATATGTACTGCAAATTGAATGGTTTATAACTCTATTAATTTTTAACAGTTTGCTGATTTAGTTCCATGCAGATTTGTCTCCGCAATCTCGACTTTAAGACTATAAGAAAATATATTTCGTATATATAAGATCTTTCTATATTAAGGCAATTTTGTGGCACGCGGAAAATCAATTGATTGGTCGTGGTCTTTCTTACAATGCTTGTATTTTCTTAATTATGGCAAATTACATTCAATTTATTAATTTCACATTAGTGTAAAGATCATATCTAAGTGATAATTTTTATAAAAGTAAAATATACTGTATAACTTCTGATATTCGTAAAAAAACGCAAAAATATGAATTATTTTTGAAAGCGTGCCCTTAAACCTGTCCTAAGGCGGACATGAAAACCGATCACAGGACGGTTTCTGTAAAATGTAATAATTTAATCAATAACATACCGATAATACGGCAACATTGCAGTGTTGCAATTTTTAAATTGATACTTCACTCTAAATAACTAACTTACCTTCACGCCGTTTCTTCCCGGAGTAAACAGAAAGGATAGAGCGCCTCACTCTTATCCTTATCTTATGCTGACACACAAACTCGTCGATTATCGAGGCTTCTAACAGGAGGATCATCTAGTATCCCTTACTTCTGGTGCATCAACACTTGCGTCATATATCATTCTTACGTTCCATATAACTAAACCATCTAAGCGATCCTTTTTTAATCTTATTCACTATGCTCAAATCAACTTTACATCATGTAATTTTTTCATTATTTATTTACCACATACTCGACTTCATTCCAATACTAGAAAAAATATATATAAAACTAAAAAAAAAATAATAGCTTACTAAGCACTCGAGTAATAAAATTCGGATGTTCTCAGCCAGCACAAAATGTCTTTCACGGTACATATATATGTAATATTTAACCCGCAAAAACAAACCTTTTACGACAGCAATAAATCCCACGAAAATATGACCCCTTGCTTAACGGGTTAATTACTCGCAGCATGGGAGAGAGGGAAGCACATATCGGAAAATGCCGCGCGGGCGTCAGGCGGAAGGAGACGGAAGGAGTGAAAAGTGCGAGATTGAGAAAGAAAGCATTGCAGCGCCCATTGTCGTGTGCGTGAGAAAGGGACAGTCGGTTAATTATGGTGTGGGGAAAACTAAGCGTGTGACAAGGACGTCAATAAAAATTTGATTTGACGTGTGGAATGGGTGGACCAGGGGTAACCAAATATATATTATATTTAATAGAAATTAAATTAATTAACTAGATATATATATATATATATATATATAAACAAATCTTTAGTAGCAATAGTACTGGATTCATACCTACAAAGGCACTATTATTAAACAAATATCAGATATCTCATAGAAACAAAGCTATTTTTTATTATATTTTAATGATAAATATGTGGAAGTATGGGATAATTACAGAGCTTAATTACTTAAAAATAATTTGGTTCAAAGATGGCGATGGTGTAGTGGTACTAGAAGCGAGTCCACATATTAACATGTATACAACTTGCAAAAATTTGATAAATGTGGAGATTGAGAGATGAGAATTGGTGAACGTTATATTTATATAAAATAATCACTTAAGCCAGCCGAATACAGGTCGTAAGCCCTGTAATTGCCTCATACTTCCATATATTTTCCATTAAAATAGAATAAAAAAAATAGCTTTGTCCCTATAAGATATCTGATATTTGTTCAAATCTTTAGTGTATTTTTCGATAGATACATTTTTTCTGTATATCTTTTTAGTTGATTAATTTAATTTGTATTAAAATATTACAGAGTTATGTTCTGAAATTGCAACTTCACAACAAAAATATGTTCTCCTTAATAATATATTTTATTTAATTGCTAAAATAACTAATTAAGTCTCTGTAGTGTCGAATTATACATATACAAAATAAGGTAAATTTCTGCATTTTTTATATTTATTATTATAGAAGGAAGGACCCACCCTGTCTCGCACTCCCGCTTCGGTTCCACTCAGCAAAGCAACGCATGTGTTAATTATCAAAATCTTCAAAGCTTATTAGGTGATTATTATGATAGGAGTTCTCGATTAGTTTTGTTCTGTTATACCTTGCGGCCTTCCTTCATAGTTCACAGTTTTTCTTGGTTACAAAGGTCATGAATATACCATTTTAGTTTTACAAAGTAGTTACAATTACAATACACGAACAATTGAATACTCATTATTAAGGAGAACACATTCTTATTGTGAAGTTGTAATTATTCAGAACATAAGTCTGTGATGTTTTAAATACTAATTTAATGTATTAATTATAAATATATACATATAAAATCAATTATTAATTAAGCGCAATTAGTAATTGAATTATCTATTGGATTTGTTTCTAAAAAGTGTTAAAGTAGTATAATTTATATAACAATGTTCGCCCTCGACGGGAGTGACCGTCGCATCCCCTGCAATAGGAAAGGGTGGTTTGAGAGGGTGTCCCCGAAAAATGTCGCGTGGTGTGGCAGAGGGGGCAGATATATTTGGGCACTGTGCCGTTGGAATCTATTAAAATGCGCCAGAGAGAGATGCAAGATCCCAAGGTCGTCTTTCAGAGTGTCACCAAAGTAGTGTATGTATACAAATTTGGCAAAATTCATTCTAGACTTGACGGTAAATAATTGCTTCGAAAAAATAAATAATTAATGAATATAAATATTGTAGCAACGTTTGAATGATATAAAATGTGTTGTCATATGTCATAATATTATGTACATCTATAAACAGTAATAAAAAAAAATATATAGTACCCTAAAAATCTATTTAATCCACACACTACCAAATATATAAACATGAACTAACGCAAATTCTTTGTCAGAATTATTTTTTTTGGTGTAACCCACGTGATCACTTTGGTACCACTTACACAATCCGCGAATTTTTATTAAAATATGACTCGATTGGAATTAAATATAAACGCTGACTATATAATATGCATTAATGTAATAAATACTTCTTGTTTACACAAAGATTTAATTTTCGAAGAGTAAATACTTGTACTGTTGCATAAATGTGTCATAAATTATCGGATTTATGTTTCCACAATTAGTGTGTGTAGATTGCCCCATGTACTGCAACTAATCTTCCGAACCCCTCTCCTATATGTACACTTTATTTCATGTCTATTCATATACTGGTTGTATAGGTACAAGGGTGAGAGCAGAGAAGAATAACGTCTTCTTGGATAAATTTTAGTTGTGAGAATTTTATATACTCGAGTCCCGACAATCCACGTGGTCAAAAACCCAGAAAACGGCAATAAGAAAGACGAAACGGTTTTAGTAGCGCAAAGTGTAGTAGTAGGATGACTTTGTGTGTGAATAATTAATATTATCCGATTACGAAATGTTACTTAAATTCGTACAACATTGATTATTATCGAAAGAATATTAAAATAAAACGCAATCACACAGCGACTTTTTTTTAAAATATGACTCGATTGGAATTAAATATAAACGCTGAATTTATAATATGCATTAATGTAATGTCTTGTTTACACAAAGATTGAATTTTTGAAGAGTAAATATGATTTATGTTTCCACCAAGAATGTTTGTGGAATGCCCCTCGTCCCATAACTAATGTAACCCCTCTCCTATATGCACACTTTATTTCATATCTATTAATTTACTGGTCTGTGATTCAATTATGCAATTTTCACTGAAACGATTATGTGTAAAAGTGTAATAAGCACGAGTTAATAAGCATAAGTTACAATACTATCGAGGTCTACAGGTACGTGTCCGCGGCTCACGATTCACACCAAGAGCTACGGTGAAGGTCAATTCTCGAAGGTAGCTATGTTTTTTCGAAATAAAAATTTGTCGTTTGTATTTTTCTTGTGACATTTTTACTTTTATCAAAGAACGATATGTTTCGAAACGCGACGTAATCTTACTAAAACGTAAAATCATTTAATTTATATTTTTTGTGTTATATTACGAGATAAAGAGCATGATTTTCTTGACCACCCTATTATTAAGGACTACTTTTACTCGTATTTGAGAGCGATGGAGGCAGAATTTACGTCTCAAATAAATTTCAATTGTTTTTTTTGTTATTTTTATATTCGATGTTGGATCAAATTATCTCGTCGAGATAGAGCGTTACACATTTACATCGATTTACAATATACTCAATGTTGAAATTCCACACTCAAAACAACAGTCTTCTCTGTCTGTCAGCGCTTCCTCCCTGTTCTGACTTATGTTGCCGAAACTTAAACACCCACCACAGGCCTTATCCGCAAGCTCAAGATAGCCCAAGGAGATATGGCACGGACTAATCTTTTGAGTGTTCTTGAATAAAAAATTAAAACGTTCGTAATAGGACCAAAGTGGCAGACGCGGATAGGTGAATAACAAAGCTGAAGTGACAATTGACCGGGTACACAATCGAAAGATGTATGTGAAACTGTAGAAGGAAAAATGTATTAGAATAGAGACCCCCGTATTGCAAGCCGAAACATTCTAGGGGCGGGTTTATGATAAAAGGAACCTGTCTCGATAGGCTTTTTTAAGAGACGCTTGTCTTAAGATTAAGAGCTCCCAAAATGATAACATCACAACACAACGTGTACTAGGAAGAGGATACAGATATAGAAACGATATTTTAGGTTAACCTGCCAATAATAACACACCTAGAGTCTTGAGTTTCTGAGACCCGATAAAGACTGAACACACACGAAGTCACGAGTACATACATTTTTTAAAATTTTAATATTAGAAAATATATTAAATTTTAGAATTATCAATAGGATATATATATATTTCATTCAACATTTATTTCTTATCTATGAGAGTAGGACTAGTGTATAGAGATAGAGCATATACGAGATAATTTATGTTTCAGTTAGTCTGTGTGTATATTTTTTTACTTCAGATACAAATTGATAGTAATCTGTAATTGTTCTAATTGTAATGGGAAGATTGTTAAAAAATGTGATACCTTGATAAATATAATGATTTTAGGTTGCGGTATATTTTAGTAAATGCAGAGAACAATTGGATCTGCCAGAACATTTTAGACCTTATTTTCTATATTTCTTCCATTTTTTCTTTTCGCTATTGCTTCTAAATGTTCATCTCTTTTCTCAGTGATTCGGGAGCCCTCACAATAATTGCAATATGTGCGAGAGAAATGGCGGTAGTTAAGAAATGTCTTTATCCAACATCAGATAGACGTGGGATAAACAAATTACACACTTCAAACATAGATTTTCTTCAAATCAATACTAAATATTTATACGTTTGCATTTAATTTCATTTTCTTTTAGAAATAATAGAACTCCAGAATAAATAAATTAAATGCAAGGCCAAATTATAAATAGTCAATATTAATGAAGACACTCGACCTTACAGATGTTTTGATTAAGAGATTATTTTTTATATATAAAACAATATTTTCATAATTTAATTCGACCAGCCGGAAACTCCATTAAAATATAAGAATTCGGAGATAAGTATGTTTTTGTGTTAGTTAACCTAACCTTGGAAAAAATAATTTTAGGTTTAATTAATATAAATATATTATTATTATTAACACTGCCGTTTAATTATCGTTACGAATTTTATTTTAAGCGAGTTTTATTTCCTCTAACATTATTGCAAACAATAATTTAAACAAGAGCCCACGTCATAGGGTAAATTAAACCCAATCCAAGTTTTTGCCATTAATTGCTTTTACGTTCATCGATGACGTCAATGTAGGTATAGTCAAACTCTGATCTTAAATACAATTAAATCCTATTTACGACAGGAAAGATTTTATGTCTTTCGTCTTTATGTTAGTACTAGTAGAAAAGCCGATTTCGTTCAAGTGTAAACAATCCAATTATATTTCATTGTTAGATTTTTATTGATCTGGTTCAGAAGAAAGACTGCCACTATTCAATTGACAAAAATAGAGGGTGACTTGTTTGAAAATCTTCTGGTTTTACAATTGATAACCGCTTTTGAAAGCACGTATTTTATATTTTAAAAGCATTCACGCTAAACAATAATGCAACAACGCACTTGACGTCAGTTGACGCATGGTATCGGTTGTGTACACCGCGCGCAGTGTGTTGTTATATATAGAATAAAAGTAAATTCAACACAGACAATAATAATAATTAAACCATTTTTAAAACTTTCCGAAATTCTTGGTTGCTATCCATTATATTAATATAATAAAATATACTATTCACTTTTAACCAAAATGTATTTTCTTCCCCTACTACTTTCAGCTGATGGAAGGGCATCGACAGAGTCATTATTATTATTAAGATGTGATTAATATTATTTCATTCCCAATCCATAAAATAATTAAAGAAATCTATGTACTATTATACAGTACAGTGATAGCGAACGTATGACACGCGCGTCAAAAGTGACACGCCACAGCGTTTTGGGCGACACGCCAGCGTTCACTAATATCAAAGTTATCAAAGAACACATGTCCCGCCATCAGACGTCTACCCGACAACAACGTTGGAATTGGACTTAAAACTAAAAAAAACAATAATTTAAATAAGCAATTAATTAATTGACATCAAATCAAATACTATAATTGGTTCCATATATTTTTCCAGTTAAATATAAATAAAAAATATTAAAAAATGGTAGGGGGGTGATTTTCTGATATTTTGACACGCCGAGTCCAAAAGGTTCGCCATCACTGATATATAAAAAATTACAACAGAGCCATGAGTAAAAAATCGACCTGTATATGTATAGGGTAATTTTAACTAAGTAATGTTGAAGCGTTTAAGCGGACTAACAGGGCGTAGTATTTTGCAGCGTTTACGTTATCGACACTTGAGTCCAGTACAGTTATATGTTAACCTGTTGATTTAGTGGTTGGTACATATCCACTGTGTAAATATTCTACCGGCTTTAAATACCGGCTCGTGGTATAAATTAACAATTTCGCCTTGTTCCAAATTAATATTCATTTTATATTATTTATGTTTTTTTGCAAATACTTACACAAAATATCCAATTAAATTAGATGATTGAAAGATATCGAAAAATCAACTGCAAAATTTCGATCTTATTTCGATCTTATTTCGGTCTTTCAGATCACTCGGTTGAGTACTTACATTATTTTCATAATATACATGTATACATTTTTCTCTCTTTTTTATATGTATTTTTTTTTTAAATATTTTCACGTTTACTTGCCTTGTATGTTACGTATTCTATTTGATTGTGATTTGCCTTTAATGAGTTTTGGATTTGTGAAATGTAATCTGTTTACCAATTTGCCATAAAACAGGCTTGCCTAGTTGGGCAATGCATTTTAAATAAGTGTAACAAACTGTATTTTTTTTGGGGCTGTAGCCAGAAACAGTAGGTACCAAGAACAACGACAAGGTAAACTAGATACCTACTGTATGATGGTCCTTTTAGAAACCTCAATTGACAGGTACAAATAAGAAAATACGTAATGAGATGAAGAGTTATGTGTAAGAACAGAAGAATGTGGCATTCTGCCTTCTCTGCCTACTACTACGGGGAAATTAATTACGTGCGTAATCTCTATGTAACATATTTTAATTTTAATATTTGGTCTACCCTTTTATATGGCTGTGAAAAATAGACTATCTGTGGCAGTTATGAACAAGTTGAAGGTCATTTCATCAGCAACTAGTGATGAGAAGAAATGCTACTCTTAACTCACTGGTATGATTGTGATTGGTATTCGATAATATTAGTGATTGAAAACTGTGACTCTAATCACAGTTTCAATGCGCACGCGCCGCACAATATCACAATACACGAAATAAATAAATAAACATAATTTTGAGCATATTTATTTATATTACTAAAGCGTAAAAAAAACATGTTCTAGCATTAATAACTCATGTGTATCTAATTTAAAATCATCACAAAGAGACTGAAAATGTTAAAAAAAATGTGAATTTATTTCACGGGTCGAATTCTCAGCGTTTCGGATCAAATGCGTAGGCACCGAATCACGGTTCACAACCAAATACAAATAAATAAAAAAAATGAATCACGATATTCTCAGATATTCAATCACTGATTGTGAGTGTGACTTGAAGAGATCAGTGATTGACGATTTTGTGCTCATCACTATTAGCAACCACAAAGTATCAGAACACCTCCACGAAAAACGACGGTAAACACGTTAATAAGTGGACTCAAATATCGCCACCTACGAACAAATATTCAAAGGAAAATAGTTGCGAAAATGGTTGCGAACGATTCGGAAGTGGGCCAGTCTCAAAGTCGAGGAGTTATTCCAAAGTATGAAAAAAAAATTAAACGAATTTTTATATTTTTCAAAAATTATTTTAGCATATTTACGAACACAATAAAATATTGTATTTTATGTAGCAAAGAAAGAAACCAAAGTAATGTTTACGAAGTCTGCAAAGACAGGTATCAGGCGTGTTATGAAATCGCCGACAACTCGACAATTGGAAAAGTACCAACTCGCTATGTGTAATTAGCCATTTCATAACAATTATTATTGTTATTTGAACACTTTTGTCGCAAGTAATCACTGTACACTTCACTTTCGAGGGTCTTTGCTGTAAGTGTCATCACTCTACACACATTATTTACGCATTTTTCAAAGGTCAAATGTTTTCGTTTTGCATTAAATTCAATTAATTCATTGTATAACAAAATATATAATGTTAAAATTTCATTCTATAAAATGTAATATTTACAACAGTCCAAATAATCTGACAAACGGAGTTATATATGCAGTGGTTTTATTTTTCCCGTCAATATTGACAGGAAAAAATATTTTCCAAAATACACACATTCTGTGGTAATTAAATTATTATTAAACACAAAGAAAGTAGGTACCTACGTGAGTTGGATACGTGAAGCTATGTTCATTTGAAAAAATTGAACGTCCACAAAGCAATCTTTTTTTCTTATTCAGTCATGTGACAAAAAATAATAAGATTGTATAATAGAAACATTTTATTTATTACGTATACATTATTAAAAGTGTGACCGACGTACAAACGGTGAGAATTATTTTATTGTTGATGATTTATTGTAATTAGTATTATGCATGTCTCGCAATATTTTTTACACAAATCTAAAAATCATTTAAAGGTGTTCAAATTCGAGTGTTGTAAAAATGTATGTATTCGAGAAAATTTTTTAAGGTGGTCAAATTATGTTAATAATAGTGATTCAAAGTCAAAATTGTTAACTAAATAATATTTAATTTATAATTTTATATCAAAAGAGAAGAAATAACTCATTATTAGTATTATATTGACAATTTTGCTTTCCTTTGAATGGTAAAAATAGACATTGCTTAAACCAAACACACTGAATGAATTTATCTAAAAATTCATGGAATTCGTAGAAATGTTCGATTTTTTATGAATGATGAAGTGTAGTCGAAAGTCTTGTTACGCTTCGCATTTTTTCGTATACACTTATTACATCCTTTCTACACCAACTCAGCTGACAATAAGATAATTAAATCGCAAATGACACCATGAAAACAAAACTCTGAAATGTTGTGACAGTCCCCAATACTCATGGAACATTAATGTGCAATATCCCGCTAGTGGATATGCGACGCGGGATGCACATATAGCAATGCAGTCTACGAATACAAAAAATGGAAACTAATTTCCTCCATCATCATTTCCTTCACTCCAAGAGGTTGATAGCGAGGTTTGAGGAGCTATGCATAATAATAAATATATTTTCACATCCTCTCTATTAGCAAAATTACTTTAATTAATTTAATTTGAAATGATTGCAATCATTTTTATATAGGTAAAATAAACTTGCAGAAATTTTTGCCATTAGAATTAAGGAGCATATGAGATGCTTAAACAGCAACAACTATTCTGAATTCGCCAATCACCTTTTGAAAACAAACCATTACGACATACAGTTAGATAAAATTAAAATTTTATACATAAGAAAAAGTATTAATAGCAAGCTAAATATTATAAATAACCAAATCTTTTTAAATATGTTTTCATACTACTTAGTTACCCACTACTTACATTAACTTTGAGTTTTATACTATCTATACACAAACCGGTTTGGACCAACAATATATATCAGTTTTGGACAGATCTGAGTTTTGAATGCCACAACATTGTATATATGTTCTTGGGCATCGAATAGTATACAAAATAATTCAAAATACTATTTAACTCAAATTCTAAATGAGCTTCCTTGCAACAACATTACGTGTCAAAGCAAAAATTTTATTGTTTGTTTTGCTTACTTAAAATTTTTTTTTCTAAAGCTATATAGATAGCGCACATCTAGAAGAATTTTGAGTTATTTTTGTATTCGGATACTCCATATACGCAACTAACTTAGCCTCAAATCTCGAACAATATCATTTAAGGATACATTATAACCTAAAATTTTATTTAGTTTCATAACTTTAGTAACAAAAAATGAAGAAAAATGTTTTTATTTTTTGTCTATTGAAAAATGACTTTTTGAGTTGTCTTAGTTTTGATCTGTGTGTGCGATATTTATATTTTATCAATTTCTATTTATATATATTCCATGCTACTTGTGTAGCTGCTCATGTTGTTGTTTTTAAGGGCGTTAATAAATAAAATAAATAAATATATATATATGGCCGACGCTCCGTCTATCTATCAACATTTGTAAAAACCGATATACAGTATTGTTGCAGGGGGGCGGTCTCATATACGAGTATACACCGGTTGATGTTTATATTATATAAACCTCACGGTGGTTAAATACAAAATTACTGTATAATTTAATTAATACATAATAGACAGTTTAGTCAGACGAGTTGAATACACTATGTTTTATACATCAGTGTAATATAGCGCTGCACCGTGTAGCACGATTTGTGAGAGGTGTGACGTCACTTCCGCGACAAGATTTCGTTTAATTTGTTTATTTTCCGAAGCGCCCTTGGATGTTTCACATCAAAACTGCGCACAATGACAATGCGCATTTTCGTTCATAGATCTGTTTTAACGTTGTTTATAAAGCCGACAATACACGCAACGTTGCCACATACCAGACAGGTGTATGTGGCAACACTGGCAGGTATCCCTACCTGTACAGGCGACCTGACAACAATTAAAATTTTCTACTAATTTCTTACCTGTGGGGGGTAAGTGCTAACTTCAGGCAAACATGATCGTGTATGTTACTCCAGGGCGCAGGACTGAGATGTTCCGTCCACCGCGAAGGGAAAGAAAGGTCGCTTTGCGTAGTTCGAAAAAATGGCGTATCGCAAGCGCAGCATAATTTTGGAAGATTTTATTGAATTGTACAAATCTGAGCCATCCATTCTTAAATAATTACAGTAATCTTGAGGCTCTACATTTAATTCCTTTACTGTATTGGCTTCTTTTTAACAACAACTTATCGTGGTTTTCTTTCTTTCATTCGTAGGATGATAAGAAGACCTACTAGCGCTACGGTATCGTCGTAGTTGCGCTGCATCTATGCCATGGTTGATTGAGAGATTATCACAGTTTGGCCGCTACGTGTATGACCAAAGTTAACTTGCCATGTTTACCTGAACAGGTATACCTGTCAGGTATACTGTTACGTGTATGGCCGGCTTAATATATGCAATTCGCTTATTTCTGCGTGTGACGGCGTTAGAAGAGACAGCTGGAGGGGGGACCCACCCTTTTCCGGGACCGTTTTAAAAGCTAGTCTTGTTCCTTGTCGGTCTCACTCATCAAAGCTTCTTAAAAATACGCGACTTTAATTCAATAACGTATTCAAGTTTATACAGTATATAAAACAAAAAAGAAAATAAATAGAATGTAGTTGTTTATTGCAGTAGTTCAAGTCAAACACTCAAGGATACATTTATCAAAAACACTCCCAAAAAAGGGACAGTGGATGGGACACAAAATGGTTTGAGTCACACTTACAAGGACAGACTAACGGAGTTGCAAAACACGAGGTATGAAGAGAGAGAGAGAGGGGTAGGCGCGTAGGTGGAGATAACCACCCAAGCAGGCCGGCCTAACAACCTACTTAAGGATCTCCATCGTGTCACCCATACCCGAATAAATTCTTTATTGAAAACAAGATTTATCCCATTACATTAGATCTGCATTCCTGGGTGGGCGGTGTCAAAATTCAGTCAAACTACCAATCACACGTTCACGTGCATCTCTCAGTATCTCACAATTCCACAATATATGAATGTGTGACGGCGTTATGTCACACGTGCACGGCGAGCCAATCTCTGTCTTCTCACCGGGCGTATAATGTAATAATTAAACTCGCCTCGAGTCGCCCGCTAAGGTCGCCGGCGGACCCGCTCCTCGCGCGACATTGCGCTATCACCGAGCGCAGTTGATAGTTTCGAAATATAGTGCCAATGTCGCGCCCAATGCCAAAGTTGTCGAGTCGACACACTTACGACGGGCGACAGACTCAATTTGCTGTCCGTTTTGCGAAGCATTTTGATAAAAAGACACCGCATCGCTGTTGACTTCGACACTCGCACGTGCGCATCCTTTTGCGAGGTGTCGAGTGCGGCTCGATTTCGTCGGAATTTGTCGCAAACTGCGAATATCATCATCTTATCTAACGATTTACAAGTGGCGCTGGTAAATTTTCGGCGTGACCCACTTTCGAGACGGACGATAAAACGGACAAACGGTAGAGAATTTGATCCCACGCGCTGCCGAAACGGACCGCGACCGCGTCGGTACTAGCGCGGTAAAACAGTCGAAAAAAATAAATAAATCAACTGTTTTTAGAAATGTACAAAGGAAAACGGAAAACGCAGGGGTCAGGCGCCCCGAAGACACAGAGACAGTGCACAATCAGGGCTTGGAGAACTGAATGACGATATCGTTTTTTATTTACCGCAGGAAATAAAATATTCAATACAAATTAAATTAATCAACTAGAAAGATTTCGAATTGATACATGTATTATTCCATTTTTAAAATAAATTAACTTTAAAGTTCAAGTACTGTGAACTGAACTTTAGAGATTTTCAGCTTATAAAGTAAATAAACAATATACCTTATTAGGTACCGAACCCCTAATATCCTTACTGGCGCGAAGACTCAAGCATGCGGATACAGGTACATAAAATGTTGAAAACAATTCGTTTATTGTGACATAAATCTTCGGAGAAATTTTATCTTAACGTTTATTTATTTTGTCAGAATGCGCGGAGAATTCTGTTAAGTGCGTGGCAACATTTCACGAACTGCGTGTAAATGATATTTGTCTATTATTTGATATTATTTGATATTTATTTTCCCCGGTGCAATGCATCCTCAAGGTTTAACTGATCAACCACTTTATTAAAATTCAAAACAAACAAAAAGCAATTTTCTTTGTTTACGTACACAAAGCATAACCGACTCATCGCGATGACAAATGGCCGCCGCGGGAGCAGCGAAGGAATGTCAGACGCCCGCCGCGCGCCAATTTCCGTACATTTCTCATCTTTCGCAATGAACAGGAACAGTTCTGCGTTCGAGATTCGAACGCAGAATTAAATATTTCCCGCCCACTCGCCCCTATCGGCGGAACCGATAAATAAAGCGTCGGCCATTTTTGAACATGGCGGCCTTGCCGGTTGGCCTTCGGCGCCGAAAAACACTCGGTTCGGTGTGACGCGACGCACTCGGAGATCTCTAGCTCTTTGTGTGCGATGATAAAATAATCGAAGGGAATGAATGCCAAGTGGGCATGTCCGAGATGCCTCGAGTTAGACGTCTCGTTCGGGTAACGGTGAGAAAATTCAGCGCCGACTCGCCGCGGAGATAGCTCTGTTGGGCAGCTGTCAAAAGTCAAAACAATGCAGCGCGCCGGTCTCACGTTGTCGTGGGTTCAGATCATGAAAAGATACAAGTATTATAAAAAATACTGTAATGTACAGATTAAGTACAAAAACAGGAGCGCCCCCTGTGAATGTATTGTATACATATAAAATGTAATCATATTAAACAGTCTTAGCGAATAAATAGTAAGAAAAAACTGATATTTTGTCTTTTAGAGTATTCACACTTTAAAACAAAAGGTTTTTTTTTTAATACTTGTATACAAACACTCGCAACTGAAAAAATCCTCTCATCACTTTACGGAGATTTTCTCGTTGCGGCAATGGTCTGATCGTATTAGTATTAGTCGTGTATTACTTAATAATGAAATGATTTAAAAAAAATTATAATTACATTTCTAACTTTTGTGGATTTTAAAATTTATCAGTTCTTATTAAGGCTGTGAAAAGTAGCGATACTCGCAAAAGCATCGATATCAAATGACCATTTGGGCCTCTATCAATGCATCGAGTTGACTGCACTGCACTGGCGCACATGTAGAAGATAGGTTACTAAAATCGAGATAAAAATTACAGTGATACCCACATCATTCAGAAAAAACTGTATTGAGCATAAGTAAGACGCCAAATAAAACCAATAATTTATTAATAAAACAACATTGCAACGGATCCCCGATTCGTTTATTGCTTGTTCGTGTAGATTATTTTATTGGATGTTTATTGACACAATAAACGGTTTTAAATGCAATAAATATAGTCTAAAGCGTGAAAAAATTAAATCACGTGTATCGAATCAATTTCAAACTGCGCAAGTGTGAAAATACCCAACCTACAAAGACAGGCCTTCAAAGTTTCTGGGCACTGAGATTTAAATCAAAATATGTACAGAAAAAAAACATCTATCTTACTCGGTAGACAATTTGCTCAAGTCATCATATTGTTGGTTGACAATTCGCCCAAAACTGAACTGTCCACACTGTTTGTGGACAATTCGCTCGAGACATAATCTTACTGTCAGTGAGCAATTTGCAAATTGTCGATTATTTATTGATTGGCGATAAAATAAACGCAGTTTCTTGTATCGATTTTTTGACGAGCAGATATTAAAAACATTAATCATATATATTTGCATATATTGAGTTGATGATTAGATGTTGACATTTATATATGAAAATGTAAAAACAAGATTTGTAATATTTTAAAAATCGGCATTGCCGTCAAAGCTTAAATTTTGGTTCTATTATAAATATGTATTAATTAGTGATAGGTCTTGTCCCCACCACCATAAAATACAAGCTAAACACACTCGTGACTCCGAAAACATGACTTTTTGAAGTTATTGTGTTTTAAGGAATTGTTTCCAAACTCCTCACTCGTGGATCAGCGCCAGCGCACCTTGCTTGATGTGGATTTTGATTAATGAACCTGCATGGTAAATATGGACGTGGAGAGTCGTGCATATAAATGAAATATCAATTTAATGTCCGTGGGGCATCAAAGTGTTTATTAGTACATTTATCATTTTAAATTATGCCGTTGTGGCTCCAGCCAAATCTATAAAAACGAAAGTAATATTTTAATGATTTTCAAAAATAAATACGTAAAATATTTACAGAAATGGATGCAGGCGTCAGTCACTGTACACAGTATAATGAAAGACGAGATATGACTCGTATACAAATAAAAATAATTAAATACCATGGAAAATCTTAATACCTGAAGTTATACTTAGCAAAAGAAAATTATTCTACTTAATTGTACCGTACGTAGCCGACCATATTCCAGATGTGATCACAACAGCCTTAATGAATGCCACCAGCAAAGAAAGTTCCCGAAACATCGACTATGACAAAAACCGATCCGGAAGAAATTATCGGCAGAACAGCACAGAAGAAAAGTGAACAATCAGATGGCCGTAAACATCTACGAATGTGATAATGCAAAAATGCAATAATCAAATAAATTTGTCTTTAATTAAGTGAATAAATGTAATGTAATATTTTCCACGTTCTAATGTTTTAGTGGATTCAATAAATTTATATATTTATATATATAGCTTATTTATCGTTGTTTTTAACCACTATATAAAATTGAACTTAACCTTTACCATACCATGATATAAAATACCCGAACGTAACCATGCTGTCAACTCGTGTTACCGTAAATAACAGTTGGAAAAAATGTTTTTATTAGCTTAAAAGGCTTTTATAGTACGAATTTACTTCAAATATTGAGTATTCAATTCTGAAAAAATTATTAATAACATAATTTAGAGCATTCATTAAGTCCTATACAATGTGTTTTTCCATCTTATCTCTCTTCATTTAATTAGTGAGAAAGAGACAATTATATTTGTATGTTTGTTGTTCTTTTCACTGTGAAAATAGTGTGTGATCTCTGCCTTTCATATCGCAAATGGTATTTTTACCATACCAACGTATTAATTTTACAACAAATTGAATGGAAAAAATAGCTGTTTTTGTATAATTCCTTTTTCATAATTGGTTTTTCACCAGTCATTCCTAAGCGCTAATATTTTCTTTAGGATTATCTAAAATATGAATTTTACCGAAATATTACAGGTTTAATTATGATGGTAGACCTGTGTTACTGCATGGTTTGGGAAAGGTTAAACAACAACAAAAACTAACTTTTAGTTATCAGAAGGTCTGCACTTCTCGATACAAAGTTTTGTTGTGTAAATTAAAATAATCATGGAACCGCTATTTATAAAATATCTGTCTGCCCGTTATTTCATCAGTCACACTTTATTTCATCTTAGTAGATCATTCTTCATTATATTAAGCTGAAAAACATCATGTATTGAGCTGTATACAGAGTGTACAAACGGCGAACCTATGTTTGGTGACATTACGTTAAGTAATTTTTATTAATACTGATTAAATATGAATAAGATCTCGGTCGCCTGCTACTGCGTGAACATGGTATAGATATTTTTTATTCTGTGAACAAACACGCGAACATTTAAGAACGCTGCAATGTAGCTAATGGTGAGGTAAACGGGATGCACTTTCCTGTTGTATTAGTGTCATGTCTGCGTCTAAACCCATTATGTGACGTAATTGAATAATTATTATCAATGCATCGTTATCACGCCTGTGATGAAATAAAAAAACCGAAAACTGAGTATTGAACCAAGAACAAGTGGATGATTACATCAGGAAGAATGGTTTTGAAAATGAAGTATTATTCACCTTGTAGATGGTAGCAGTGATGTAAAGAAGTGCATTTCAATATTTTAAATATTAATTAAATAGAACGATATACATATAAAATCAATTATATCGAAAAATATTCTTGTTGCGCCACCGGGATTCGAACCCGGATCTCTTTCCAAACCGGGGAAGGTGCATTATTCAACTATGCTACAGCGACATTATTTTTGACGACCAATATATTACACTTTTTCAAATTAATACATCTATCGTTCCATTATTTGAAAGCCATCTACTTTGTTTTTACAGAATCTCAAATACTTTTGAGTAAACCGATAGCGGACGCCAGAATTAACAACTCATTTTTATTAAATTTTGGACACATTGATACAACTTATATATTATTAGGAGAACACATATATATCTCAGACCTATGTTCTGAATAATTACAACTTCACAATAAGAAAATTCCATATCAGCTGCGCGCGCGCGCACTTCTGCTTAAAAGATAACATAATTATGATTATAATCTATCAAACAGAATTATTTATAATTATTGCACAATTCATAAAATAATAAAAATTGTTACATACAAATTAAATGTATTATTTAGAAAGGTATACATATAAAATCAATTTTATAGAAAAATATTGTTGTTGCTACCGGGATGTATTAATTCAAAAAGTGTAACATATAGGTACGAGAATTTGTCGTCAAAGTAATAATGTGTGCTGTAGCATAAGCGTCTGCTATTTATACGATTGATTGACATAGTGAATCGTATTAAAAAATATATATTAATATACTTCTATTGTGTACAAGATAACCTGAAAAGATAGCTTACAAGATCAGAGAAACAAATCATTTCATTTTAATTAAGTCATAGCTGATTAATTCGTCAATCGCTCTTCAGCCGTGGCTTCGAGAAGAATCCGTGTCAAGTTCGATCTTCGCTCTTCGCGCGTGATACAGTGGCGAACGGTGCATTTCCGGAGCGCGTTCACGTTTCATGAACTCCAAATAACGTATCATTTCATAACTACACTACGACGTAACACCACGATCAAAACTGAAGAATGAAAGTTTTAAATATATCTTACGTTATATATATCTGAGTGTCCCTACCCGACGTTATCCGGGATTTAGATTTAGTTATTATTTAAAAAACGAGTTTCGGGTTGCATTTTGCTTCTATTGATATTGATAGTAAGGATCGATGCAAGAAAAATATTATGCTTATCAATTTTACTTAGTTTACTATTTTATTTCATTTCAAAAAATATTTTTGAAGTACATACTTGCATATGAATGTTATAAAGAATATTTTTTTGTAATTTCACTATTGCGGTAGAAAACTGAGTTCTGAATACCTACCTGAAATGAATCAACCCTCGTACGTAGCCGAAGAAAGTAATGCTCTAATCCGCCCCTGTCGACCGACAGCAGTGATAGAGTAAACGGCGATATAGGGGTACCTACCTGACGAGGTCATGGTCAATGGTACGGCGGCCTAGCAGAATTGCATGACATACTGATCTTGAAATGGCTATTGGTCACATTGAGATGTTGCATCCGAGTGCATTTTTAATACACCAAGGTGTGACATCATAGTCTACGTGGCAATTTTTTCAATCAATCTTTCATCAATACAAATATTTATAATTGTCAGAAGTATTTCAAAACCTCTATACATAGTATGTTTCTTCAGAACACGCCAGCCTCGACGAGCGATGGACACCGATGACATTAATTATTAAAACATGCCAGTCCTGGCAGGAAATACAAAACGGAATTTAAAAATTTACTCAGAGTAATTATTAATTATCTGGCAAAGTATATTAAAAATAAACGTAGCAACGATAATAGACTGAATGCAGTGGAAATGAGCTCACTGAGGCGTATGTACATATATATGGCAAATATTTTTGTAAAGAATAAACAAATAAAGCGAGTGAATAAAACTAACAAGCACATGAAACAAAAATTTTAAAATCGCTTAGATACTTAGGTGGCTGTTGTCAGGAAAAATGAAAGATAACACCAGATATAGAGGACGTCAACCAAATACTGGAAGAATGTGGATGAGGCGAGTATCGCATTATATTCTTCTTTGCCAACCCCCGTAGGAAACGGTATGGTAAGTAAGTACCTTAAGTTATTCAGGTTATTTTATTTTAGCTATCTGTCATACCCAGCTGGTTTATAAACGTTTTAGCAGAATACTAGAATTGCCTTAAATTTTCAATGTTCGAATTTACAAGAATATGCAGATTACAAAAGATATTTAGCTAAATTTTAAGCAAAATATATAATAAAAACTACAATACCTTTCAGAGAGGTAAACAAGTCTAAATTGAGTATATGGTCTGGAAACACGCGATATTTCTGGAATATGGAGAATAAATGTTTATTCTCCATCCGTTCCGTCTATGATGTCATAGACGGAAAAGAAAAACTGTATTTTTTTTTAAAAAGTACGATGGCATTTCAGATCTTATTTACACAATTTCTGAAAATCCACATACAATTACGCGAAACTCTTGAAAGACTCTCGTAACTGTAACTACAATATTATAAATTATTTTTAAAAGGTTAATTTTTAACCAAATACAAATAAATATAGCAAGCGAATTATGCGTCGGTTAAATGAGAATTCCTTTTTTGGCATTATACTGAAATAGTTCATGTCATAAGGCATACCGGATGCAAGAGAGAAACTGGTGATGGCAGAGTCGAGGAAGATCGCCGACTAGATGAATGGACCTAGTAAGTCTGCAACCATTACCTCACTACAAGAAGCAGTCAGGAATGCTGCACATCGGGCCATATGGTGCCGATAGTTTTGAATGTGGTGTCGTCGTGCTGGAGACACGTGTTTCGCATACCATGGACGGCGAGACGCACAAATGTACTCATTTAGAAGGAGCTGAACATCAAGGACAGACGCCCAATCATTTGCCTGAGACGACTCCTACAATTTTTTGGCCATCTTGCGAAAAGGGAAGATAGCTTGGAGATGCTTGTTGCGGTGGGCCACGTCGAAGGACGAAGAGGAAGGTCCCCCACACACACGCTGGTGATAGCCCTAAGGTCTGCAAGAGGAGTATAGTCAAAGAGAACGGGAGTTCATAGAGATCATGATCATCAGTCATGACGGACCAACGTGAATGATGTAATCATTATCATAGAGAGCAAGACTACTTTGCCAAGAGCATAACGAAGGAGCAGAGATACGAAAAAGAAAATATGTTATACCAACAGACGCAAAATATTAGTGAATTAGCGGCCAATTGAAGTCTTCGATACGAGAAATTACGCGTACAGGAAATTTCTGATGTAATAACTCTATTGTTTCCAGGCTTGTGTGCACGTAGCTTCATCCTGCTGTCGTTCAACACCCTTCGAATTTTACGAACTGATTCCGCGATATTTTCACATTTTTTGTAGTGAATTTTTACAATTTCAGTGCGCTGCTCATTCTACTCATTTTCAGCAATATTTAAATATGTCAAATCACTTAATTTTAACCTACAAAGGCACTGTTATTAAACAAATAATAGATATCTCATAGAGACGAAACTATTTTTTATATTTAATGGAAAATATATGGAAGTATGGATAATTACAGGGTTTACGACCTGTCTCCATATCTATCAAATTTTAAAAAGTTGTATATATGTTAATTTGTGAATTCGCATCGATTACCATTACACTATGTATTACACTACACTATATTGGAGATTGATGAGTGAGAATGGTAAACGTTATATTTATATAAAGTGATCACTAAAACCAGCCGATGACAAGTCGTAAGGCCTGTAGTAACCCATACTTCCATATATTTTCTATTAAATATAAAAAATAGTTTCGTCTCTATGAGATATCTATTATTTGTTTAATAACACTATTTATTTTCGTTAATGCTATAGTTTTTTTTTATGTATGTCGCATAATGACGTTTCTGACCTTGAATGATAAAGAAATAGAGCAATATTTAAAATAACGGTTGAGTTTGGATCACGTTATATATTCAGGTCCGTCGACAGAAATGTTGGGGTTCGATACTCTGATGGTATATTGATTATATATGCAGTATAACTTGTGTAGGATATTTTCCAAAAATCTTTTTAGCAACCCTATGAATAATGACTAATGTTAAATAAAAACTGCATTTGCTGTTTGTAGTAGGCGGAAAGCAGGCTTCTGCCTAGTAGTGCGGTACAACCTATTGGGTACTAATAATATATAGTTTTTTAATATTAAATATGAATATAAATATCAGAGTGGAGTTGGAAATAAACAACTTGTAGTGGATTCGACGACAGAGCATCCTAGTTTTTTTTCTGCCCTACTATCAGAGTTAGAGAGTTGGGACAAGGAAGTTACCGCAGTTAAGTGTAATAAAAAACTTTTTTCTTGGTATTTATTGCCTACGTGCTTGCTTTTCAAAACATGGATGATGTGAAGCAGAAATTCGAACACAAATTACAATGACACAATCAGCGATGTCCAGTCCGATGAAGATATGAAGAAATCGGTCCATCCTGTGAAATCTCTGAATTCTCCATAGCATTTTATGGAATAGAAGCGTGGATGCATTCAAGATGTGCTGCTGGAGACAAATGCTGGGTATACCGTGGACCGCAAAGCACAAATATCTCTAACGACTAATAGTTAATGATCACACGGAAAGACTTTCGATAGTATACATGAGAAGAATTCTTATATGCTTTGGACGTGTTCCTAGAAGAAACAATGATCACAGAGATAGTTGAAAGGAAGCGAGCAAGAAGACTGTCTCCTGCAGGATGGATAGACCAAATAAAAGAGTTAACAGGATCCTCTTTAAATGGCCGAATGGAAGACGTATTGTGCAGCGAGTTTGTTGGTAGATGTGCTGCTGGAGACAAATGCTGGGTATCCCGTGGACCGCAAGGCACAAATATCTCTAACGACTAATAGTTAATGATCACGGAAAGACTTTCGATAGTATACATGAGAAGAATTCTTATATGCTTTGGACGTGTTCCTAGAAGAAACAATGATCATAGAGATAGTTGAAAGGAAGCGAGCAAGAAGACTGTCTCCTGCAGGATGGATAGACCAAATAAAGGAGTTAACAGGATCCTCTTTAAATGGCTGAATGGAAGACGTATTGTGCAGCGAGTTTGTTAGTAGACCACGATGCTCAGCACCGAACACATGATGGTGAAGAAAAAAAAAAATCAAATAACTTTTAAATCATAACAGTCCTAAAGAAAAATAATGAATTGAACCCTAGACCGCTATCTCGGTCAAGCAAATTACTCCACGGCTTCGAACAGTTATTTTTTACATTTCGGTTTACTTACCAGTTCAATTAAAAAAAAACCAGTTTGGTTACGGTTTTCGTTCTGGAAAAAATAACGTTTTTAAAATTTTTCTATTAGTTTTTTTTTTTAATTTTGCAAAGAATGCAACCACGTTTGACATATTATATTAAATAAAATAATAATCACTTTGTATGAAACCACGAAATTTAGTATATGTCAACCGGTTTCGCTTATCTCAAGATTCGCCAGGACGTATTTAAAACTAATCATAATTACAAAAAGAGTGCACTTAATATATTTTATTTGTTTTAAAAAATTATTTTCTACCATAATTTATAACATTTTATTCCTTATTTTGTAATAAGCATACTGACATGAATTGATACAATAATATTATATAAATAATAATAATTAATCATTTATTAAAGGTATAATAATTTGAACTAGAAGTATATAATATATGATAATAATATAATTTATTAAACGAAACAAATTTGTATATTCACGGTTGAAGTATACAGGTTTCGTGGGTATATTTATTTATAATTAATAAGATGAAAATTACCTCTAATTATTAAAATATCTAATAATGTATTTTCATTTAAACTGTATCTATTATCTCGTATAATAACTAGAATAATAAAAAAAACTGATGTGGATAGTAAAGTACATATACCCAACCGAAGTAAACCGATATTATTTTTCGGTTCAGCTCCGGTTTTTGTCCTGACAAAAATAACGGTTTTTTTTTAAGGTTTTCGGTTCAGTTCAGTTCTGGTTCGAAGCCCTGAATATTATATTGAAACCGGCTTAGTGCATTTTCGTTCTTCGCACACTGATATAAAGAAGTGTACGATAGCGATCGAATGGTGTGGAAATATAATAATTACATCATCTATACGGAATTTTTTGTAAAATGTATTTTTGGATATTCGATAAAATTATTGCATTCAGTAGCAAAATGTTATCATGAATGAAGCGTGTAGTATTAACCCTTTCCGAGCTACGCGATCTTACTTTACATTGTTAGATTTAAATAATTTAAATGCACGAAGACAAATGTTCATTTCATGTTACTACACATATTACGTAGTTTACATTTTAATGACATAAACAAGGACTGACGTAGCTCCCCGAAGCTTGAACTAATGATTGGTGTACAAATGAACAAAAAAAAATTGAGTGGGCACGATTGGTAGGTACTCTCATGGTTATGTGTAAACATCGCATGTATGTGTTATATGTACAATTCAACGGAAAGGAATAAAATTTAATTACATTTATTTTTAAATACCTAATTAAATGTATTAATTATGTCGCTGTAGCATAGTTGGCAATGCACCTTCCCCAGATTGGAAAAGAGGTCCAGTTTCGAATCCCGGTAGCGCGACAATAATATTTTTCGATAAAATTGATTTTATACGTATATATTTATAATACATTTAATTAGTATTTAAAATATCACAGACCTATGTTCTGAATAATTACAACTTCATCGTAAGAATGTGTTCTCTTAATAACATTTATTTTTGATATTTTAAAATATGATTTAAATAAAACATTGTACTTTGTGTAGATATGAATTATATTTCCAATTTATTTTTTTATATAGGTACCTACCTACCGGGATATGAAAGGACATATTCTAATTTTCGAACATGTTAGTAGTGTGATTTTTCGAACATGAGTAAGTTTGACGTTTGTGGGTATTTAATAAAATATGTAGTGTATGACGTATTCATTTGGTCACTTTGTAGCATATTTTTTGAGATTACTCTTGTGCGAATTTTTTTGTTGCCGCGAAGGGGCGGCCGGGGGCGAGGGCGAAACCTTCATGTCTCATAATTCTTAATTCGTTGTTTGAGAACGGCAAAAGTTAATTGTAGAAAAAAAAAAACACGTGTCACAATGCACATTTCGAATTAATGTGATGTTTGATAAATGTAACAAGGTGTAATAAAAATTATCACAAGGTTCATTTTCAATTCTGCTCGTGTAATTATTTTCTGGGTATGTAGGCAGGCATAATTGGATCGCAGTTAGCTCGCGGGTGAAAAGATTTATGTAAAAAATTTGGTGTTTTTCTTATGTGGTGATTGCCGGTGTTACTAAGAAACAATCCAGTATTTCTATGACTAACTAATTATTCAACAAATAATTGATATCTCATAAAGGCGAAGCTATTCATTATTATATTTAATGGAAAGCTAATAATACACTGGTCAAAATATATAAAAATTGACTTTTCAGTCGTATTCTAGTATAATGTGTTAAAAAAAACGTTTTACAGATAAAGAATATTGCTTTAAATTATTTCAAAAATAATTACATTCTCATTGTGACATTTATGCTGTTTCAGGGAAATTAATATCAAATTTAGTCCATAGATGGCGATAGTGTAGTTGTGCTCGAAGTGTTTTCGCATAGTAACATATATACAACTTTTGATATATATATATATGGAGATTGATTAATGGGTGAGAATGGTGAACGTTATATGTTAACGGAAAGATAGGTCGTAAGACGATGTAAATTACCTACACTTCCATATCTTTCCATTAAATATAATAAAAAATAACTTCGTATTTATGAGATATTTATTATTTGTTTAATAACAGTGCCTTTGTAGGTGAAAATTCAGTAATTGTGTGTTCTTGGTCATATTCAAGTATGACTAATTATTCAATTAAAGTGTTTACATTTTCAGCTTTTATTTTGTAACTTTATTAGTTGTAGATTTTCTTATGACTGTATGAGTACTGTACTCTTATGAGTGTATTATTAGCTTTCCATTAAATATAATAATGAATAGCTTCGCCTTTATGAGATATCAATTATTTGTTGAATAATTAGTTAGTCATAGAAATACTGGATTGTTTCTTAGTAACACCGGCAATCACCACATAAGAAAAACACCAAATTTTTTACATAAATCTTTTCACCCGCGAGCTAACTGCGATCCAATTATGCCTGCCTACATACCCAGAAAATAATTACACGAGCAGAATTGAAAATGAACCTTGTGATAATTTTTATTACACCTTGTTACATTTATCAAACATCACATTAATTCGAAATGTGCATTGTGACACGTGTTTTTTTTTTTCTACAATTAACTTTTGCCGTTCTCAAACAACGAATTAAGAATTATGAGACATGAAGGTTTCGCCCTCGCCCCCGGCCGCCCCTTCGCGGCAACAAAAAAATTCGCACAAGAGTAATCTCAAAAAATATGCTACAAAGTGACCAAATGAATACGTCATACACTACATATTTTATTAAATACCCACAAACGTCAAACTTACTCATGTTCGAAAAATCACACTACTCACATGTTCGAAAATTAGAATATGTCCTTTCATATCCCGATAGGTAGGTACCTATATAAAAAAATAAATTGGAAATATAATACATATCTACACAAAGTACAATGTTTTATTTAAATCATATTTTAAAATATCAAAAATAAATGTTATTAGAGAACACATTCTTACGATGAAGTTGTAATTATTCAAAACATAGGTCTGTGATATTTTAAATACTACTTAAATGTATTATAAATATATACGTATAAAATCAATTTTATCGAAAAATATTATTGTCGCGCTACCGGGATTCGAAACTGAACCTCTTTTCCAATCTGGGGAAGGTGCATTGCCAACTATGCTACAGCGACATAATTAATACATTTAATTAGGTATTTAAAAATAAATGTAATTAAATTTTATTCCTTTCCGTTGAATTGTACATATAACACATACATGCGATGTTTACACATAACCATGAGAGTACCTACCAATCGTGCCCACTCAATTTTTTTTTGTTCATTTGTACACCAATCATTAGTTCAAGCTTCGGGGAGCTACGTCAGTCCTTGTTTATGTCATTAAAATGTAAACTACGTAATATGTGTAGTAACATGAAATGAACATTTGTCTTCTTGCGTTTAAATTATTTAAATCTAACAATGTAAAGTAAGATCGCGTAGCTCGGAAAGGGTTAATACTACACGCTTCATTCATGATAACATTTTGCTACTGAATGCAATAATTTTATCGAATATCCAAAAATACATTTTACAAAAAATTCCGTATAGATGATGTAATTATTATATTTCCACACCATTCGATCGCTATCGTACACTTCTTTATATTAGTGTGCGAAGAACGAAAATGCACTAAGCCGGTTTCAATATAATATTCAGGGCTTCGAACCAGAACTGAACTGAACCGAAAACCTTAAAAAAAAACCGTTATTTTTGTCAGGACAAAAACCGGAGCTGAACCGAAAAATAATATCGGTTAGGTATATGTACTTTACTATCCACATCAGTTTTTTTATTATTCTAGTTATTATACGAGATAATAGATACAGTTTAAATGAAAATACATTATTAGATATTTTAATAATTAGAGATAATTTTCATCTTATTAATTATAAATAAATATACCCACGAAACCTGTATACTTCAACCGTGAATATACAAATTTGTTTCGTTTAATAAATTATATTATTATCATATACTATATACTTCTAGTTCAAATTATTATACCTTTAATAAATGATTAATTATTATTATTTATATAATATTATTGTATCAATTCATGTCAGTATGCTTATTACAAAATAAGGAATAAAATGTTATAAATTATGGTAGAAAATAATTTTTTAAAACAAATAAAATATATAAGTGCACTCTTTTTGTAATTATGATTAGTTTTAAATACGTCCTGACGAATCTTGAGATAAGCGAAACCGGTTGACATATACAAAGTCAAACCACAAAGTGATTGCTTTCTACGCAAAATTAAAAAAAAAAACTAATAGAAATAATTTTAAAAACGTTATTTTTTCCAGAACGAAAACCGTAACCAAACTGTTTTTTTTTTAATTGAACTGGAAAGTAAACCGAAATGTAAAAAATAACTGTTCGAAGCCGTGGAGTAATTTGCTTGACCGAGATAGCGGTCTAGGGTTCAATTCATTATTTTTCTTTAGGACTGTTATGATTTAAAAGTTATTTGATTTTTTTTTTCTTCACCATCATGTGTTCGGTGCTGAGCATCGTGGTCTACTAACAAACTCGCTGCACAATACGTTTTCCATTCGGCCATTTAAAGAGGATCCTGTTAACTCCTTTATTTGGTCTATCCATCCTGCAGGAGACAGTCTTCTTGCTCGCTTCCTTTCAACTATCTCTGTGATCATTGTTTCTTCTAGGAACACGTCCAAAGCATATAAGAATTCTTCTCATGTATACTATCGAAAGTCTTTCCGTGTGATCATTAACTATCAGTCGTTAGAGATATTTGTGCTTTGCGGTCCACGGGATACCCAGCATTTGTCTCTAGCAGCACATCTTGAATGCATCCACGCTTCTATTCCATAAAATGCTATGGATAATTCAGAGATTTCACAGGATGGACCGATTTCTTCATATCTTCATCGGACTGGACATCGCTGATTTTGTAATTTGTGTTCGAATTTCTGCTTCACATCATCCATGTTTTGAAAAGCGAGCACATAGGCAATAAATACCAAGAAACAATTTTTTTATTACACTTAACTGCGGTAACTTCCTTGTCCCAACTCTCTAACTCTGATAGTAGGGCAGAAAAAAAACTAGGATGCTCTGTCGTCGAATCCACTACAAGTTGTTTATTTCCAACTCCACTCTGATATTTATATTCATATTTAATATTAAAAAACTATATATTATTAGTACCCAATAGGTTGTACCGCACTACTAGGCAGAAGCCTGCTTTCCGCCTACTACAAACAGCAAATGCAGTTTTTATTTAACATTAGTCATTATTCATAGGGTTGCTAAAAAGATTTTTGGAAAATATCCTACACAAGTTATACTGCATATATAATCAATATACCATCAGAGTATCGAACCCCAACATTTCTGTCGACGGACCTGAATATATAACGTGATCCAAACTCAACCGTTATTTTAAATATTGCTCTATTTCTTTATCTTTCAAGGTCAGAAACGTCATTATGCGACATACATAAAAAAAAACTATAGCATTAACGAAAATAAATAGTGTTATTAAACAAATAATAGATATCTCATAGAGACGAAACTATTTTTTATATTTAATGGAAAATATATAAAAGTATTGGTTATTACAGGCCTTGCGACTTGTCATCGGCTGGTTTTAGTGATCACCTTATATAAATATAACGTATACCATTCTCACTCATCAATCTCCAATATAGTGTAGTGTAATACATAGTGTAATGGTAATCGATGCGAATTCACAAATCAACATATACACAACTTTTTAAAATTTGATAGATATGGAGACAGGTCGTAAACCCTGTAATTATTCATACTTCCATATATTTTCCATTAAATATAAAAAATAGTTTCGTCTCTATGAGATATCTATTATTTGTTTAATAACAGTGCCTTTGTAGGTTAAAATTAAGTGATTTGACATATTTAAATATTGCTGAAAATGAGTAGAATGAGCAGCGCACTGAAATTGTAAAAATTCACTACAAAAAATGTGAAAATATCGCGGAATCAGTTCGTAAAATTCGAAGGGTGTTGAACGACAGCAGGATGAAGCTACGTGCACACAAGCCTGGAAACAATAGAGTTATTACATCAGAAATTTCCTGTACGCGTAATTTCTCGTATCGAAGACTTCAATTGGCCGCCCAGATCGTGAGTTTTAACGCCTCGGAACTTTTTCCTTTGAAGTTATGTGAAAGGGAAATTCAACGTTAATACTCCAGAAATGATGCTTTATTCAAGATTAATATCCGAGTTGCTATTGGTGAAATGGTAAAAATTATGTAAAAAAAAAATTCAAATAACAGTTGAGTTTGGATCACACCTATAACTCGGGAGTTATGTACGCGTTTATTATTCAATGTTTAAGCTTTATAAATTGCATATACTAGGTCGATACTGTTGTATTGAAACATGAAATTGTAATTTTTTTTCTATCACACGTAAATTATAAAACATCTTATTAGTTATACGTTATCCTCCACGTCAAAATTCTATTGTTTTACTTTCATTTTTTGGTCGCATTTTTTTACGGTGGCGAACAATGCCCGTGCAATCTAACTCCACAAGTGCCCGCGGCCTTGTGGTTTGGGAGCGACAATCCAAGGTTTCGGAGCCGGCAAGGCCAACGGTTTTGGTTCGCATCGCAGATCCTGCTTCTCTGGGTGCGACGGAATTATTACATTTAATCGAAACAATAGAAAGGTTAAGAAAATAATGAAAAAATCTCGAGGCTAGCGACGGATGACGAATGTCATTTTCGGGCAACATTGAATCGGCGAACATCACGTAGAGGACTTTCTTTTTTTCTCCTGCGGTTGTAGTATGGAGATCACAAAACGATTTCTGTCTCAAAATGAATTATTATTGTTACCTATTATATTATTGTTGCTACCTACATATAGATCGTACCTTTATCGACAAATTTTCGTTACATTTTTCAAATTAATACATCTATATGTAACATATGTGTTTGAAAATTTGTCGATAAAGGTACTCTCTGCTGTAGCGTAGTTGGATAGTGCACCTTCCCCCTATTGGAAAGAGATCCAGGTTCGAATCCTGGTAGCAACAACAATATATTTTTCGATAAAATTGATTATATACGTATATCTCTCTAATTAATACATTTAACTAGTATTTAAAAAATATCACAGACCTATGTTCTAAATAATTACAACTTCACAATAAGAATGTGTTCTCCTTAATAATAATAAACTTGACTAACTAATCTCTGGGTTTCCTATGCAGTTTCATCTAAAAATTTGACTTTTTTTTTTTCAATTCCTTAGAGGCTACGATACTCTACATGCAGATAGACCACTTAATCTACTACTACAAGTGCATCAGTTTTGACACTTTTACTAACTACCTTATTACTATAAACATCATAAGTGTTTTATATTGATACATGAATTGGAAGGGGAAAAAAGTTTAATAAAAAACTAATATTTTTAATATTTTACCCAAACACGTTATGGTTCATTTCGATCATTTATTAACTTTGTTTTCAAAACCAACAAACTAACTTACCATCACGCCGTTTCCCCGCGAGGGTAGGCAAATGGGATAGAGCGTCACACTCTTCTGTCCTGACACACAGTTCTCGCCTCATCCACATTCATACATCTTTTCATACAAACTCGCTGATTATTGAGGCTTCTGACAGGATCATTCTCCAGTTTCTGGTCGTGCCAAGTGTTCGGCGGACGTCCTCTATTTCTGCTGCCATTAACACTCATAGTGGTTTTAAAATTAAAGTTAATAAACTATTAAATAATAATAAAAAAACTCTAATTTTGGGTTTATTTTGTATAACACCCCATCTAAATATTGGAATACTATAGTGAATTGAGGGAAGTAAATTGTTTTCAGTCTCTCTACAGACAGGGGCTTGCCAAGTCTAATGAGCGCCATCGTCGTAAAAGTGGAGTTGATGCAGGGAGAGCGGCAGTCTCTGGGGATATATATATATATTTTTTTAAATTACTTTACATTTTAATAGGATTAAGCCGTCAAATTACAAAATTTTCTCAAAAGGGAAGTGCTCCTGTACTACAGCCCATGTAGTCATATAAGTGATAATTACAGTGATTCCTTTTCTTTTTAAATATGGTAAATTTGATTTTTTTTTAAATTAGTTTTTTTTTATAAATTCCTTGGCTTGCTTATGGACGGCGTTACATGTAAGACATATTTTTATTAATATGATTGAAATACATTTAAGTTCTCGTATTATGTTTACTTATTCAATTGTTTTTTGTATTCATTCACAATTACTCTTCTTTTTTACTTAGAAATATAAATGAACACTAATTAAATGTATTAATTAGAAAGATATACATATAAAATCAATTTTATCGAAAAATATTGCTGTTGCGTCACCGGGATTCGAACCTGGATCTCTTTCCAAACCGGGGAAGGTACTTTATCCAACTATGCTAAAGCGACATTATTTTTGACGACCAATATATTACACATTTTCAAATTAATACATCTATCGTTCGATTATTTGAAAGCCATCTACTTTGTTTTTACAGAATCTCAAATACCTTTGAGTAAACCGATAGCAGACGACAGAATTAACAATTCATTTTTATTAAATTTTGTACACATTGATACAACTTATACATATTTAAAATATCACAGCCCTATGTTCTTGACACAACTTGACAATAAAAACGTTTTCTTCTAATAATGAAATATAAATATTTTTTAAATGTCCGAATGCCACGGATGTACTCTAAAATAATATTTACCTTTTCAGTATGGGATATTTACACACTTCAGGTATAGTTTGTATACTCCTTTCACTTTCTATCTATCAATTATAATGCTTAAAAATACTATTTAATTTTCACCATATGTACTTTTATGATTTGTTCCTGGTTTGTTAATACAACAGAAATATATTACCGTTGTAAAATATTCTCACTAACACTCTATTTGTTCGTAACATTATAATTGAATTAAACTCGATTTTATTACATGATCATATATATCATTAACACTTGTATGTACATTAAATGTCTTATATAATCGCATTTAACTACAAGAATATAAGGAAAATACATGCACTCAGGTCTCTTTTTATGCGGTAGATACGTTCCACAGGAAAACGCATAAAAAAAATTGACACACGTATAAAAATAAAGGATACGTTCCATAATTTTCTAAAATCCCATAAAAAAAGTTTATTAAATTTAAGAAAAATATAGTCTTAACATATTCCTTCGAAATTTATTTATAAATAAATTTTATCTTTTTTGCATATTTATTTCTTAAGAATTATGATCGCTATATAACAATGTTGGGCATAATTTGCGAACTGGTTCGAAATCACTTTCATCACTAGAAGAGATAGTCAGCGCTTCAGATCTATGTCCCGAAGATAATGATTTTTCACAAATAAAATTAGCCTCAACTTCGCAAGTTGATTTTCCCTTTTGACAATATAATCAGTGATTAAACTTTGCGATTGACTTTGCTAATTTTTTGCACAATTCCTGATATCCAGAAATGCAATTCTGAAGCTCGCGTAGAAACTCAAATGCTCGTTCAGAATTATCATATTTTTAAATGAAATGGTTTGCCAATTTACTGTGAAATTGAAGACCTTCTCGAATTACACTAGTGAAGATGACTGGAGTTTTATTTTATTCTGATTCATTTTCGCTTTCTTTGTCTTCGACGGTATCGAGAATTATACCAATGATTTCATTGTCATTCATGATATTATCCTCTGCATTATGCTCACTGATAATTTCTGAAAACAATGGAGGGGAGAAACGCGACCAGACATGCCCAACTTCACTTGGTTTCGGCTGAATTGTACTGGCGCAGACTGTGTTTACATATACAGACAAAACTCTCCGAATTTTTGACCCTTTCAACATGTCAAATTGGTCTAAAATAGTTATTTAAAAAAAAAAATGCTTCTTGAAATATAAACCGCATAAAAAGAGACCCGAGTGTATACCTATAATGACAGAAATTAATAACATTTACTAAAGGTGCAAATATTATAAAGGTATTATTAATTATTAATTAAATCATAAGAAATACATATTAACTTATTTACTTACTTACGCGGGGGTAGGCAGATAGGATAGAGCGCCACACTCCTCTGTCCTGATCTCATCTGTCTCATCCTCATTCATGCATCTTCTCATACAAGCTCGACGGTTATTGAGGCTTCTAACAGGACCATCCTCCAGTATCTGGTTTACCTGGTCGTGCTAAGTCTTCCGTAGACGTCCTCTACTTCTGGGGCCATCAATACTTGCGTCATATATATCTTTCTTACCATTTTCTCCTCATTCATCCGTTCCATATGACCAAACCATAATTATTTCCTTGTTTCTTCATTCTTTACTCTGTCATAAATGGATCTGCCACATATACGCCTAAGTGATCTCATTTCCACTGCATTCAGTCTACTTTCGTTCCTCTTCTGCCAGCCCCAGACCTCACTTCCATACATCAGTGTCGGTACCAGGACTCCATTGTGAACCGCTAATCTTGCCTCAGTTGACAAGTTCTCATTAACTATAATTCCATTCAAAGTCTTTCCGTTTCTATCGAACATACTTCCTAAATATGAATTTAATCCAACATTCATATGTATTTAATAATATTATAGGAATCTACATATATATTATATAAATACCTTTCCAGGACAATATGTTCCCAAAAACGTATGGTTTTATCGTATTATCCCCGGTCAGGAAAAGTTCCGGGTTCGTATTTTGGTGATAACTAAATATTTTTTCGATAGACGTGTATCTTTATAATTGATTTAAATATCAAAAAAATATTTTTAAATTGCAGCTTCACAAAAAAAAGTGTTTTAATTAAAAAATAAATATGTATTTTTAAGGAAAATTAAAAAGCCTCCAAAAAACATTTATTTTATATTCAAAATATTAGTATGTCGCGTTATGTAATTAACAACGAAACCGCGAATTACCAATCATTTTACCTATAAACAAATCTTGCTCTCCCTTACAGCAACAATACCCACTCCCCACTCTTTCTCCCTCTTTTTCTATTATCATTTATTTTCTGCTTCTAAACACACCTATGTATCAAATTTTTTTTTGTGAATTTTCATTATTATTATCATATGTTAAATAGTTATTATGTTTATTATATATTTACACTATCAAAATCCCTCAATAAAATTAAATTTGTTAGATTATCTCGGGACTCGGCATTCCGTTAATATATACGTCAAAAAAAAAAAAAACAACAAATAAGTCATCCGTACGCGCCGCTTGGACAAACAACTCAACAGCCAGCGACTACTACCGATTGGCAAATAATAATAATCCGCAGGCGATAACTTCCTCGCAAGGTTGAACCGAGATTTTGTAACAAATTGAGGCAGGTCTTTGCAACGTGTCGCAACTAGCGCCCATTCTTGTGCCGGTCAGCTCCGCGGCAGAAATACTAGGCCCGGATTATGGGCCGAGGACGAATGGTAATGTCTAATACTGGGCCACTAGAGTAATGTACATTTTTTCCAAATAACCTGATCCGCGCCCTTGGAGACTGCCGCAGTTTGGCATTGCTGGCACCGAATGCCGCCACAGAGGCAGACGAAAACATTCCGACAAACTGCATTTTAAAACGGGGTATTGCACGTTTTATTAAATAACTAGTGTCTAAACTATATATTTCAATGTTATGGTATATATTTTAAAAGTATCAGCAGAATTTACAAGAAAAATTGATGTAAATCAACGAAGACTTCGACTGCCATTCAAGAAAAAGGCTAAATCTCAGAAATCGGTGATGTATAGTACGATGAAGATTTTCAATGAAATGCCAGATGATATTAGTATGGAGGAGAAACTACATAGATTCAAAATGAAACGAAGCAAATATGTACAAGATATGTTATAGTAAAAAGGAAAATTTTGATCTTGTTTATATATACAGAATGTAATAGACCTAGTCCACAATACCTGACTAAATTACAAGTCAAAAATGTTCAAGTTCTAAATTATCGTCTCCTGGAATGAGGCTCGAACCCCTGACTGCTGGATATATTAATCACTAGACCAACAAGCACCGCATAAATTTTTAGTATTTAACATTATTATAAATTCCATAAACTATCTTACGTGCTTGTGCCAATACATTGTCACCACAGTAATTAAAGAAGAAGAAGAAAAGAGCGGAGTAGATGCAGAAGCTATTGTGAAATAAATATGCAAACTGAGAGAACTACAGCGACAAAGTATCACCATTAAATTTATATATTTTTATGTTTATATATTCTTAGAATAAGATTGCTAGATGGTATTATGCTATCTTCGTCCTCCGCCACCACCGCGGAGTACGCTTTAGACGACAAAGCCTTACACAACAGTACAAGTGAGAATAATATACTCGTATATCGGTGATAAGTATTCAAGAACGAACAATTTGTAAAAGATTTTCAGGCCATATTGTAGCGACGGCATAAATTATTATAATTCCAATATTACAGTCGTGTAAAAATGTGTACACAAGTGATTTACGACAATGGCGTGCCATATAATAAACCTAATTGCCGCATCCACCTATACAAAATTAAAATGAGCAATAATTTAATGAAATTGAATCAACACAAATTTATTGCGAGACGGCGAACTAATTAGATGTAAACGTCCGATTTTGAATATGATTATTTTAATGCGTTTTATTGAGAGATTTTGTTTCATTTATATCTAACGTAGAGTTTCGTTGATATCGTGTGACATCGTGTGACATCGTGTGACATCGTTGATATCGTTGATTTCGTTGATATCGTTGATACCGTGTGTCTTACGAGAGCATCCAAAATGAGAACGAGCTTTGATCAATTCTTCCACAAGTTTCTGACATCCAAAGCTTACAAAGTTTTCGCCAAACGACATGTAACATTTCTTGATGATAAAGTAAAGAAATATCTTAAAAAGTGTTTACTGGAGTAGTAGCAGAAAAAAAACAACTAAACTATATGTAGAATCACTAATCAAACATATTTTATGTATTAACCATAAAAATTATTAATTAGGAGAACACATTCTTATTGTGAAGTTGTAATTATTCAGAACATAATTAGAACGATATACATATAAAATCCGTGTTCTCCTAATAATAAAGTTGTATCAATGTGTCCAAAATTTAATAAAAATGAATTGATAATTCTGGCGTCTGCTATCAGATTACTCGAAGGTATTTGAGATTCCGTAAAAATAAGGTAGATGGCTCTTTCAAGTAATGAAACGATTAAATGTATTATTATCAAAAAGGTAACATATAGGTTCGAAAATTTGTCGCTAAAAATATCGTCGCTGTAGCATAGTTGGATAATGCACCTTCCCCGGTTTTAAAAGAGATCCAGGATCGAATCCCAGTGGTACAACAACAATATTTTTCGATAAAATTGATTTTATATGTATATCTTTCTAATTAATATATTTAAAATAATTAATACTATATGTATTTGCATCAGTAAACAATGATATTATATCAACAAATCAATATAACAGAAATCAATTTCGAAACATAATAAATCTATGGAACCGGTTATACATTTTCATTTATTCATATATTATATAAATATGAAACTATTTTTTAAAAAAGCAGAAATAGAAGTTAAACTTGTCGTAGATTTTATTTTTAAACCATTTGACAAATAATTAACAATAAATTATGACCCAGTCTTTTTGAAGTGTTCTTTATATATATATTGTATCCGTCCGTCCATGTCGCATAGCAACAAAAAAACAAACAAAGTCTCCTATCAATTGTATCACGTAAAAGTGTGCGAGTATCGCGTCCAGCAAAGTAAATTATTTTGCCATTGTTTTTTTTAAATAAATTAAATATGTAAAATTTATAAATCTCCTGTCATCATTGATGTGTTATTTTCATGTAAAATTCGAACCGGCTGCAGATAAAGTTGCATTTTCTATATTTTACTTTAACGTTATTCGCGAATATGCCTTCGTTGACGAGAGAATTTCAAGATCATTTGAGAGTTTCTATGCTTACGTTACCGAATTATAAAACCGCACTGATTATTACCTTGACGATTTTAAATATCACATTTAAAATAATAGATTAATAGAAAGTTTTTTCTCAATACAAAATTGTATTCCATTCTAATAAAATTGATTAGAAAATACAACGAAACTGAAACGCAGGCTACATCGCTCGGATGACGAACAATCGTTGAAACAATACATTCATGCAGCGGTACAAAAAGCCTTCCTCCAGCCTCCAGCGTCCCTTAAGTGTTGAAGAAAGACACCAATAAAGGGACGCTGGAGGGTTAAAAAGAATTAAATCTTAATTGCTAATAACCATCTTAAATTTCTTCTCCTTTTTCGTTTTGTAATTGTTAAAATGTAATTGAAGTAAAGTCGCGTATTTTTTATTAGCTTTGATGAGCGGGACCGACAAGAAAGCCCTAGCTTCTAAACCGGTCCCGGGAAAAAATGGCTCCATATTAAGTGGCACAAAAAACCGCCCTAAAACACGTTGGATTAAAGAAATCATCGAACTCTGCGAAAATGTGTGGCAGCAAACAACGGGTAGATAAAAGCGGGAGAGACTCGGGGAGGTCAATATGGCGGACACTTCACAGCTGTTTCAAGTGTCATCTATCGCATTGATATTTTGAAAGTTGCATAATATGACAATTAATCATTCAATATCGCGCTATTTTAATGATGAGAGTTCGTCCGGCGATGATCTCGTTGTTTAATATACATTAGCACACAATCCGAAAAAAATTCGCCACTAAAGTGACAGGTGTCGAACGCAGATGCGAATAAACCCGTAGATAAAGCATATTTTATAATTATTTTTCTTGCCACCAGCGCCGGCGCTAGACTTTTTGCCGCCGAAGGCAAGATTGTTTTTTTCCGCCCTAGTGACATAAGTGAATATGATGTTTTCAATTTTTGCAGAACCGTCCTTATAAATTGACCACCCGCTAAATCGGTCGCCCGCATGCTACACACGTTAGGGGCGGTATTTTTTTAGGCCGGCATTTTGAAACTTGCCCGAGGGCGGCTTTTCACCAAAAGACTTTCTGGACACTGGTGTTGACTACAAATTACTGCTTTATTAAGATATTATAATGTTTTTAATTGGATTTGTGTTCTTAGATTATTTTTATTACATACTATTACCGTTTTGCAACTTGCGATTTTATTTTTTTATTTTTATATATTTTTCGGCCGCCCCCATGATTTGGCCGCCACAGGCAGGCGCCAGCTCCGCCTGTGCGCACAGCCGGCGCCGCTTGCCACGCAGTGAGGCGAGATCTCTTTTATCTATTCTTTGACAATAGTAAATTTGACATTCTTAAAGGACGATGGTTAAAAGATACCATGGTGAGAATTTACTACCTCTGTGTGCACGCGCTTACACATTTAAACGTGTCCGGTGTAGGTCGGACATCTCGAGCATCCGACTTCCTTTCACCCGTTATTTTTTCAAGCCGAACTGCTAGTTCATGTCTCCCCCCGGCCCCCAGCCCCCGGCGCCCAGCCCCGAGCCGGCAGCCCATGTGCTCCGTTTCATCACCGCATATTGCGCCAGACCGGCCGCCCGACCGGCGCACGGCCTCGCCGGAGTTCCCGCAAACTTAACCCAATGATAATGACACAGATTCGCTCGATCGAGTCATTCCAAGTTCTTTTCATTGCACACACACACACACACACACTGAGGCGGGCGCGACGCACACCGTCACGCGGTGTTTCGATCCTGGCTCGGGGCAGGCGGCGAAGATAGATAGGCAAAGTGCTCAACCTCGTCTTGTGAACTGATCGATTAACGCGGAAGTTGAATTATCGCTGGTACAGTTGAATATCATTCCCATTCTGAGTCGTAACTTCGGCAGTTCTCAATCTTTTAGCATGTACAGCACAGGGGGCAATCACACAGCAGTTCAAACCCACGAGACACAGCAAAAATAAAAACTATAGGTAAATAATCATCAAATATTAATCCGCCAAATTATACAACAAACTGCCAATGGAAATGATACTACAAATGGAACAATATTTGAGGGCGAGCTTTCATTTTTCCAGTTTTTAATTCGAGAAATTTTACACGAATTAAAGATGCTTTCAAGATGACGCTGATAGTAAAGTATTCTAAATTTAAAAAATCTATGACAGCTTCAATTTATTATTTTATTTAATATTATTAATTCAAAACGCTCTGTTGCCGTTTAGGTGATATGTCTGTTTCATAATTATACACTATTTAGGAAACAGACAGCTTTGTTTAAAATGCAACAGTGTATAAATGAATAATAATAAATAATATATAAATGAAATATATATTTTATTATGCCATCTTATTATACCATATTAACACAATCCAATACCATTCTTATTATAACATATTACACAATTTAGTAGCATGCGGAAAATGCGTCTAATGGTCGAGGCCTTTCTTAGAATTAGACAAAAAGTGTTAAAATGGGTACTAACGAGCATTATATATATATATATATATATGGGGGTTGGTGTGTGGAGGGGAAGCATTACCTCTTAAGCTCCCTTAGCACCAAAAACATATGTTCGTTAAAAAACGAGAAAGCTGCCATAGGTACAAAAAAATACTAATACGAAAAAAACAAAGTCGCGATATGAGGTCCGCATATCGGATGGAGCCTACTAAAGGATCATAGTTGTGAGTGTTTGTGTGAGTGTGTGAGCCAAGAAGTTTGGTTGATATTTCCCTAGAAGCATGACAAGAGGACTAAATTAAATATGTTGTTAAATTTGCCATCACCGGGTAGTCCAGTGAATTGAGACAACCCTAGTGAGATTTTAATCGCTGACGGATGGATGGAAAAAGTAAAAAGTTGAACTCCCTGAGGGAGAAGAATTCCAGCTAGATTGCCAAGACGCCAGAAGGACAACAGGATAATATGACTCAGGTATCGGGGGCTAGTGAGTCACAATTAAATTATATAATATAATTGAATAGGCTGCATTCACTTTTCCCTGTATGACAAATATGTACGTTGCACAATTTTTGCGTCATTTATTAAGAAATAGAATTCAAAGAAGCGTTCAAGGATTAAATACAGAAATTTTTTGTTTTTTTAAATTAGCAAAATTAACTTTGTGCTTAAAATTCATTATTTTTATTTTTAACTTTGTTTTATTAACCACTTATTGAGTAAAAATACATGTACCGGTTTCGAAAAATATCATTTTCTTCTTCAGGATGTCCATAACTAATAAAAGACGTATGTTATTGTTACTATAACAGAATTTTTTTTTAAATTAATTTAGTACCTAACTCAAATTGTAGAATGGGACTTGTAGTTAAATTTAGTTGGATGTTTATAATTTTTTTGATTAGTTTTACACGCTTTATTTATCTCCAACCATCTTCGTTTACATGCAAAATTGACAATCCCAATTTTTTATCGAAACCATAAACGAGCATTTGAGATGTTTGAACAATAGTGGGTTTTCAGAATTTTCTAATTATTTGATAGAAAATGGTCATGGTGTTCCTGAACAAAATGGCGTTCATAAAATTTCCTTATATCGACACCTCAGAATAACAAAGTTCCATCTGACACTGACACTGTTTTGAGATATTGAGCTCAAAAGTGTTGATTGAATTTTAACATATATTCATGTATATTTTGTTTTGAGTATGCAAATATGATTAGTTTTAAGGTCTTAACTTATTTTCAGTATTATCAATGACCGCTGTGAGATGAGAGAAATTAAAAATAAAAATAAACATTGTAAATTAACAATGATGATCCATAAATAGAAATAAATAACTGATGCAGTTGAAACGTGCTATTTCCTTTAATATCCATTAAATAGAGTTGGTGTGTATGGAAGAAATAAAGAATAATGCATTTGGAACACATTTCACGCAATAACTCCACACAGTCCAAACAGATTTTCACATTGTATTATATAGTTATAAATAAACTTAAATTAGTCCAAAATGTTAGTTGGAGCCTTGGGTCGATATGATGACACCGCCAATACGTCAAGCGGGTCCGAGAAAACGTTTACCTATTTTTATTTATGCTGACATCCTTGTTTCAGATATCAGCGCGCTTCTCATCTCGTTTCACAATTAATAAGCGTCCGACAATGTGCACATGTTCTGTGAATTTTAATCGGCGACAAAAAAAGATTAGGTGTTCTACATACACCAAAAAAAAAAAATACAAGGATAGATAATTGTTATTATAGTCATTATTAGATTGTGCACATTTTGGCTAGCGACAGACATTGTAAGGGTTTTGTAATTAGTTAAGACGACAAATTGATACAATAAATGCTTTCGTATGATGAATGGGCTAAATATATGACGCTGATAATAAATACAGGGGAAAAATAAGTTTTTTTTAGATATCTACGTAAATAGTTGGTTAGTGGACGCATCAGAGGAATTTATTCGCAAAATTTAAAACGATTAAATCTATTTTCATGTTGGTATCTTCTTCGATGGACAATAATGACTGTTTAGTCTGGCGTACACACTCGCACACGCATATATTAGAAATAAAATAGGCCGAAGCGTCATGTGGCACAAGCATTTAAATACATATATAATTATGAATTTTATTTTTTTTTGATAATGTGTGATAATTGATTATATAAATTATAATCCCTATTAACCTTTCCTCCACGATGATGTAAACTGAGTTAACAGTGCCTCTAATTATGTGAATATCTCTGTAAATATACTAAATACAGAGTTCATATTTTAGGTATTCCTCCGTAATATATTTATGTATTGAATAAAACAATTAAAATATATTAGTTTTTACCATACGCAACAATAAAAAATATTTTATCGAAAAACCCGACGTGAATTTGTCAATACGTGTGTGCGTACGTACGGAGTGGTGCGGGCGGCACAGTGCGCGGTGCGCGGGGTGCCGATCGTCACTTAGTGGCAGAATGTGCGTCGGCCGAGTTAGACGTGTCTAAATGTTGTAGATCGTGATGATCAATGTATTTCCTATTTTTAGCACTTTTACACAATAATTGATAGAAATATTCACTTATATAGGTCAACTATTATTTTAATGATTAATATAAGTTATAAATGTAAAATATTCATATTTATCCAACTTAAAAATCGCAAAAGTCTACATGTACACGGAGTTGGTTCTGTTTGAAGCTTCAACAATATGAGAAGATGTATGAATGTGGATGAGACGAGAATTGTGTGTCGGGACAGAAGAGTGTGGCGCTCTATCCCCTCTGCCTATCCCCGCGAGGAAACGGCGTGATGGTAAGTAAGTAAGTAAGTAGGTTAGGTTGTTATGGTCAGGTTAAGTTAGGTTGTTGTGGTTAGTTTTAAATACGTCCTGACGAAGCTTGAGATAAAAGAAACCGGTTGACATATAATAAATTTCGTGGCTTCATACAAAGTGATTGTATTTTATTTAATCGAATATGATATAAGGTTAGATTTTTAAAAAAGAATTAAATTATTAAAATGCTATTTTAGTAACCACAATAGACCTTTAACGGTTGAATACATTATGTATTTATTATATCTCTACAAGCTAATCATAAAATTGACATTGAACTATGCCTTTGCCACTAGAATAATCTGCGTTGAGATACTTATTTAAGTTTATAGCACCTATTTTATTTCGTTCACTCAAACTGTAATACTGGCTTTAGGACTTGTTTAGTATGTGATATAATACGTGCCTACACACACATACCAGCGTACAGTCGCGATATTTGGGTAGACCGTGACCTAGTTAGTTGGCCCCGTTTTGTTCACCGCTGTACACACACACACACACACACACACATGCACGTGCGCTATTATACTTTGTAAAATACTATTAAAGAAAACCAAAGGATGGAGACACAGCATAATGTTATGTCCCGCGTGACGTCACCCACCGGCGACGTGGTCGAAAACGCCGTTTCATTTGTATCTTGTAATCAGAAAGCGGCCTCAAGAAAAGGGCGCTTTTTAAAATTTGCGTCAGAATTTACGTTTACTTTCGCTTTTAGACTGAAAACAGAGCGTCTACTTTTATTTTCTAGATTTGCGCAACTGGTGGCCCCGCGCACAACATTTCTGCGCACTTTTTTGTGAAAACCTACCATTTAGATGTACACTTGTTACATACTCACCGCGAGAGGATAGAACACCGCTAATAAAAAATCTCTAAACAGTTTGTCTTTTTAATATTTTCTCAAGGTCCAATATTAACGGAGTTACGTAAGTTTTTAAACATTTTGGAACGAGATGGCTGATCAGGCTGGTTAACTAATTTAGCCCAAATATTATATCTATCAGTCACGTCATGAGACCTTCTGCATTAGTTAATATTTCTATAGAATTTTTTACCTAAGATATTTCAAATCCACACAGCATTTTTTCGAGGCACAGGTCTTTAATAAATTAATTTACGAGGTCATCCCGACTTCTCACCAAATTATCCTCAATTCTTTCTTCTTTTCCTACGTATAAAATTGTTATTATTAAGCATAAATTATATGCATATCTTTGTTGGTACATAATGATAAATATATATTTTTGTCAATAGACTATCTAAATCTAAAACAACAAATAACAATTTTTTTTTTTTTTTTTTTTCGTAGATAGCAATCACTTTGTGGTTTGACATATTATATTAAATAAAATAACAATCACTTTGTATGAAACCACGAAATTTATTATACGTCAACCGGTTTCGTTTATCTCAAGATTCATCAGGACGTATTTTAAATAAATCAAATACAAAAGGAGTGCACTTATATATACATAAAGAGGGAGATAGAATATAAAATTGCATGTGATGTATATACAAATAGACGGAACATTAAGGAAGGGGAAAATACAGTGTTGATGGATATTAAATTGATTTTAAAGTAAACATACCTAATATGGGGCTAATGGATAAATTAATTTGGTTATTAAGAATTCGCGTACCACTATTTATTGCCATATTTATTTCAAGGGCTTCTAAATCGTCCAACCGGAGGCCAAACCCGTTTTATGAAGGATATTGACCCCTGTGGTATTATTAAAAGAATAGGCTTTTTCAATAATATGGTTGGAAAATTCATTGGCATTGGCATTGCATTATCCAACTATGCTACAGCAGACAGTACCTTTGTCGACAAATTTTCGAACTTATATGTTACATTTTTCAAATTAATACATCTACCGTTCCATTATTTGAATAATATATAAGTTGTATCAATGTGTCCAAAATTTAATAAAAATTCATTGTTAATTCTGGCGTCTGCTATCGGATTACTCAAAGACATTTGAGATTCCGTAAAAATAAAGAAAGGGGATATTGAAGGCCCTAAATCTCCTCAGGTCTCGCAACGTGTGTGACTGGCTAGAGCAGAAGGATATGATCAAGTATGACTGAAAGGATGGCGTTTAATAAAGATTGATTTTACATGAGTCGGGATAATAAATACAAATTGAGTTTATAAAGTGTTGCTTGAAGATGGGTTCGGGAAGGCGACCAAAAGAGAGCGGCGTATATTACGGTTTACGGGGCGTCGCGAGGAGAGATTATATGACTGTTGAGAGTCTGGCTTGACAGCAAGTTAACTGTGAGGCTGAGCAGGACCTGCACACGTCTTATAATAAATATCGTGGCTAATGGTAAGACCAGTCTACTGTACGGCTTTTCCGGGCCACAGTAAAAAAAAATGATAGCCAATAGGTAGGGCATGTGAAGAAGAACACTGAAATCCTAACACAATCCTACTCCTGCTGACCCAGAAGGCAGTGTCAGGTGAAATGACCCATAAAACTCCCGCATACAGTTACGGCATCCGATCGCACTAAAATAAACGTAGATAACGTGAATCCACCTCTGGAATCTCACAGCGGACCCGACGAAATTGAAACTCCGCCATTTTTTACGCCGTTGTAGTACGACTCATCCAAACGCCAATATCTAATAATACGCGTCCGTTGTCTTTAATGAACTTTAAAAAAAAATTTCAAGAGAAAGGTTTTAAAATTTATTTTATTAACTATCATGACATGGCTGCCTTCACCAGTTTCTTTCCTCCGGAAGAGTGAGACCTGTTGTGACGTCATTCTACCAGCGCAGTTTAACTTCTGAATTACTTACTGGACAGTGAACGACTCCACGGGACTCTTGAAACCACTTTAGGGGCTGGTGCTCTCACATCAGTTTCTTTCAGCAAAGCATCTCGAATATATGTTTTGACTCTACGTTCATAGGTACTATGCAAATATACTATGCTGGCAACCGTATATAGGTACTATGCAAATGTACTATGCAGGCATTCGTTTATAGGTACTATACAAATATACCATGCTCGTACAGTATAATAAAAACCCGGAATATATGAATATATAAATTTAGAATATACCATAAATATCGCATTTTCTGTTACACCCGTTTTTTATGATTTTCTCTGTAAGATTAAGTGCTTTTTCATTTTCTTAAAATGTTGGTGATGTACAAAATTGCACCGCATCTTCTTCTACTTCTTCTTATTATATTGCCAAATCTAACAACATCCCTGACCATCACGTCTTAGGACGAGTAAAATGTTTATAATTGAAACAATATTAGAATATATTTATAAAAAAACATTATATAATTAGGCATTGAAATTCTTTTATACATTACAGAAATATATTTAATTATATTACAAATATGTACAGTTAATTTATTTCCTGCTCAATTTATAGAAACTTATCAAAATTTAATTAATACTCTTCAATAAAATTACATTTTAATATTTAAATTAATTAATTTTTTTTACCGTTTATCAAATGGTGTTGGAGCACTTCCCGTTACAAGGTATTTTGGACCAAAGTAGAAACACACTAAGTACTTGTAAAGAGAAAATCGAAAGTGATCGCTGACTTGTATATTTTATACATTAAATTTCGGTAATTGGAACTGTAAAAAATGGGAGTAGTCCCCACTTTACCTTCTAGTCATATAACGTAACAAAAATTATTGATCAACTTGTATATTGCTGTTGTAATACTGGTTAGAAATATTATATCTATACAGAGAAAATTTGTTAAGATATCACATTAATATATTTTTAATGTTTTTAAAACTAAGCAAACATTCTATTAAAATGGGACTGACTCGGGTCATATCTCAGTGACGTGGCTAAAAAATAGGACCCCAATACCAAATCGACCCCTTAAAATAACAAAGTTCCAACTAATTGAAATGGGTTCCAAATGCATTATTCTTTATTTCTTCCATACACACAAACTCTATTTAACGGATATTGAAGGAAATAGCAAGAGCGGAAAGTTCCAACTGCATCAGTTATTTATTTCTATTTATAATTTACAATGTTTATTTTTATTTTTAATTTCCCTCATCTCACAGCGGTCATTGATAATACTGAACATAAGTTAAGAACTTAAAACTGATTATATTTGCATACTCAAACAAAATATACATGAATATATGTTGAAATTCAATCAACACTTTTGAGCTCATTATCTCAAAACAGTGTCAGTGTCAGATGGAACCTTGTTATTCTGAGGGGTCGATATGAGAAAACGCTATTGGTTCTTACGTGTTTTCGTAAAATACATGAAAATTTGACTTCAATATAATTGATATATTCAACACAGAAGCGATACGGATAACTAATTATTGTATATGGGTATTTTCGTTTTGTCATATATTTATTGTTTTTTTTTATATAATTTCCATAATTATATTACTCACTATTAAGTAAGGATCACTCAGGACGAATGAGAATAGAATGGTAAGAAAGATATATAACGTAAGTGTTGATGGCACCAGAAATAGAGGACGTCCACGGAAGACTTGGCACGACCAGGTAAACCAGATAATGGAGGATAGTCCTGTTAGAAGTCTCAATAAACGGCGAGCTTGTACGAGAACATGTATGAATGTGGATGCGGCGAGTATTGTGTCAGGATAGAAGAGCGTGAAATGGAGTGATGGTAAGTTATTTTATTCAGAAAATATACAGTTTATCAATAAATACGAAAATCACAATAAAATCTAAACAATAATTAAACCAGTTACATGTTTTCTCAGAAGATACAAAATAAATATACAGTGAGTACAATTTAAAATTTGAGAAGGACTATAAAACAGAAAAATATGAGAAAAAAGTTGAGAATAAAAATTTAATATAGAGAAAAAAGTTATAAATAAGAAAGTAAGTAAATATTCCAGGGGAAAGGAATAGGAAAATGGGATAGGGAATAAAATCTGTATGATAAAATAAAAACAAAGTACTTTAAAGTTTATGTGTTGAATTAATTGAGGTAACTGAAGTATTGAAAATATCTAGTTCGTGGTGTGAATTCGTGCTCGGTAGAAAAATGCGCTTAGTTTGGCATTGATGTTGCAATGTGGAAGATTAAATGTAAGATTAGTTCTGGTTAACTTGGCTGGCACTCGAATGTATATGCTTCAGAGTAAATCAGGACAGTCTACTTTAGAGTTAATTAGTTATTACATATCGTTAGTTTAAACAGATTTTTAAAAACACATGTTATGTGTAAAGAGCTCAAATAATACAGGTAATTTATATAAATAAGTCATTGTTAAATGATCTATATACCCGGTATTCAATTTAGTCATTTTTCAATTATCTATTACAGAACGCTTAGTAGAAATCATTTTTGAAATATGTGAAGCAGTGATATTAGGTTAGAAGTTTTCATGAAGATTAATGGTTATATGCAACGTGGATATTTGAAAAGTATGGATATTTTGTTTCTAGGTAAAAATTGTACGGTGTGACAATTTAAAAAAAGAAGAATTCCATCAAAAACAGATTAACTGTATATTATTAATAAAAACTTTCACGAATTGTGGTGTATTAGAACGTAAACATTTCCGCACCAATCTGTTTTCTTGGTTAAATTTGTTCAATTATCCGTAAGTATTAAATCCGATTTGAAAATGGTGCAGTTTCTCTTTTCGGCTTAAAATACAATAAAGATAATATATTATAAATGCATATTATAACTGTTTCGAGTGCTTTAGTGACATAACTTTGATCATTTCTATACATACTAATTATAAGATTTTAATTAGCTTGCTTATTTTGCCTAAAACGTCATCGTGAAGCAGTCCAAACATCGCGTACTTAACCTTTACCATACGATGATATAAAAAACCCAAACGCAGCCATGCTGTCAACTCGTGTTACCGTAAATAACAGTTAGAAAATTTAATTTAATTAGCTTAAATGGGTTTAATGGTACGAATTTACTCTAAATATTGAGCACTCAATTTTGAAAAAATGATTAATAACATAATTTAGAGCATTCATTAAGTCCTATACAATGTGTTTGTGTTTAATTAGTGATAAAGAGACACTTATATTTGTATGTTTGTTGTTCTATTCAATGTGAAAATAGCGTGTGATCTCTGTCTTTCATATCACAAATGATATTTTTACCAACGTATTAATTTGACAACGGATTGAATGGAAAAATAATTATTTTTATACGATTCCCTTTATATAATTGGATTTTCACTAGTCATTTCTAAGCGCTAATATTTTCTTTAGGATTATCTAAAATATGAATTTTATCTTGCGTGTATTTATCGAAATATTACAGATTTAATTATGATGGTAGACCTGTGTTACTGCATGGTTTGGGAAGGGTTAACGCATCATCGGTTAGCATGTTCAGAGTGGTAATAACATCTGCTATAACTAAAGCTGTGAGATATTAATAATCCGTAAGAAATTATGCAAATGTAAGATAGTAAAGATAGGTAACCAAATAATTGAAAAAATACAGAATTATGTAAAGATGAGTGTACAATTAATGATAATAAAATATTACTGACGGCACGACAGCGGTTATACAGTGTTGGTATAATTTTTAATTAACTAATAATTAAGCAATATTACTTTGAACAGGTGAGGCAAGTTGCGGGATGGTTTGCTCACTTGGCAAACGCGACTTTTCTACATAGTTTTACTAAAATTTATTTATTTGATTCTTAGTACAGTGTGTTATATTATAATCGGATAAATACACTATCCTGCTACACTAGTATTTGACTATATTATAGCAGACAGTGTTCTTCCGGTATAGTGGTAAACAAAGTGCAATAATCAATGTACAAAATTATATATATATAAAATATGTCATTAGATTAAGTAAATAATTTTGTAAAACTTAACGTAAATGCACTGTTCAATATATAAGATATAATATATGGTATATGTGAAGAGTAAAGCAAGATGCAAGTTATTTATTTAATTTCATTCATTTACACATAAAAAATGCACCTATATTTGTACATAAAAAAAATCAACAATGATATCAAAATCAGTATCCTTAATTTAATTACTGATTAATTTCCTATTAAAAAAATTTAATTACAAGGAATCTCAGAATTTAATATCGATCTTTTATCAAGACTGGCTGACAGCTCGAGTTTTTTGTTAGCAGTACAGTGGAATACACGAAAACGTTTAACACGAAAAATCGCTTATTGTGAAATAATATTCTAGTCCCTACACAAAATGCCACGCGATTTCATATATTTTTATTTTCATTTAAAATGAAAACAATTATGATTTCATGACTCAATTTTACATTGACCAGGCCGGTCGACATGTGAGAATAGACAAGGATGCCGCTTGTCGAACACTGCTCTTACCCTTTTATACATTACGTTTCATGTTAAACTATTTCCCACTGTATATTATTCTTAAAGTCAACTGTAGTGATGGAGTAGGTTGTACGATACACGGTGGCGTGCACTAGGCATGGACTCAGGTTATGCTGCTAATGTCGATGGATATTATTACCATTATTCTTGGAAAGTTTTTTTTAAAGTTATTAACTAAAGTAGTTAAAATATGAAATAATACTATGTTTAAAGTGTATTGGAATGCATACAGCCATGTCCGCTTCAACAACAACAATACTTTTCGATAAAATTGATTTTATATGTATATCTTTTCAATTAATACATTTGATTTGTATTTAAAAAAAGTATATTACAGACCTATGTTCTATAAGAATGTGTTAATAATTTACATTAATTTCGCAAAAATTATAGTTATACACAGCTTTTTTGATTGTACAGAGTGCACGATCCTGCTGATATACTAGTGCTGTCTGTTTTATAAAATGATCATATTTGGCAAAAAAATCATTTTAAAATAAAAACTAATTGTGATGGTTAAGGTGGTACCCCGGAGGAGAATCATTGGATATGACACTCGGAATAATGTAACGGCTGTTCCCTTTCGGGTGAATACACTCTTATCTAGACACTATACCTGTCTCGACGCCGTCTGCGTGTCAATGACTCTCATAATTGGGTGTACTATCTTAAATTGTTACCCGAAACGGTACACCGACGCTGCGATAATGCATTCTTTCCACGGATCAAATTTGGGGCAATGCACTGCATCTTAATCGTAACTGCTCGCGCCTTCCTCAGATATTAGGAACTTCTGCGAAAAGGGGAAGAATGTTGTGGTTCTTGTGAGTAGAACATACGAACGTTAACACGACGAAAGTGGTGGTATTCGAGAAGGAGGAAAACAAGACACCGCGCTAAATACTTGTAGGTGATGAATGTTTGGAACTAATATATGAGTTTGTGTATTTGGGAAGTATGTTCGATAGAAACGGAAAGACAGTGAAAGATATCGAAAGGAGGGTGACTGCAGGGAATGAAGTGAACGGCGCTCTCTATGGAGTTATAGCTAATGGGAACTTGCCAACTGAGGCAAGACTAGCGGTTCACAATGGCGTCCTGATGTATGGAATCGAGGCCTGGAGCTGGTAGAAGAGGAACGAAAGTAGACAGAATGCATAGTAAATGAGATCACTTAGGCGCATATGTGGCAGATACATTTATGACAGAGTAAATAATGTAAAGCTGATCTTAGTATAGTGAGTGAGATTAAGAAAGGATCACTTAGGTGGTTTGGTCATATGGAACGGATGTAAAAAGAAGCGAAATTTATACGAAAAATTTATGCAGATCGACATAAGCACGAGCATCGTACAAGAGGAAGGAATAGACTGAGACTGCCGTTCGGGAAGAAGGCCAAATCTCAGAAATCGATAATGATGCGATGAAAATGTTTAATGAAATGCCAGAAAACATAAGAAAGGAGGAGATATTGAATAGATTTAAAGTGAAATTGACCAGATATATAAAAGATAAGTTTTAGTAAATGAAAATACTTTAATCTTATTTATATTAGAGCATATATAGGAGTGCTTATGTATGCACTATGTTAAAAATTAAATAAAGAACAATAAAGCCATCGTCAAATGTTCATTTTTCTCAGATATTTAATTATGGTTAAGATGCTAGACTAGTGATCGAGTGGTCGGGAGTTCACACCTCGTATCAGAAGATCATCAAGTTAGTCTTATTTTTGTACTTGACTTTGATATCTTGGCTTGACTCCTTGCTCCTTCGTCGTGTTGCATGCCTTATGGGCCTGTTCAATTGTATTATTATTAGTTAAGTAGGAAAATTTTCTGCAAAAGGGAGCAGGGACTGCTAGCTGACGCAGTGATGTGTAACCTCTAAAGGAGGACGGTTTCGGGGCGTTTACTTCGCGAGGGGACCGTTATATCATAATTCGATAATACGTTGATCGTGAAGTTTTGGTGCTTGGAGAGGCCAGCATAAAAACGCTTGGAGATGTGTTTTATGAACTCTTTTATGGGGAGAATGTCTGAATCGTGATTGAGTTGTGAGATCCTCGTCCAATTTGGAGGCACCCAGTGCTAGCCGGATGACCTTATTCTGGAAGATCTGTACTTGTGTGTGTTTTGGCCGCGTGACCCCAGATGGAGGCTGCGTAAAGGAGTATAGACCTTATGATAGTACGAGCTTGTTGTCGGGGGCAAGTTTGCTATTCCTGCTTAATAGTGGATACATTGTTTATTTGGAGTCCAGCGTAACACCGAGGTATATTACGTTGCCGGTCCAGGGAACATTTTTATGTTGGGTTTTTTTAAAAATTTAAATCAGATCGGTTCGAATACGAAATAATAAATATCCACCCCTTCTGACAACCCAGTGGCAAAATGGATTAACGATATTGCTACCGAATTCGCGGTACGAGCAATGAATACTGCGCACATGCCATGATATACGAGCCGACTCCGTAGAACAGCTCGTTCTCCAAACAGAGCGTCAACGACCCTGCACTCGGAGTGCATGTCCCATGGAGATTACTGCCCGCCAGGCTCCGATTACAAGACGACTAACTCTACGCTCGAAGAGATCATCAGCCTCTGCCTGCTAGGAGCACCTCGACTATCCTCATCTAACTTTGTAGAGTTTCATCATAATGAATGGATATAAATAAAACAATGTTAAAACTCTATTTGAGTTTATTAGCACCTCTCGATACTTAATACATCACCTACCGATGAGAGTTACTGTTTCTCTCGAAACTCGAGAAGTGCTAATAAATTCAAGTAGAGTTATAACATTGTTTAATTTATATCCACCCAAGTACAACGACGTTTACAAGTACAACAACACATTCACCAAGATAATTTATTTTTGTGCATTAGTTTGTTTAGGCAAATAAGAAAAACGAAAAAAAAAATGGGCCTACTCCACTAAACTTGTTCTAGTGTGGTATTATTATTGCTAAGTGTTTACGCCCCTTGTTACTTCGATTGGCACCACTGGGTTTCTTGGTTTATAATAATGTACATGTGTGTGTGTGAGCATTGCCGCCCTTTTTTCGGAAAGCTAATAAGACGGTAACCAAGAGGCGTGATTCAATTACATCCCGTGCTTAGACCAGTCCAGTGGTCCAAATAAACCACCAGTGCACGCTTCAGTCGATCGAAATCTAAAGAAGACAACCCAGCTAAAAGAACAACAACATCGAACCAGAAAGACAGCAAAATTAAAAAGGTTAGTGCAGTTCATATATCATATATGTGCTTATTATTAATCGGAAACCTGGGAACCAGCTATCGAAGGCATTTACATAAACAATAAGTTTTTGTGACTAGGTACACGTTCAAATAATGAACTAGAAATTGTATAAAATTATGTGTCCTTAATCTATTATTGTTAGATGTCTACCGTTTTGAATTCACCAAGTAAACTATAGGACGTAAAGACACTTATCAGTTTATAATGCTTTTAAGTTTCATTAACAGCAGGTTTTTATTGTTGATTTTTATAATTTTGCGTACCACCCCAACCAATTTCGCCATAACTATAATTGGAATTTTTTTACACATAACTTTATTTTACATATATTTAAAAAACAATGTGATCTGAAGAATAATCCGTATTCATCACATTTGTCAATGTTCTATTTTCCATTATTATAGAAGAAAATTTAAAAGATTAACAAAAAATAATTTTCATTTTACACAATTAGTATTTGCCTACTTACAGTGTCGGTGATTTTTTGTAAATTTATTTAAAAAGGTTTTATAATTCAGGCCGGAGCGTTATCAAATAGTGGCGATAAAAATGGCTGACGTAACAGACGGCGCATAAGAATGGGAGCCGAGTATGATTGAATAACTGTAAAAATTAATATAATTTGACTAGGCCAACACAAGACTTTCGCCGTAAATCCGAACCGAATGAAAATTTTGTTAAATTAATTAAAAAAATGAATAAATTAATACGGATATTGTGCCTCGGCGAACTTGCTCTTCCGATATATAATATGTAAATGTAAATTCCTAAACGATAGTAGTTTAGTTCTGATGTCACTGTTCAGTTAAATAATTTGAAACGTTACTTGGTCAGCTTAATAACTTGAAACGTTACTTGATTAGATAAATAACTTGAAACGTTATATGGTCTGCTAAATAATTTGAAACGTTACTTGGTCAGCTTAATAACTTGAAACGTTGCTGTTCAGGTGCGTTCAGATATACAAAACCACCTTTTACATGTCTATCTCCTTCGGCTACAGTTTTTTAACAGCCATTACTTAACAAAGATCAGCGATTGAAGGCTATATCAACCAACGTACTCAAAAGAAAAAACCAAAAATTCATGATCAAAAGTATTTTCTTTAAATAGAGATGTTTACACAAAATACATGTTTCAAACTAAGCTAAATGCTCGTGCTATGAAAATACAACATAACTTGGTGGTCTTTTGGAACGAGGATAGAACCCCCAACCACTAGACCACTAAGCGAGTGTCTTAACCACTGAACCAACAAGATACTCGAAGAAGCTATTGAGAAAATATCAACAATGATGTAGATAATCTGATAAATTTCCTTTCGTTTTCGATAGAACTATATGGAGTAAAAACGAGAACCCTGGACAGACAAATGAAAGAAATATGGTGAACGCCTTTGATAGGAATCATGGGGACGAATTTCTACAGAAACTCACTTTTTTTTAAAATAATTTTGAAAATATTTTCTATTATAATGTGTCGATAATACGAGTAAACAATTGAAGAGTCGAAATCAAATATCACCAAATGTCAAATATAACAAATATTATGTTTTAATAAAAATATACTGCACGTGCTAAATACTCTAATATACCCTTAAAAACAGTATCATAAAATCCCATCCCACCTACAAAAATTCTAAATAATTCTAAAATATGGCGGTAGGTGTATTCCTTTTTGAGAATACATCATAGTTGCAATCTGAGCGTTTTGAGCTGAGAGTTTGAAGAACAACATATTTATTAATACATTTCTTACAACAAATATTAATCCCTGTCATCTAGTTTATAATACAAAATAAATCCAACACCTTTCAAAAATAAGCATGTTTCCAATATTGGTGGCCGTTTACATTTCAGAGTAGCGAAATAATAATAAATAGTGGCTGGCAAAAGCAACTAATTTTTTAATCAAAACTATTTTCGAATAACCTAATTTACATCAAAAAGAGCCAAGTTTGATTGTTAATAAATTAATACAATAAGTAAAAACTATATAAGAACACAATTCCATTAAAAAAAAAATTATTTAGGTTGCTGACTTTACAATTAGTGCCCTCGTTCATTGTTTACATCAAATCATGTCTAAATTATGTGAGTAAAATAAGTAAAAGAGAAAATTTAGTACATTTAGTATCTATTTAGACAATATTTGCGTTCTACTCTTCGATTAAAATATTGAATTTTCACTTACCAGTAAATAATACAGAATCAAATTGTTTCCTCGAAGTCAGCAACACGCCACAGACAACTATTCCCGTTTGAAATATAACTAAGTCTTACTTTACCGATGCACTACCGACTTTGTTCTTCTGTTATTGACAAACGAATGATTTCTTTAAATTGATCTATTCTCACTTTTGTATATGGTGACCTAATTCAGTTAACCCTAATATGGATGCACTTGGCCTAGATTGATATTGTCATTATTTTTACGGGTCAGCGCGATGCATTTTCGGAACTGTGAGGCAAATAATTGATCCAAATTGCATATTGCATTTCGTAATGACCATTCACGGCGATTGGCACATCTAGGAGCGGTCTATCAAAACAATAGATGCGCAATCAACACAGTCGGACCCAATACGACAGTATTTTACGAATTTCATACACGCTTAATTTATTTAAAATTTATGATTTTATATTATTATTGATTATTTTTAACCGGTATAGTAGGGTCTGGCACATGTTTTGACATGGAACTTACTTTTCAAGTAAATTAAAAAATATGTTGATACAAAATATTCTAACGACAATACAAAAAAAATATATATATAGGACCATTTTACAAAACGTGAAAGTTATTACGAGAAAATCTATAGGTTTATCTTGTTAATCCCATTCTTTCAACCATTGACGAGATACACTTGGAAGCAGATGAAATATGTAACAGTTTTTTGACATATACATAGTTTTAGCGTCTACATGAGCTAATTTATTGTTGGCTAAAATCATTTCACGAAAAAAAGGGGGGGATAAAAATCAAATACTGCACTGGTACTTTTTAATCTAGCGCTACACCACTGATTGTTACACTCAGCGGCGAAACTGCAGACGAGACAGTTCGGGGTGTAGAAATTTTAGTGTTCTAAACAACCACTGATTTATACAAAACTGCTGTATACCCACCCTATCGGCTGCGCCACTTGTAATGTCTATAGCTTATTTTGTGTACGGGATTGGATCGTCAGAATAATACTAACTAATGTAACAAAAGTATTTATTCTTAATGTCTCGATACAATGCAGTACAGGTCAATATAATATGTTTATAGTTCAACGATTAATTTATCTCTTTCACACTCTGTCATCGTACCAATATAGTGCGCGTGCACGCATTCGCCCCATAGATATATCACAAAAATGTATTTTCAGATGAATTTCACTATTCACTTATGGTAGTGAATAGTGAAATTGGCAAAATTAATGAATGTAGATTAAATGCGGTCACTTAGGCGCAAGTGTGGAAAATCTATGTGCGATAGAGTGAATAATTAACAAATTAAGAGCGAATGTAAAGTTGTTTGCAGCGTAGTCCATAGAAGACAGAAAGAATCGCTGAGATGGTTTGGTCATGTGGAACGTATGAACGAGGATAGGATGATAAAGAAAGTGTATGAGGCGAGGGTGGAGGGGAACATAGAGTATCGGCGAAAGTCCTGGCATGATCAAATATTGGAAGACGGCACTTCGACAACCTTCAAAAGCTTCAACAACCGAAGAGCGGCCATGAGAAGATGTATGAAAGTGGACATGCCAAGATCATGGTGTGCCAGGATCGGGAAGAGTGTGGTGTTCAGTCACCATTGCCTATCCGCGTGGGAAGGTAAATTAGTTGTATTACTTATTTTCAACTTTGGAAAATATCAAAGAATGGGCGGCGTCAATAAGGAAAGAAGCATTACACGCCATAAAAAATAATACATTTTCGAAAATTCTCAATGACAGGTGAATTCATTTTTAATGTGCTCAAAAGTTGTTTAAAACAATCATGTATTAATTGTTTTCCATAATAATTTTTCATAACTACACAAACAACTCGAAAAAGACACACATTTTTGTTTAATTAACTGAAAATGCGTAATAGATAGCTACCCACATTTTTGTATTTCATAACGGACGCATTCTTTATTGCCCTGGGCGTTAAAATACCTAACTCCGCACCTGGTTATACTTTAAAATATAACACGTGGGCAGAGCAAGATGAAGTATGTCATTGTCACTGCTAAAAAGCTTAAATGACAATGGGCGGGCCATATTTTGAGGCGCAGAGATAATCGATGGAAAAAGAATACTCATAAATGTTATACACGAGACAAAAAGCGTTCTAGAGGACGCCCAAAGTCTCGGCAGACAATTATGCGAGCAGTGGGAGGGACACGGCAAAGATCGGCGGAGGACCTATGATAGTGGCAGAGTTATGGAGAGGCCTTCATCCAGTTTTCCAGTATTGGATTGGTAATAGCCATATGATGATAAATCTCCCACAGTTGAGTTATTTTTATAATTGGGTATTTTTATATTACTTTTTATATATCTAATATTTAAGATTTTTTACGGGTAAAAGATAACGGATTATTTTCTGGGGGAACTCACGTCAAATAGTCCTGAGAAGGACTTTTCTACTCCCGACGTTTCGAGTAAATGTTATTACTCATTATCATTACAACTATCCTACAGCAGACAGTACTTTTCACGACAAATTGCAACTATTTGGTTAATGCACCTTCGCCGGATTGGAAAGAGATCCAGGTTCGAATCCCGGTAGCAGCAACAATATTTTTCGATAAAATTGATTTTATATGTAAATCATTCTAATTAATACATTTAATTAGTATTTAAAATATAACATATCATTTTCGTGGGTTTGTAATAATTAATACAAATATTATATACATTTTTGAGAAACTGAAACGCTACCCCCCCTACCCTTTTCGTTGATGCGCTTGACACATGGCAGATGACAATAAAAAAATGTGAAAAATAAAATTGCGGCTTTGTGTCCAATATGTGATATTATGTAAAGATCAAAATATACTTTTCTTCTTTTAGTTATCGCTTCCGATCGTATTACATTAAATGTAACATCATTAATATTAATACGATAATTATTTTTATAGCCTTGACAGCGATTTCATGTGCCTCATGTTGACCGGCACGTTGTGATTTTTGATAGGAACAATGATCTCAAAGTTTTATAAGAAACCACAGCCAAAATAAACAGCGATTCTACATGAAACATATATATATATATATATATATATGTCTATCTCAACGGCAGATTTGTAATAATTTAATAATTTGAACAACAAACGGTTTGGTTCAACAACAGATTCGTGCGAACTTAATAAATTCATATAAATCATGGTAGTGATGTATGATAAATTTGTTATAGCATCTTACACGTTTGCTTGCTCACGAGTCTGTGTCGCATAGCAACATAAAACAAACGTACATTGACAGCTCTTCATTTCGCACGGCAGCATAACACGAGCGAAATCTGTCACGCCAAACAAAATAAATTAGATTATAAAATTGTTATTTTTTGAACTAATTATATTAATACTTTTAATCTAATAATTAATCTTTTTCATATGGAAATTAGCGTACTGTATTAAAGTACATTAAAAAAAAAAAACAATAATATTCCAATTATTAAATACAATAAATAATATGAATTTTTCACATTCCGTTAATCGTTGAAAAAAATATTATTGTTAAAATATCCAGTATACCTACATAATTTTATAATAATAACGAAATAAAAAAATACACGAGCAGATCGACTGCGCATGTATTATAAAGTAATGTATTTATTAGGTACTTTTCTTAATACAAAAATAAAAAAAGATTTGCTGTCATTCGCATTTAGAGTACATAAATATACCAACTGAAAAATTAATTAAACAAATATTTTGCTATGTCAAAATTTTGTTATTGTTTTCACACATTTTTATACCAGCTTTTCAGCTGGTATCGACAATATATTTGCACAAAAAAGTGCTAGCGAAAGTAATAAACATATAAATTATAAATAATTGAATTATACCGGATAGACGTTATCATGTTAGACACGAGTGAACGCATTGACTCGCGTGTACATAAATGGAATTGTTTTGAAAGATATCGATACAAATGCAGTCATTTATTAAACTATCAAAAAGCGTCATGTTGGGCGTTTGATATTTACAATTTTTGGAAAGTGAGCTAAAAAAAATCACAATTTATTTTCGTTTCAATGATACCGTGTGATTATAAATGTAAAATCAGCAATAATTAATTACGTATAAATAGCCTGCTCAAAGTAATATGTTATCCGTATGTTGCAGTCTGTAGAACATTTGCGTTAGTAATTGGTCTTCCACAGGCGCTTTGCTAATATACGTGAAAGTTGTAAAGTGTTAACATAAACATTAAAACATATAAATAAGTTTTAACGTGACGCTTTATTAAATAGATTGTGTTTCAAAGCAAGATTTCCCAATCAATTTGTTCTCACTGTTTAATTAATTAAAAAAAATATATCGAGACTGCGAAATGATTCTCATAAATGAAACACTACGAATTTATTTTGCACATTGTTTGAAAAAATATACACGATGTCGGGAAATTAATAGATACACTAGATTCACAGATAATTTGATAATTCTGCTTATATTTAAAGTCGTTAATGTAGAATATATATATTAGAATAAATTTTTGTCTTATTTCAAAAAATCGCTTCGGTTAAAAATTAATGTATAAAAAAATTATCTATACCTGTATTATTTTTTTACAATTACAATAGATCCTCGATTATCCGAGTCCCAAGTTAATGTACGTACGATGTTTGCAAACATAATATTTAATCAACATACTAATTAACAATATAAATTAGAATTAAAATAATACAAATATACTTCGAGAACTTTAAATATTTATAATACAAAAATCTTCGTGATGTATTTAAAAAACAACAACAATAATAATAATAACAATACTACAACAACATACTTCATTAAATAAAAAATATTTTTAGTAACTAGATCTGAACAGCCAGGTCATGTCTTATTTTCTTATTCCAGCAACTCTTCTGTTTCTGTTCTCACAAACAAAAACACCTTGAAATAAATTTGATCTCATCTTGACATAAAATGGCGTCTCCTGTGTGGTATAATTTTAAAAAAAGTTTACGCGAGGACATGTAATACGTCGCTACATTTGTAGTCACACTTCAGAAACGTGAAAATTTGCATTCAATAAGTATAGTACAAGTATTAATGTGTGCAGTGTATCGCCTGACCTCTAGAAAAAGCGAAAGTGAAAAAAGTGAAAAATCTACCAATCACCGAGCAAACGAAAGTGTATTTCGATATTTTGTAATGTATTAATGGCTACTTCAAAAAGATTACTCGGCAAAAAACATTTAATTAAATATATGTTCACAAGTTGCAACACTGACAGTAGAAAATTTGTACATTTTGGCGGTAAAGATTATTGCACTTTTTCCAACAGTCGCCAGGTGTATAATACAATACAATATATAAACAAACAACAAACTCACCAATTTCGTTGCGATTACATTCCAACGTCATATATAATCCATAATATTTGCCAATCCATATTTGCCACCATTGTTAATTAGTTAAAAACAAACACACACTTTGATGTCACTCCTCAAAATGATACAAACGTCACAACAATGCTGTCCAGTGGTAATCGATAACGCGAAGGAAATCACCAAAGTAATATACAAATGCGTCGGAACTGTCGTAACGTTTTCACAAAATGGTGTAAAGCACAAAAAGTACTCGTTTCAAAAGTAAATTCACTCACATTAAATAATCTGTAAATCCAAACGTAGCGTTGATAATTTTTACGTAATTGAAAGTAAAACTACGCTACGGGGAGACATTTCCATTTCCACCGTGTTTTGTAACAAAATATCCATTAAAGCGGCATTAAAATCAAAAGTGTTTCTAGTTGGCTGGAAAAGAAAGCAAAATTCACTTTCACATTCAATATTATAAAATTCACGATGGCTTATACGCTCGTGCAGCCGAGATTCAATACGTACACCGAACTGCACCAATTCCACGGCGAACCCGGCTCCTCCACGCCCGATCCTTGCAGGACTAATAGGGATCGCAAAATAACAATATGAACTGTCAGACCACCGCGCACTAGGAAGGAACGCGCTGAGTTTTGAGGTTATGCCCGGGAAAATCGTTCCCGCCAAACCCGCGTCGGGAAACGAAGGCAAGGATGCGAGCGACGTTCGGACCGAATCCTTCGAGATTCGAGGCGAAAAAATGCTGGACGCGGCGACACTACTCTCGCACACGAAGACGAAGAGTCACTGACATTTCAAACTAAACACAACCGAATTGAAGAGCGCGCTTCCATTCTAAACATATACCGCTTCGTTCGCAAGCGCGGGCAATACAGCGCTCTCGCTCTTGCTAGTGGGTTTGCGTATGTTATACCTTTCTCTGTTTGATTGCGAGAAGGCAGTGGTCAAAGATCGCCGGTAGTTCAAAAATCGAACAGTTTATTTTTAGTCAGATAATTTTGCAATTACGACGTCAAGTCTAATATTAGTTTATGTGTTTTTTTGAAGAATGCGTAGTCATGAAGATCTGGAATCTTAACTAAAGAATGGCACAGTATTTAGAAATACAAATGATTATAGCCATAAAATACGTTTGCATATTTGATTTCATTTTCATACTAAATTTGTATCTTTATATGGCAGATCAGGTTTTATACACAACATGTTTACGATGGAATATAGTAATAATTATTAGTATCATTAACATTTAAGACATCTAAATTTATATAAATATAAATTATATTGGAGATGTTAACTAAGCAATGTACTATCTTCCGTTACTTGACACTTTATTTTTATAATTAAATTAAATAATTTATAATTTTATCTTTATTTTTCATTAACTTCTTAATCTGCTACATTGCGCATTTAATTAAATGCCGATAAATCGAGTTCATGAGTTCGTTCACAAGTTTCGATAAGTCTTTAACAGATGTTCTTTAAAAAAAACATTTCCATTATTACTTTTTCTCAAAAAATACGCTTAAATTATTATTAGTCGAAATTTGATGTTTCAAATTTCAGGTCTACTATTTTTTCTTAAGAACATTTTCTTTTAGTAGTATGGATAGTGCATCTACTTTGAATAAAGGATTTGTTTTTCTCAGAGACTCTCCGTGTAAAATTTATAACGTAAATACGTTAAAAATAGCGTGTGTGAAATAGTGCGATAGAAAGTTTCGGAACATTTTGTAGATGGTACGAAGGTGGGGATATACTATACAAGAACGTTGTTTCGGATATGTTGGAAGAAGCGTGTAAGAAATACATAATTTATGCAGGGGTTGTATGATACATGTTTCTGAGATATGTATCGCGGGTATTTATCTAAGTACCAAAATTCATATAGCAATGCTATTCTTTACTGTAAAAAGCTTTGCATTATATACGAGTATATAATATTTTATTTCGTTATCAGAACCATCGAATGAATCAACAAAATCACTTCAAATGTTTTCAACCCCACACATATTATGGTTTAATATACTCAGACCACTCTAACCACATTGCGATTCGCATAAGTTTGTCTCTTTTTACAAAAACCATTCTACGTAACGTATATCTGTCTCTGTCGCGCCGAAGAGATTCGTGTACAGCCGTCACTGTTTGGCTCACGTAGTAAACCCTTTACGATTTTACTATAAAACTATCTCTTTTTAGCGAGGAGTCAATGCTTCTTGGGTTGACTGAATCAAGTGGAGTCGTTTGGCTAACAATATTATTTAATACATTAAGTTATGAAAAATAACTTCACGCAGGTATTATATATTCAACATGGTGTGACATCATTACTTAATATGAAGATACGGCTTTATATGCTGTACTTAACATATTTGATTAATTAAAAGTACACTGATTTAATTAATAAATTTTCATTGAATTTTGACGATAAGTCGGTATTGTATCTTCTGTAGTTTCTACTAGATTCACCGGACATTAAAAACTTGAAAACAAAAGAACAGTTCTCGAAATTTAATGTATCGAGTTCTTTTATCTGTTTTTTTCGAACAGCCGTGAAGATACTAATGAAGCTTGTATGACGGCTAAGCAAAAAATTATACAAAATGTTGTAATATTAATATACAAAATTAAAGATCGATTTTTGCCATTATTCATGCATCAAAATATGAAATATAATTTTGAGGTACTAACTTATCCTACGAGAAGTCAGTGGGATTTTAGAACACAAAATAGGCAAGAATTATAAAGATGTAAAAATGTTCAAATAACTGCCAGCACATGTGAAGTAAGCGACTAGTCTTGATACTTTTCGTTGGTTAGGCGCGGAATAGGTAGTATATAATATTATCTGCTGATTATTTCATGTGTTTATTTCCTTGTGTATCTATAATGTTTTAATGCTAAGTGATATACGATGTAATTAATAATTTTCTCATGTTTTACAAAGTGTTGCATACTAGATGTAAGAAATTTTTTACTACTAAATAAAAATATACCATTTGTGAATGCAATTCTTATGCACGACTCGCTAGAAAAATCTGTGTTGAGTCGCTCTCTGGACGTTCCATTTATTCAAATGAATCAATAGAGCTTTGCGTACTTCACCTAGGTAGGTACTTACTTAATAATAATTTAATTTTATTGATGGTGACACAACGCACGGTTCATAAAATCTGTCACCTGACAACTTCGAAAATAGACAAAGCAGTCGGCCTTTAGTCATGAACGTTATATTACGTATTTAAGTCATTTTAAGAATATATCTGATTGGATATTTGTTTATAGATATTTGTCACGTGTTCAATAATTATTTATTTCGATTCCGAAAGGTTCTTTTAATGTCATTGTTAACGTGATTTCGCATAAGTAAGTTCGTAAGAGACGAAATTTTTTGTCAGACATTGAAAATATAGTTATAATATTACATATACATTGGTTAGAGAAATATTTTATTTAATAAATTAATTAAATTTACAACAAAATTACACGGAAACATTTATTATATAATTGAACTTTAAAATTCCACAAGATTTTTCTAGATCGATTTGTAAAATCCACCTGTTTATTCAATGTATCCAAAAACTGACCTTACTCATTGCATTTAGCAAACGGATCCATTCGTTTCATTACTTTCATACATGCCTTGGCTCGGAAGATAGTTGAACTCTTTGTATTAGACCTGTCCCGCTCTGTTCAGTATTTTTATTGTGTTGCTCTCTCTTTTAGCTATGGACAGCGATTCAGCAAAACACGGTAATTAAGATATATGTAATTTGAAAGCGCGTTTTTGAAAATAGAGTTTTATAATGTAATAAAATCATTTACTTTAACGATTTAACTGTATGTGTCAAGTATTACTATTAATTTGTCACAATGCTGGAAAAAAAGGGTATTAAAATGGAGAAAGTCTGACTATTTAGATTTGTCATTAAACAAAACACATCAAGTGTCTTTGACGCATTTTCTTTACAGATAGATAGAAGATCTAAAATAAAAATAAAGATTTATTCAAAGAATTCAAATTCAATATATTAATTTAATATAATTAAACTTACGTACATACTTTAAGACAAATTTTTCACATCCATTTTATATATTGCTTCTGAGGTGAATGCACATTGAATACATTTTAATTTTAATCTAAACACACTAAAAATTATAGTAAAAAGTTATTCTTTTTTACACATTTTTTTGGATTACCGAATTATTAAATTGAAATTTTGTTTGTCAATAAACCCTACCTATGTAACCACGGATCTAACCCTGCAGTTTTGCTTGTGTAGTGAGTGATCACTTGTTTTACACTAACACAAAATAATACAAATTAGATAAACTATTTATAATATACACAGAAAAAAACATCTAGGTATCGAAAAAATAAAGTCACCAACCGGGAATTGAATTTTCTGTTGCCGGTACACCGACTCGGTACTGCCTTTGTCAAAATTATGATCTATATATTATATTTTTTAGTAATAAATCAATTTATTTCCGTTGAAAGCTATATATTATATATTATGCATTATTGTAAAGTTTCTCAAAAACTTTAAATAGAACATGCTAAATGGCGATGAGTTTATCAAATTTGTTTAAGTTATTATAGAAGTAGTATCGCACACCTATATTAAAACTAAGACAACTCAAAAAGTAATTTTTCAGTAGACAAAACATAATTATATTTTTCTCCATTTTTTATTATCAAAGTTATGAAACTAAATAATATTTTAGGTCATGAATGTATCCTAAAATGATCCTATTCGAGAATTGGGGTTAGGAGAAGTTAGTTGCGTATATAACACTGTAACCGAATACAATAAAAACTCAAAATTCTTGTTTTTTTGAGTTGCCTCAGTTTTGATGGTGTGCGATATATATATTATTTCCATCAAAAGCTGTATATTATTAAAAAATTCATACTAAAATTCCAACAATTGTGAATTTTTTATTTTTTACTGCATTTTATCGCTTGCGAAGTTTTTCCCATCCTGTCAAAACTTTCCCCCGAGTAGCCTTGCCGAACGAGCGGCGAGGCCGATCGCGCCCGACCTTTCCCGAGGGCACACGAACACTTCCGACCGCAGCCGAGAGCGCCCGAGCGCCTCCGGACGCGGCCGAGCGCACCCGAAGGCGCGTGCCGCGAGCAGAGTGAACTTGCTGCGGAAAAATGCGCGCGCTTTTCACGGTGCACGGAGATTTTTTTCAGATTGATCTATATCTTCAGGAATTTCAGTTTTTATCTATGGACGACTGAAAGGTTTAGGCGGGAGTGGCAGAATCAAGTTCACAACTGATCGCAGCGATTACCGGCTACTAATGAAAGAACCATCTCACATCGTTTTAGTCTTCAATTTTGAATGAATCAACATGTTATTACCGATGTATAAACAAGTCGGATGCATTACTCAATTACAAATTTGATTCTGTCTGATCGAGAAGATGGCGTGTTACCAAACCGTAATAAATTTTGAAGTTAATGAAGATTGAACACACTTTTGACGACCTCTGTATATTTAGTGAGTTCTTTAATCTCTCACATCTTGGGACAGGGATTCAACAGTAAATAACCTCGATGGTAAGGTCAAAATCGTGATTAAATTGACCTCGCGGTTAGTTCAAAGGGCGTACTCGCGAATACAACGCGAGTTTAAGGACACGTAAAAACTATTTTGAGTATAGATAATAAACCAATGATTCGATCATAGGCAAGTAATATTTATTATATTATATATGAAGAAAATATTTTTAGAATAAGTTTCAATGATTTTTACCTCGTGCCCATAAATAGTTCGTTGCCTCTCAATGAGAAAATCGGAATCAGTATGAATAACCGGTGAAACAAATATATTCATATTCTTGATAAATATACCGTTAATTTTGTGGTTAAGCATAATTATAAGCTTAACAAATTGCAAACATTGTATTTATTTATTGGTACGAAGTAACATTATCATTATTGTGACCAAAAATTATTATAGAAAATTAAACAATATACATACTAAATTAAAATATTCCGATAACTACGATGTTTCATAAGTGTCTAGCAAATAGAAAATAAATATCTAAAAATTAATAGTTAATATACGTATACAAAAGTATGTACAAATAATAAAACTATTTATAAAAATATACAATATACAACGAAAATAAAATTCTTAATTACTTTAATACATAGAAACTTTTTTTAAATATTTTGATGCGCTGTGAATAGAATATAGTACATATCGAAAAGGGCAAGGAAAGTGATCTTATTATGAATGTCAACAAGTCAAAAGTAATTTGAGTATTTGAGAAAAAAGGAAACAAGACACCGTTGTAAATACTTGTAGGAGATGAATGTTTGGAACAAGTAGATGAGTTTGTGTATTTGGGAAGTATGTTCGATAGAAACTATGGAATTATATCTATCGGGAATTTGGAGTCCTGGTACCGACACTGATGTATGGAAGTGAGGCCTGGAGCTGGCAGAAGAGGAACGAAAGAAGACTGAATGCAGTGGAAATGAGATCGCTTAGGCGTATGTGTGGCAGATCTATTTATGAAAGAGTAAATATTGTAAACCTTGATCTTAGTATAGTGAGTAAGATTAAGAAAGGATGAATGAGGAGAGAATGGTAAGGAAGATATATGACGCAAGTGTTGATGGCACCAGAAATAGAGGACGGTCCTGTTAGGATGGTCAATAATCGGCGAGCTTGTATGAGAAAATATTTGAATGTGGACGATTCGAGAACTGTGTGTCAGGACAGAAGAGTGTGGCGCTCTATCCTCTCTGACTACCCCCGCGGTAAAACGGCATAATGGTAAGTTAATTAAGTTAATTAGTCGAAAAGAAAATAAAAATATAACTTAAAAAAATTACCTTAGGTATTTATAAAAAAAAACCTTTACTAAAAGGGGAGGGCATAGAATTACCAATGAGAGGCGAGGGAGTGCCTATATTTTGGGCAGGATCCTAAAGAGTAACTATGCAATTCATCACAGTATGTCAATAAAAAAAAATGTAACGATGCCAAATGTTTATCAATAAAAAGCAAAAATAATATAAAGTATCTGGGTGTCATAGTAGACAGACAGTTAAAATGGAACTAACAAGTATAAAATCTGGTTACCAGAGTAAGAAAACTTATTTACATATTCATTAGATTGAGAAATATCCTATCATCTAGTATGATTAAAACTATTTATTACTCTTTTGCCCAATCTATTTTACAATACGGTATAATCGGTTTGGGGGGGCGGGGGACTTACAAGACTAACCTCTTACCTGTAGAAAAGATTCAGATGCTGGTTTTGAAAGTCATCCTTTGAAAACCATCTATATTTCCAACTTCGCAGCTGTTAACTCTTTAAGGGTTCTCAGTTTAAATAAAATCTTCAAAAATAACGGATTGCTACAAATTCACAAAGACCATTTCAATTCAACAATTTCCGTAAGCGACCAAGATCGCGTGGCATCTTAGAAATCGCCAAATTTAAAACTACTGCTTCTCAACACCATTATGCCTATTAAGGTATAAAAAATTTTAATGCTCTCCCATATAAAATCGACAAAAACAGAAATAAATTATAAAGCCTTCAAATCGCAAATCAAACAAATATTAGAAAACTCCGACAGCAATTGCAAGTTCTAAATGATTATGTTTATGTATATGTATTTAATAATTTAATTCTATATTTATATCTTATTTCTATATGCACCTTTACATTATTTTAAAACTTAAATGCTCCCCAATTCAAACACGAGAATTGATTTCTCTATTGTGTTGGGTAATTTTGTGTAAAAAAGAGTAAATTATAATTAATTACGTTATATATATATATATATATAACATAACATAATATATATATATATGTATAATAAAATAAATTTAAATTAAAAATTAAAAAATAATGGACGGATGGCATTCCATATATAACAATACACATTTATATCGATGGAAGGGGGTAAGGTCCAGAGGAAGGCAGGAAGGTGTATTTGTTTTATCCAGAATAATCTCTCAATAAAACTTTGATCTCTGAGAGTCATTAAGATAACCAAAACATATGGGGTAATGATTCATAAATTGCTTCGCGCTGAACGCTGAACTGTCTTCTTTTTCTTCTTCTATTAAATAGGCAATCCACCCTTCAAGAGTGATTTGTGCCATTAATCAAGTTAAAAACCTTGTTTTATAGAAAAAAGTACAATAATATACTACTATATTACAAGTCAATACCATTGTCGTTCAATAAACTTGCTATTATATAGATTAAACGTGGCGAGTTAAGGGTAAGAAGATGACACAAGTTCACCGGGAGCTGAAATTTTCTATTGATTGTAAAAAAAACCTGTGATCCGCAATGGACAGGCAAAAAAGACATGGTCAAGGGTTTCCTCCTCGGCACTACACTCAGATATTTTATACTGTTCTTTTTGAGGCTTTCCTTTTGGAGAACCAGGGGGTGTCTGAACTGTCTTTAATGTGAAATCGAGTCGAATCTCCGAGATAAATTTCATCCGTGGATACTAGCAAAACGTAGCAATTTTTGGTTTATCTAGGGGAAGGGCGAGATGTCCAAGGTATGGAATGAAGTAACTATATTTTCTTCAGAAACTCCGCAATCTTTTAAATAGATGGCATTCAATATAATATACATCTATATCATGGGGAGAGAATGTGGGGTGCCTATTGAAAATGATGAGGAGTTTGGTCAAAGAGTGTGAGATTGTATAGACAACAGACAGACATAGACACATTCAATGTTATATATGTAGATATTTACACAGCCATGGTTAGTTCGGAAACCACTGAAACAATGGTTGGTTTAGAGTTTAGAATGAGCATTAGAAATGTAAAGCGTTGCGCAGACTGCAGATTCGATCTTCGCTTGAATTCCGTGTTATGTGAAACGAGCATTATATTGAGCCCCCCTTTAAACCTTTCTCCTTGGCTGTCCGCGGAGAACTTTCAATTTCAAAATAAATGATCAACAATTTGAAGTTGCCGAGTAAAAATGTGCGAAGCAGCCGACGCTGGTCCATGTGCTCCTAATTGATTTGATTGGATACTTTTGTCGAATTTTTCTCGGTTCGGGTAAGCAAATTCCGACTCCAACTTGAATGTCCGTAATGTGTTAGTATAAGACAATGGTCTTTGATAGAAAACCTCCTGTTTTCAGCTGTTGGCGAAAGGCACTTCCAATGGTGAAACTTCTCACAGCGGACGCGTCATAGGAGAGTTCTATAATAACGGACATTAACACAGAAATCATATTTTATTTGAATACTAGACCAACAGACAACCTGTTGACGCCAATTTGAATTATTTTGGAAGATTTCTCTATAAATAAAATGTAAACCATGGAAACTCCGAGACGTAAAAAAAAAATCTTAAATGTAAATCGTAAAAATGGTAGAATCAGAGATGATAGAACATCACACTCTTCTGTTCTAGCGTACCACTTTTTCCTCTTTCCTACTATTGCCTCTAACACTCGGCACATATATTTATTTTACTATTCTCTCTCAGCTCATACGTACTACATGCCCAAACCATCTCAGGAAACCTTTCTTAATACTTTACATTATGCTATATATATTTGAACTATCTTTAAACCAAACCTAGTTGATGAAACCAAATTTTCCATCTTTATCATGGATGAAGCAATTTATTAATAATTTATATGTCCTGTTCGATCATTATAACAAGATTCTATGGATCGCCGATCATCGTCTTGCGCAAATATGAACGCGATATATAGAATAGTTCCTGTCCATTGCCTATCCACTACCCCCTTCTCCTATACCCAGTGGTATTCTCTTTTTCTGTGGTGTTCTCTACAGATTTGGATAGTTGAAGTTGAAACTTTGAACTAACAGTTATCGTTTACCAATTGTACCGTAGGCTGTGGAAATTGACGAAGATTGTACTGTGTGTGTTTCGGTTTCTCGCTGTGCGTGCCGAAACCTGTACATCTAGCTATTGTTCTTGTTGTATCAAGTGTATGAACAAGAACATTTCAAGCAGAACAACGGAGTTCGTGCTCTGAAGTCAGAAAACTTGTGGCTCCAGTGAAGAAAAGTCCAGATACCTAAAGGAGCATTTCTTAGGTGGGTCGTGTTTCTTCCTAGTTCTGGTTGGTCCTTCAGCCCCCTGTACCCTATTCCTATTCCTCTCCCAAATTCCTCGTTCAGACATGTCCTTTTAATTTATGTATGTGAAATGTTTAAAATGTTTTCCTTAGTACGGAAAGACCCCAGTGATGCTGGCACCACGAATACAACCGTTTATAATGGTGCATTGATTTACTAATTCCAAATACGATGTTAGTGGCCACGTAAAAGCAACATCGTCAGCCGTTCGCTTTTTGATAACCAAAAATATTCTATGACACTATTTTTATAATATTAGCATTCGTGGTATACGATAGTCAAAAATTTGCTATATCTTTAATTAAAACAAACTGACGCGAGTGCTTCTAGTGAACAAAAAGGCATTCGACATAATATTTGAGATACAGATTTTGTTCTCATGAAATTCTTTGAAGACAACTGTCATCTTTCGTAGTCCCCGTGTACTCACCGTGTCTCATACATTCGCCATCTTGCGCTTCATTTCATGCTCGTCGTACATCAAACGTCAAATGTCATTGACGAACGATCGTCGTTTAGGTGATTTTGAATCTCCCCAGCAACAATTAAAATGGAATAAATGTTAGTAATTTAACACCTTATATTAATGTTAATATTTAATGACAAACTAAACAATTAACTATCACGCGGTTTCTTCGCGGGGGTAGGCAGAGAGGATAGAGGGCCACAATTTTCATTGCTGATACACAATTATTACCTCGTCTCTTCTAACAGGGCCGTCTTCCAATATCACGTCTTCCGCGAACGTCCTATATTTCATTTGCCATCAATACTTGCGTCATATATCTTTCTTATCATTCTATACTCATTCATCCGTTCCATATGACCAAACCACCTTAGTGATCTTTTCTTAATCTTACTCACTATACTAAGATAAGCTTTACATTATTTTCTTATTTCTTCATTCTTTACTCCGTTATAATTGGACCTGCCACATATATTTATTTAATTCTTAACATAGTGCATACATAAGCACTCCTATATATGATCTAATATAAACAAGATTAAGTATTTTCTTTTACTAAAACTTATCTTTTACATATTTAGTCAGTTTCATTTTAAATCTATTTATTTTCTCATCCCGTCTTATATTTTCTGGCATTTCATTAAAAATCTTCATCGCACTATACATCATCGATTTCTGAGATTTGGCTTTCTTCCTAAATGGCAGTCTCAGTCTGTTCCCCCCCTCTTGCACGATGCTCGTGCTATATGCCTAAGAAATCTCGCTTCCAGACCTCACAGTATCGGTACCAGTACTCTATTATGTACCACTTATCTCTCCTCAATGCAGTTTGATGAATTTCGAATGTTGAATGAATATTTATTTTTTAAGGAGAACGCATTCTTATTATAAAGTTGCAATTTTTCAGAACATAGGTCTGTGATATTGTTAATAAAAATTAAATGTATAAATTAGAAAGATATACATATAAAATCAATTTATCGAAAAAATATTGTTGTTGCTACCGGGATTCGAACCTGGATCTCTTCCTATCCGGGGAAATGCATTAACCGATTATGCTACACCAACACAGTAAGTTGACGACAAATTTTCGAACTTATATGTTACATTTTCAAATTGATACATCTTTCGTTCCATTATTTGAAAGCCATCTTCTTTATATTTACGGAATCTCAAACACATTTGAGTAAAATCCTGTAGAAGACGCCAGAATTTGATTTTATGTGTATATCTTTCTAATTTATACATTCAATTTGTATTAAAGATATTTAAATAATTATATCAACTTTACAGAATAGATACCTAGTTGTAGGGATTTATGGTTTTGGATGACGTTCGTGCATACGTGTCAAATCCCGCTGTCAGATCGAGCATTGTGTATACTGGTTTTAGTTTCTGTCTCTTTCTACCAATCTCAATCAGCTGATCTCTGAGTTTAGGTAATCTCCATCTCACCGTGTCTCCTTCCGTGGATGTCTAGAAATTTAGCACTCGCATACGCGGGAGACATTTTATTTAGTATCCAATTGATGAAAGTAATTGCGCGATGAGTAAATAATTACAAATCTATGGTGATTTTAGGTAACATTTGTTTGCATATGTCCAATCAGATCGATCATCATGAATACTGGTTTTTGTTTTTGTAACTTTCTACCTATATAATAGCACATAATATATTATATATTATAATATATTTAAGCACATTGATATTGAAGTGATATCACAGTTTTAATTACAAAGTGACATAAGATTAATAGGTACGTGAGATCATTACCAAACAAAAGTATATTAATTTTAATTTTACAGATATACGTGTAATAAAAAAAGATAACTGGCGGGGGATGCGAGTGCGGGGGGGGGCGGAGAGGCGGGCGAGAGGGTGGGGAGGTTGAAATTATGTTTGAGGTAGAGTAAGAGCTAGGAGATGTGTTTGCGTAGGTAAAATGATTTGTTAAAATCGATAATAAAATTTGTTTTTAAATAATCATACTTCAAATTCAATTATATAAATATCCCAAATACTATACAGTCAGCTTTTTACACTAATAACAAATTAAATATTTATATATTAAATAACAAGGATATTTAAAAAAAATCAGGGGTCTACAAATTAATTTGCAATGATTGCAATCATTTTTATATAGGTAAAACTTGCAGAAATTTTAATATTGGAATCAAGGAGCACTCGAGATGTCTAAATAGCAACGCAAATTCTGAATTCGCCAATCAGCTTTTGGAAACAAACCATTCCTTTGATATTAACAAGGATTTAGAAATTACACATACAAATACTAGGGGTTTATAGCAAGTTAAATATTATAAATAACGAAATCCTTTTTGCGATTAGTCACCTTTTAAATTTGTTTTCATAGTAGTTACCCACCACTTATGCTTTACAGTTTTGTTTTTATCTATGCTTGTATTTTGTATTCAAATCTATATGTTGAGACTCGTCCAATATTTCCATGCTAATAACAACTCACATCACAAGACAAAAAAGAAACTTCTACCCGCCAGTTCCGAAAGCAACAACGACATTTTATCAAAGATTCTACATGTTCTAGCTCTGAAACAGTACAACACACTCTGCACCAACTGGAAATCGTTCATTTCCAATAAGATTACACAAATATGGACCCAATATATGATCTAATTGGGTAGAGATCGATCAGAAGCATTTTTATTTTTATTCCTGTCGAATCTTTATCTTTCTTGAATTAAATAACACCACAACAGCACGAAAAAAACTGACTACTTTAACACAGACCGCAGTCTAGCAAAGTAGCCAGGACAATGTTGTATATATCAGAGGTGGAGTCTACTCCATCCCACACAATAAACTAAGAGTATTTAATTGAAATATAATTGTATCTAATGTTTATTATTTTATAATATAATATATTCATTCACCTCTGTTACAACAAAAATATGTACGTCAATAAATTCTAATAAATAAAATACAAATTTTAATTTTAATATACATTATTTCCTGAAGAAGATATATACCATAGGTGTCGAAACATGTTGATTTATCATTAAATAGTGGTTTAAAAAAAGTGTTTTGTCTTATTATTTATACAATAAGTGGCCACATAGTAAGTTTGCTAACATTGAAGAAGTGATCATTTTTATTTTTTTAAATATTGATAAAATTAATTTCTGTTATGAATGAACGAATTGTATGCGTAAAAGGTTTTACTTCCAGGAATGCGAATGAATACGGTCTGACGGGTCGATCTGGATGGAATGTGGAGAGATATTAATTATAATTGGCAGTCAATACGTCATTTCAGCAATTCTAAAAAGTATCTGGTATTTGATCAGCACCCGCTCTTTGATATTCCAAGGTTTTCATATTTTGGAAGTTTGCTGCATCTAGGTAGGAGTAACCTATTTTGTGTTTGTTATTATCTATTCTTATGTTTGTAATCTACTGCGGATTTCATATTTGAGATGCGGACTCTAAGTGACAGCGAACAAATGCGTAGTTTAATATTTTGAGAGAATAGAGATTTTTGATATGTTTGGAGCTTGAATCCTAGCATGCTATATGCGTTGGAGATAATTTGGTCAATATGACCAAATTACCTCCAAGGTGTCTAATATTCGGTGCGGGTTATGCATGGTATACTTTTTCCCTATTGCGTTGGGCAAAACAATGAAATATATTGAATTGTTTGAGCAGAATATTCCACAAGTTTTGTATACAAAATAGGTCATTCAACTTTTCGTAGGAGCTTCTGTGTATCCGGTCTTTTTTGAGATATTTTTTTTAGCAATAAGGTCACCTTTCCACCTGCGTCGGCAGGGGTGGCAGCAGCGGGACGGGAGGAGCAATCCCGCGAGCGATAGATCGACACTCGACAGACGAGAGCGCTCGACACAGCGAGAGCGTTCGACGCGGCGAGAGCGCTCGATACAACGAGAGCGTTTCACACGACGACAGCGCTCGATACGGCAAGAGCGTTAGATAAAACAAGTGCACCCGTTACGACTAGAATATTTCATCTCATAGCACCCAATATTTTTTCATTAAAAAAACGCAAATCAGCAACTTCATTTCATTTCAAGGAGACCCCTTCGTTCTCTGTGTTCTTCTTATTTATTGTAAAATGTAAGAAATCCGTAAACCCTGTAAAAATTATAATTACATAATATATAACATTTAGAAATTTAAAACAAATATTATGTACAATTATTTGTGTCTGGTACGTCTGTATATATCTTAGTATGTTTGTCACTTCTGATCTAAACCTTTCAATGTTCAATATCTTGTAAGTCGTTATTCAATTTTAACTCATTGTTGATGTGGTAGTTTTGGAATGTTCTTACGCATTGATGCTTTTCATCATTTTTATGTTTTCTGCACCTTGGTTCACCAATTGTTGACCTTAAGTGTATGTAGGTACCTGTTGATCCTATATACGAAAGAGATCGCAGTATCTTTTCTGATTTTTGAAATGTTTGGTGCGCACGTGGTAAAGACTCTTCCATCCGAGGCCAGAGTCCGGCCCATCGAAATTGTTGAATCTTCTTCTTCATATTGCCATGAGTGAACAAACACGCAAACGTCACACTTTTACACGCACTTTTGAACCTTGCAGAGGCAAGATTTAATATGATTTACAATGTAATATGTTTGTAATTATTCTGCTATTTATGGATAGTTTTAAAACCTAACATTTGAAGTGAACACCCTTAAAGCCCACCCTCACCGCACGCAGTGAACCCCATGGCAGATATCGTTGAGCTCATATGCGACGATGACAAATAATCAGGCCTATTCTCAAAATTGCAATATTGAAATGAAGGTGATTGTTACACCAACCCTCAAAAATAGACAGTATGTAAATTAACGTCCGTGTTATATTTGAATGAGAGAGAGGGAGAGAGAGTGAGGGAGTGAGGGAGATAAACGTACCATAATCTGTCAAAACTATCTGTCTATTTTTGAGGGTTGGTGTAACAATCACCTTCATTTCAATATTGCAATTTTGAGAATAGGCCTGAATATCAGTCCAAAGATTTTTTTCAGAATTTCGCACACCAATACCTGCAGTTTCAGAATCGTCAGTGCTTAGGTCAAAGTTCAGGTTTCTGCTCTGTACATCAACACTGGTCTAATAAGTCATGTAAACATGCATTTTATTTTTATTTTACGTGGATGTTAGAACTAGGAGACTTTAAGTAATTAAAAAATGCAACTGTGTTTTTTTGTTTGTTATTCAAACCCATTTTATTACATTTCATATAATCAAAACATAATAACTAATCAGTGTCACAGTTTAAACAATTCATTTCATGCTTAGAAGTAAGATAAATTATTCTCGATAAGCCACTTTTTTTTATTTCTTTTAAATTGGGAGAAAGCGTACTATTTCGTAAAGACCCAGGCAGTTTATTTTTTAGTGTAGAAACAACAAATTCTAATTTCCTAGATCCATAGTTATTGGTAATTGTTAGATTCAAATTAGCTACACCTCTATTTTTTTCACTATGGCTGCTTGAAGATTTTATATTTGAGTTACAGGAGTGACCCCACGATCGGATCCTATATCTTAATTATGACTCTACTAAAGAAAAATAAATTATTCGTAAACCCGGCATCGGGATATTTTGTAGAATCTTCCTAACAACGACCTGAGATTGGAGCGAATCTCATTTATTTGCAAGTTCCAAATAATTATCTGTACACAGAAAGTTAAATGATCTAAGAATAAGATTTAAATTTTAAAAACTTATCAAGCTTAAGTATGAATTAAAATATCATAAAATCTATTTACATCATTAAAATGTACAATAACTTATTTCAGTTTTATGCCGGTTATAAGGTTAATTATATTTGGGTACGATTTAACAGGGATACTTAAAGAGATGCGTGCATTAAAATAAATACTTTACCCCATAAAACGAACTGTTTGTGCGCTATGGTAATAAATAATGAACAATAAATAATTATATCTTTGTTTAATAAAAAATTCCAAACCTAACCTAACCTAAGATAACCAAACCTATCACACTTTGTCCATCACCAAAATACAAAAAATGTACATTTTATTTCATATATTATTCATTTTAATTGTCTTCATTATATTTTTATTTGGATAGAAAATATGAAAAAAATTAAGTAGACTAGCTATGAAGCAAGGGAAACAGTCTAGATATGTTGTGTTGTTTTTTTATTCTACTCATTTAATTTACTTGAGACGCGTTTCGCCTTGTAAGGGCATTATCAATCTAACAATTTAACTCAATAATTTGTATTTATAATTATAATGGGGGACAGCTGTACAATTTTATTTACATGAGATGAAAAGGGACAACATTATTATTCATTGGAATTCTGAGGATTTCTATACATTTTGAATGCTTCTAATTTATTCTAAGGGGACACAAAAACATATATCTCCTGCCGTATGTCTTCTTAGATTGTAAAATTATATAGCTGTCCTTTTCTACAAATTACCCATGACATTAAAATATCATTAGTGTTAAAATGGAGATGCGTACACGGAATGTATTCTTGTATACATGTCACATCAATATTCTTACTATTTTCAAACTGAGCTAAACGCTTGTGCTATGAAAATAGGACTAACTTGCTGGAACGAGGCGCTAATCCCCGACCCCTAGATCACTAGGCCAGCGTCTAAACCATTAGACCAACCAATAGAATGGTTACTTATAATAATTAGAAGCGTTCAAAATGTATAGAAATCCTCAGAATTCCAATGAATAATGTTGTTCCTTTTCATCTCATTCAAATAAAATTGTATTGTTATTGTTGTTCAATTATTAAAATGATGATGCTCTTACAAGGCGAAACGCGTTTCAACTAAATTAAACGAGTAGAATATAAAAACAAGTGTTTTATTTTCGCATTAGTGATTGTAAAGTCCTACAAAGTTGCCTCGGAAACAGTGGACATACGATAGAGAGTGGGAAGAAGCCCGAATGCCGTGATATTCAGGCCTATTCTCAAAATTGCAATATTGAAATGAAGGTGATTGTTACACCAACCCTCAAAAATAGTGTTATATTTGAATGAGAGAGAGGGAGAGAGAGTGAGGGAGATAAACGTACCATAATCTGTCAAAACTATCTGTCTATTTTTGAGGGTTGGTGTAACAATCACCCTCACTTCAATATTGCAATTTTGAGAATAGGCCTGAATAACTAGCAAAAAGATTGAATTCATGCATAATAAGGTATTCTCCGATAGTTGAGGCCGACCTAAAGGCCCGCGTCCACGGGAGGAGACACGATGGGATGAGACTCATTCGTGAACACTGACCATTACCACTCATTCCCGTCGCACACTTCGCTGCTCTACCTTTCACACACCGCAGCTCTTTAAATGTTATTGGTTGGTTTAAACTTTTCTTCATATAAAATGAAAAGTTACCAAATCTCAATAATTTTGTTCTACCTTCCATATTTGTATACCATTTGTATGAAATAATAAAAGTTTATTTTAATTACAGTCAGTTTATTTAACTTTTAATACATTCACTTCTCTTTTTTTAATCCATTTATGCATTTATATAAATGGCTACTCGTATTTTAATACTAGGAATAGCATTTCTCATCATAATTATCGTTTATTTTACGACCGACAACTGCACGAAAGTGTATAAAATTAAACAAGTACTTTCCGGCCTCCTCGATATCATCTCGACACCCGTCCAGAGGAAGCTGCGGCAACTAACAAGAAGGAAATGAAGATAATAGAGTCCTCCGTTGTCGATTCACTGGAAGAGCCGCAATTGCGGTTGGCAACCCTGCTCTGATTTTCCCACTGTCTCCTCATGCGAGCGACACTTGGTTCGATGCCAAAGATTTATGAGCTAATTTTTATGTTTTAAATGTATTTTTGTCGCGTGACATAAGAGACGCCGATCTTGTGGCATATGTCAGATTGGACACACACACACACACACACACACTTGGAACCTGGCAATGAGCGCGTTGAACCAAAAAAGGGTCGACGATTCTTTGACCACAAATCGTTAAATAGTTTTTTTAATGATTTCATTGCAGTTCCTTCCTCGTTATTAACCCGGGGGTCAGTGCAGGCTCCAACCTGGACCATTAAATAGCTCGGTCTGACTAATTTAACGACCCGTTCGTAAACAAAGAAATAGTAAGTACCTTCATCATCGTTACCTTCAACATAAAGTGATGTCAAAGCAAAACGCACGTTTCAACATATCATTTAATTAGCAATATTTGAATACGTCCAAGAACACACAATTACTGGATTTTTACCTAGAAATGCACTGTTATTAAACAAACATCAGATATCTCATAGAGACAAAGTTATTTTTTATTATGTTTAATGGAAAATATATGGAAGTATGGGGTAATTACAGGGCTTACGACCTGTCTTCGGCTGGCTCAAGTGATCACTTTATACATATATACAACGTCCACCAATTCTCACCACTCAATCTCCACAATTATCAAATTTTTTAATGTTGTATATATGTTAGTATGCGGACACGCTTCGAGTACCACTATATCATCGCCATCTATGATCCAAATTTGATAATTCATTTTTCCCATTTTTTTTAAACAGCATATATGATATACTGTGAGAATCTTTTTTTAAAATTATTTAAACAATTTGATAAATGTGGATATTGGGGGGTGAGAATTGGTGAACGTTATATATATAAAGTAATCACTTAAGCCAGCCGAAGACAGGTCGTAAACCTTGTAATTACCCCATACTTCCATATATTTTCCATTAAATATAATAAAAAATAGCTTTATCTCTATGAGATATCTGATATTTGTTTTATAATTTAATTTATTCTTATTACATTTTGACTCGAGACTACCTCCGAGACAGGGATTACGCTCCCATGAGATTCTTTGGAGACAACTCTTGGCTATCATAGTCCGTCACATACAAATCGAGTCTCAAAGATACAGAGATTCGCTACCTCGCACCTCCCTTCACGCAACGTTGTACGCCAAATATCAAATGTGAGGTATAGAATCAAAATCAAACATGTCTAATTTTTATAATTTTTGATTTAGATATCATAAAAATAATACTCGGTGTGTGTGTTTATTTAAACAATTAAAATAGTCACTTTGAATTGATTTGTTTGTTTTATTAATTCTAAATATTTCCGCTAGGAGAAGAATGCCTGAGATAGCTTCACGCTCCAGGCGTGTCATGTGAACAGTGACAGGCGTCGATCTCAGGAAATACCTACATACATACCTAGTACCGACGCTAGTACACACTGCAAGTATGCATACTCGCACTTCTGCTGACGCTTCTAGGACGAGTCGCGATCAAGAGATCAGCCAGAGAGAATCATCACAATCACTACATAGCGCAGACGATTCTCCACCCAGGGTTGCCCTCTCAATGGTACATATCCATAAAGAGCGACACGCGCCTAGATGGATGACGACTAACTCTAGACAACTGAGATATTTATTAAACGGTGAATTAGATAGAATATTAAACGAAAAAAATTTAATCGGCCTTTATTTTTACTCTCGGATATCTTAAAGGTCCGTGTCCACGAGAGGAGATTAAGTTGAGATACATCTCAATACCGTGTACACGTGATGCGATTTTGTTCCGGAGATAAACTTTCTGACAGCGAGATTTGATACGTGCACATACAGGCTGGTGCAAAAAAAGTGAGAACATAATATAATTAATTATAATTCCTAATGTAATTTTTAATGCGAAATCATAAAAAACACCCCATATTGCACATAATCTAGTGGGTTTAAATCTGGGCTGTTCGGTGGCCACATGCCTGGCTCGATGAAATTAACATTCTCACGACGAAGAAAGTTGATTGTATATCTAGCTGTGTGAGATGGAGCTCTGTCCTGTTGTAATGTCCAGTTATGCTGTAATGTTTAGCTATACTCCAGGCGTTATTTTGAAACTTTGATCATTTTCCCAGTACCCCGACATTTTTCAATTCGCAAATTTTTGATCAGAATCAGTGATTTTTGTCATTCTGGGCAACAATTTGAAAAAACCGAATATAAACAATGGGAAAAATAATAATCAAAGATGGCGACCGGAAATTGTCGAAATTAAATTGGTAAGTAAGTAAATTGATAACCTATTCAAGCTAGTGTTGATATACAGTTAAACTAATTTTGATGTAATTTACGAAATGTCCTCACTATTTTTGGGCCAACCTGTATACGTCCCCTAAAACTACCATAAACCTTAACAACTATTTATTCTGAACAGGGATACACGGCATTAAACGTTAACGTGAAGCGTTAAATTACAAACATTTATTGCGTTTTAACTGCTACTAGGAGATTCATTACCCACATGACGACAATGACATCTGACGTCCAGTGGCGTAACTACAAAAATTGGAAACCAACGTGAAATGGAAAAGGGGGCCCCCTGTATATGTATTGTACGTAAGATGTAAGAATTCTAAGTAACACGTGATCTTATCCATTAAATATTACCAACAAAATTTGTCTCCCACAGGATTCATACTTTCATGAAAAAACTAAAAGTGTGTTTAGGTATTTTTATACACTGGCAAAAAAAAAGAATCTTCTTCCTTCATTTAACAGCGATTGTCTGGTCTCTAAATCGTTACATTAGTGAATAATTACTGTTCATATCAATAATGTTTTTGCGTGTTTTCATAGTGTTTAAAAAATATATATTTTGGTTGAAGTGGAATTTGTAAATGATTATTCCAATTATTATTAATTTGTAAATGGCATAGTTACGCCACTGCGTTTTTACACACGAGCGTGAAGTGAGGCGCGATACGGCGAATTCCTGAAACTGAGTTATCTCCAATGTATCAAAAATCCGTATCTCAGCTATTGTTTCGTGTTAAAAATCTGTTCGGTGGACATGGGCCATAATTTTTGATCTCTCGTTTGTTACATAGCTTCAAGCTATGTATACAACATTAATAACAATTGTCTGTGTATTTTTATATTATTGCCAACATTTCGACCCTTAGAGCAACATTTTGGGCTAATTTGATTTATTGCGTGAAATGTGTTCCAAATGCATTATTCTTTATTTCTTCCATACACACCGACTCTATTTAACGGATATTAAAGGAAATAGCAAGTTTCAACTGCATCAGTTATTTATTTATATTTATGGATCATTATTGTTAATTTACAAAGTTTTAATATTATTTTTAATTCCCCCATCTCACAGTGGTCATTGATAATACTAAAAATAAGTTAAGACCTTAAAACTGATCATATTTGCATACTCAAAAAAAAAATATATACGTGAATATATGTTGAAATCCAATCAACACTTTTGAGCTCATTATCTCGAAACAGTGTCATTGTCAGATGGAACCTTGTTATTCTGAGGGGTCGATTTGTCGAATGCATTCATTATAAATATATATATTACGTACAGGCATAAGAAGTACGTCTCAAGTTGTACACCTCCTAGTAGATTGTTGGTGGTCCAAGGGAAACTCTTAGGTGACAATTATAATCTTTATTACACGAATAATACAAATCAGGTACAAGGTTTATAACTAGTCTAGTCTAACACGCGCCTCGCGCGCGTCACCCTTTTATCCCCGCTCACACACACGTACATATATTCGATCTCAAGGACATCACAATATAACTATATGCTTACACTATAAAAATAAATATTCCTGAAAGCATTATAAATATGTTCCAATAAGACTTTTTTTTTCTGTACATAATTATACTTAAACCTATTTCTATCACGTATACACGGCGATGGAAAACATAAAAATTAATTAAATATCGCAAAAAAAAACGGTGTACATGAAAATTTGAGCTCTGTATGTGTTATGTGTTTTTAATCATTTTTCTGGTATTTATTAACGATCTGTTACACACACTGATGTAATTGTTCTTTCTAAATGAAAAGTAGTTTCGTTCAGCCCTCTACCATCGCAAGTTATTTCTCTAAATTCCAGCAGCTTTCTTCATGCACACTCGTGCACTCTCTCAAACAAGATTTCCTAGACCCGTTCCGCTGGTGTTCACGGCGGCGTGGGCAGCAGACATCGTCCTAATCACTCCTGACCTAACCTCCAATCAAGTGGAAATGCTCCGCACGCCCGGCCACAACTTGCTGCATCGTCAAAGGCGAATCGGGTATGTGTTATCGTCCGTCGTACGGCGGGTTTCATAATTAAACTTTCGCCAGAATTTTTATTATGACCCGTATCCATAGGTGAGTAAAATAATTAATAATTTCATCAGAAGTGCAATACACGAAGAAAAAAATTAATCAAAATTCAAAATAATAATAAACATAAAATTTAAGCTAAGCTAGTAAAACTATTCATCAGTCATCACTGAGTTGAGACACAAAAAATTGTAATAATGTAGTCCTATAAAGAGTTAAATTTACAGCAAAAATATCAGATTATTTCCGTATATTCATTCCCCAAAGAATGCAATCAGGGAACTGCGGAGTTAGCTAATGTATGTGTTCTGACATTACCACTGTAATAAAACAATGAATTGTGTCTCGATCGCCTCAATGGTGCGTGAAAGTCAAGCAGACCAACAATCTGGGGGCAGTCTATCATACCATTGATGATTTATAAGAGGATAATGCTCCCATGGGTTTTATGCTCGTGAAAAACTGCTGGGGTCGAAGATACTGAATCAACGAAGCGAACAACTAATATATAAAACTATAATAAGACCAGTGGTCGCCAAGGTTCCCTCTAATTTTCAATCACAGTGTGCGCAGAAAAAATATGCAATTTTTGGGACCCGTGCATAAATTACTCTGCTAGTATAAGGCTACTAAGAGGTCCTAGGTTGACCACATTACTAAAGAACTATTAAGACGCACAAATAAGTCAAGAGAACTAACAACAACTATCAAGTAAAGCTACATACTTCGGACACATTCTCCATAATGAAAAATATGATATTTTACAACTCGATGTTTCGTTCGACGGTTGGTGATTTTTAAACGAAATAAATGTTTGAAATTTAACACCTTATATTAATGTTTAATGAATTATGTCTAACTTTGCAGAATATATAGTTTTAGGAATCCTTGGTGAACTTTGACGAATCCCCTTCAATTTTTTGGGTTTCTTGCGAGAAGGGAGAATAGCTGGGAGAAGCTTGTTGTGGTGAGCCACGTCGAAGAAAACCCCCCACCCGGCACTTCTCTGGTGACAGTCCTACAATCTGCAGGATGCCGAAAAAAGTGAAGGAGTATAGTCAAGAGGGCGTGCGTTCACGGAGGTTATCCTCAGTCGTGACGGACTGACGTGGGCGATGATGATTTGTACGTCGAATCTCGCTGTCAGATCGAACGTCACATATGCTAGTTTGAATTTTTGTCTCGTTCTACCGATTTCAAACGTCAAAAATGACATTTTATCGCCTCGTAAATAGAATTTACATATTGACGGTAGAATCATGTATTGTGATATGTGATGCACGCGAAATTCAACTGCCAGAATTGGAAACGTCCTCTGTTGACAAACATAAATCTATAATATGTAAAAAAGAAAACAAGCAACATTTAAAAAACAGACTTTTATTCTGATTTAGGAATGTTAAAAAAATGTTGTTACCTATATTTCTTGGTCAAAATTAAGCGATGTGAATTTTTGTTCATTTTTTTTACTATATGTGTTGTAAATATCATATTCAAGTGTGCAATTTCATGTGCAAACAGTGGCGTGCAGTAGGTATAGATTGAGGTTATGCTGTTACCAATAACATTATTCAATCGTATATAATATATTATGTGTAATACAATATATGTACTTTCGTTTAACCAACGCCTTAAAACAAAATAAATTTATAGTTTATACGACTCTGCCATGTATTTATTTGTAATTTTATAGTACTATTAATAGTGTTTTTAACGTAAAATCATACCTTCTTACCCATATAAAAAATATGGACGTTTTTAAGAACACTTTGTATGACTGAACGTGATTCATTTATTGTTTGAAAATCCTTCACGTAATAACTAAAGAAAATAATTATTTATATTAAAGGATAACGTAGGAGATAGTTCTGCCAATTGCTTTTTGTTTTTCCCAAATCAAAAACCAATCCATGCACCAAATTTAAAGAACAATCATAAAATCAACACGTTAAAAACAGTACGATAGTAAAATTCACGAATTAATAAAAGAGGAAGTAGATACTTCAATGATTTGCACACAGTTGTAAACCTTTCTAATGTTATTATGTTAAAAAACAGCTTAGGCAACGATTCCATACAAAGCGGACCAACTGAAAGGAATTTTCAAAAATATATTAATGTATAGTAAATAATTTAAAAATAAACATATGATAACATATATGCTGTTTAGAAAAAAGGTAAAAATGAATTATCAAATTTGGTCCATAAATGACGATGGTACTCTAAGCGAGTCCACACACTAACATATATACAACTCTCTATACGAATCTAGCTGTCAAATCGAAAGTCGTGTACGCGTGCTTGAGTTTTTATATGTTTGAGTTTATCTCCAGATCAATATATAAGAGATTTATCTCGTCATGGACCATTAGTGTGTTCTAATGGATCAGGATGCAGGCTGTATAAATGGTAATGTCCCCCCATGCCACTGCTATTACTGCAGACAGATTGTTTTCAAACATAACGACTTATATTATTTTTATTATATTATTAGATTTATTAAATTTAATATTGTTAGTCGTTTGTAGAACTTTTAACTACCTTTATCATAAAAATGCACACTCTCGCAGACGGTAGGTTTTACGCGTTCGGAGATACTAAATCTTTTAATCCGAAATATTCCGTTTATGGTCAGTATTTTTATCAGCCACTAGAGTTGATACAGCCAGAGGTTTTCAATCTTTTCGTGCAAGGTAATCACTACAGTGTTTCATATAAAAGATGGGCACCTACAGGAGTTTCGGGAGCTTATGGTAAGTTATAATAAGAGTTAAAGATAGTTCACCTCCAGTAATATCACACCATCATTCATGTTCGGATATCCAGGGTGCAACAGATCTAGTCCACAATATGTTATGAGTATTTTACCTGACTATATTACGAGTCGAAAATGTTCAAGGAATATGTGCAAATTATGCACTGTTACGAAAAATATTATTGTTTGGAATTTTTACATAATCATGTTAAGCTTGAAGTCTGCGTACTTCGAAATAAATATACCTCTAAAAAAAACATATCTTACATATACATTTTGCATGTGTATTATATAGTTTCTAATAAAATAAATAAACAGGACTACTCACTGAGAATAGAACAAAGAAGTAAAAAAATGAGTTTGTTACATGATGTGAAATTAAACGCACGGTTAACTCTGAAGTGGCTCGCTGGAGATGCTGTTGAGTAGCGATGCTGGTGTTAGGACGGCCTGCGGAGAAGTAACCACTACACCTCAAATTGTAGTCAGATTCTTGAACTAAAAGTAATATTCTTCATTTGTTCATGATTGCGGGATTAAAAGGAATAGGTCATTAGATCCCCCGGAACGATGACCTATTAAGAAATGAAAGGAATCTCGGACATTTCCGGTAATTTATTAGGGTGTGGGTCTCTCACTGGGGGTTGCTGGGATGGATGATGCCGGGAAGGGCAGTGGCTAGAGATATCTAACGCATAAATGTGACGTCTATCCTCCCCTTTTGGGGATGTATGATTTCTATAGCTTATTTCTGGCTGCCTTCTGAATTGAATGTGATAGCGAGTGTCACGTCAAATTGTAAGTAAAGTAGAGTAAACAACTCTCAACTCTGTAAATAAATAAAAATTCTTCATTTGTAAAAATATTTTAAGCATTTTTAATTATTTTCATTACCATAACAAGTTAGCCAACAATCGTTCAAAGGAATAAAATCTATGACGTCAAATATTTCTTAGGTTAATGAGAAAACTATTTACTTAAATTGTTATTACACTTATTTTTTTATTTTATATTGTTAACTTTGTTTTATTAACTACTTACCTACTACTACCGATTTCGAAAAATATCATTTTCTTCTTCAGGATGTCAATAACTAATCAAAAACACATGTTATTGTTTCCTTAAAAGAATCTATTTTTATAAAAATATATTATTTAAGAAATAAATTTAGTACCTAACTTAAATTGTAACTTGATACAAAATAACTAGAATAAATTTTAGAATGACTTTTGGTTAAATTCGGTTGGTTGATTATAATTTTTGATTAGTTATACACTCTTTATTTAGCTCCAACGATTCCAAATTATTTAATTTACGACCAACATGCAAAATAGATAATCCCATTTTTTTACAAAACCATAACAATTTTCTATCAAATGATTCTCGCTTGAATTGTGTGTCAGGACAGAGGAGTGTGGCGCTTTATCCTCTCTGCCTTCCCCCGCGAGGAAACGGCGTGATGGTGAGTTAGTTGATTAGAAAATTCTGAAAACCCACTATTATTCAAACATCTCAAATGCTCTTTTACTCTTATATTAAATAGATGTATTTTAATTCATTAAGTGGTTAATAAAACAAAGTTAACAATTTTAAATAATGGATTTTAACCATGAAGTTAATTTTGCCAAACTTAAAAAAAAAGCATATTACACTTTTAAAAATTATGTATGTATTTTAGCTATTTTTTATTATATTTAATGAAAAATATATGGAAGTACGGGGTAATTACGGGGTTTACGACCTGTCTTCGGCTGGCTTAAGTGATCCTTTTATTTATATATATATTTTATAACGTTCAACGATTCTCACCCCTCAATCTCCACATTTATAAATTTTTTTGAAAATTGTATTAATGTAAGTTAGTATACCCCATACTTCCATATATTTTTCATTAAACATAATAAAAAGTAACTTTGTCTCTATGAGATATCTGATATTTGTTTAATAACAGTGCCTTTGTAGGTAAAAATCCAGAAATTGTGCTTTCTTGGACATATTCAAAAATTGCTAATACTTTTTATCTTCTTTGTATATTAATTTTGTGCGTGAATGTGCATCAGGTGTTTGAATGCAGACGATACAACCACCGTAACAACAAGTGCCCGCAGATTATTGAGATTCCAGTTCGGGCCATCTTCCAGAATCTGGTTGAGGTATTTAGGTAGAGTCAGGTATTTCCAGGAGGTCCGCGATGTCTGCTTCTTCGATAAAATAATTCAAAATATTAATGTACACTTTATGTATATTTTCGCTCTTCTGGGCTTTTACAAATAATTGAACAGCTTGTACAAAATAAAATAGATTTTAAATACAACACAGTAAAAGTCAATATAGGAATAATAATTAAAGTAACTATATATTTAATGTATTTAAAATATCATGTTCTGAATAATTACAACTTCACAATAAGAATGTGTTCTCCTTAATAATATATAAGATGTATCAATGTGTCCAAAATTTAATAAAAATGAATTGTTAATTCTGACGTCTGCTATCGGTTTACTCAAAGGTATTTTAGATTTCGTAAAAACAAAGTAGATGGCTTTCAAATAATGGAACGGTAGACGCATTCATTTGAAAAAGTGTAACATTTGGGTTCGAAAATTTGTCGTCAAAAGTACTCTCGCTGTAGCATAGTTGGATAATGCACCTTCCCCAGTTTGGAAAGAGATCCAGGTTCGAATCACGGTAGCGCAACAAAAATATTTTTCGATAAATTGATTTTATATGTATATATTTCTAATTAATACATTTAATTATTATTTATCATATATAATGAAATTTAAAAAATACTTGCTTCACTTAATTTTCTCTTTACAGCGATGGTCTGGTCTCCAACCCGACACAGTAGCGGTCCCCTACTGTTTTATTATTTATTTATGTATTCTTAATATACGTACGTATTTTACATTATAAACATTCTTATAAATATACAAAAAAGGCGAACAAGCTTCATAATGTAAGAGATGTTCACTGTCTCCTTAACTAGAACGAAGTCTGTACTAAAGGAGACAGGTTCATCCGTTGTCTATCGTACAAATATGAAAACCATTATTATTATTAATACATATATATATATATATTTATCTAAACCAAAAATATTAGGAATGAGGTAAACAGAGTTTTAAAAGAATTCTAATAACATAATAAATAAGTAAAATCCTCTCGCTATCCCGAGATTGAAACACTATGCAAAACATAAAAATGAATATAAAAAAATGATGTTCTGTTCGTGTGATCATTTCCATGAATCTTTGCTCAGTTTCCTTTCTGCCAACACCCAATAACCAGCTCCTGAGATGGTGTTTGAGTTTGTCCATCGAGAATTGTTTCATACTGATCGGCAAAATATTATAGGCTTTGGGGGCCAGAAACATATATATATAAAGCTTATTTTCATTTTAGGCTTACTTTTTTTTTCACTGTGTACATCAACAATGTTTTCAATACACTTTGTGTGCCCCTATCTAACGCGGATCCCAGTGCACTGCATTGGCATAGTTACGCCACTGCATCGAAGCCTCTCTAATTTTAACAATTTTAAGATTTTCGGCTCATCATACAGGTTATATTTTTTGGTGATATGACACGTGACAGATTAAATTATTTTGTTTATGTAGACAAAACGCTGTGAAGTTGCAACCATTGTAAGAATGCGAGCGCCGAGTAATAAATCTTGGATTTCATTGCTTTGTGGATACAAGGATCTGGGTGTGGTCCAAATGAATGGAATTTGGTTGACTTTTAAGTTTGGTAAATACAAAGAAGTTACACAAATTTTAACAACCGGTTCACGCGAACCTGTTGATATTTGTGTTGTATTTATGTTAATGTTTACATCTTTTTTTTTTTAATGTATTAGTTGTCTTTTTGTATTTTTATATTATTACCAACATTTGCCTTAGGGCGAAAACGGGTTGTTTGATCGCTAGTAAAAAAATATTCACTTCTTAAAAGTACATTCCGTAGTAAACTCATTTTATTCTATCGATAGTTAAATATGGCGGACTTTTCACAGCTGTTTCAAAAGCCATCTGACGCATGGATACTTTAATGTTGCAGTACACGACAATGAATCATTAAATATCCCGCTATTTCATTGATGAGAATTCGTCCGATGACGATCTCGTTGTTTAATACATAATACATAAAAACTTCACCGTCAAAGTGACAGATTTCTAATGCCTAGGCGAAAAAATCCATAAATAATGGATCGAATAAAGAGAATTTCATGATTATTTCTCACGCCTATAGACATCTCCATCTATGCTTTGACAGTAGTAAATTTGATGTATCAACTACCCGCAAAGGATTTTTACTACAGGCGTTACTATAGTAAAAAGTTACCATTGATCACACGACCGGCCCTTAGTCGAATGCGTTTCTTAGTTTTACCATTGTTATATATATATATATATATAACTACGTACTTACACTATAAAAGACATGTATTCAAAATTATTATTCCTATAAGCATTATATGTATGTTTCAATAAACCATTTTTTCTTTGTACATATTATAAATATATTTAACCCTATTTCTATCACATATACACGGCGAGGAAAAACTTAAAATATACAGAGTGGTCCAAAAATAGTGAGAACATCTCGTAACGCATGAGTTTATCAAAATATAATATAATTAATTATTATTCTTAATGTAATTCTTATTCTCAATATTTAGCTAATCAAAAATCATCAAAACACCCCATATTGCATAATCTACTGGCTTTAAATCTGTGCTGTTCGGTGGCCACATGCCTGGCTCGATGAAATTAACATTCTCACGACGAAGAAAGTTGATTGTATTTCTAGCTGTGTGAGATGGAGCTCCGTCCTGTTGTAATGTCCAGTTATGTTGTAATGTTTAGCTATACTCCAGGTTTTGTTTTGAAACTCTTTGATCATTTTCCTGGCACCCCAACATTTTTCAATTCGCAAATTTTTGACCAGAATACGGTCAGTGATTCAGTTCTGCGGTGAAAATAATAATCAAAGATGGCGACCGGAAATTGTAGAAATAAAACGTAATATAGATAAATAGGTAAATAAGTAATCTGGTTAACTATTTAAGCTATTGTTGGTATAGTTAAACTAATTTTGATGTAATTATATCACATTTTACGAAATGTTTTTGGGGCATCTTTATATCGCTAAAAGACAATGTACAAGAAAATTAGAACTCTATATGTGTTGGTGCTCTATTTCCTATGAGTTTTCAGGCATAATTCCAAGGACCCCGTAAAACGGATTTCGGACCATTTGAGTTAAATATGCAGTTTTGTAGATTTTTTGTCAACTACATACAGAACAGTTTGTTTTTCGCGATAGCCACTGAAATCCATTGATATTACATGTTCAAAATCAGGGTTAGTTCCAAAATACCCCAAAACTGACGGAGTATAAGTTGCTATTCCCCCTAAAATGAAATCAGCCAATCACAATGATCACGTGATCTAACACCCAGTATGGCTGCCAGAACGTTATATACATAAAAATAAATTACATTTCAAAATTGTTTCTATAAAAAATGCCGATATAAAAACAAACATTTTGTATATTTGCTTTCAAAATATACGTCTTCAGCCATAGCTCAAAAACACAAAGTCGTTTTAGGGGGTTTCGGAATTAGGCGCTACACATATTTATTTAATATTTTAATAAAACGTATTACTACATGATTTTGGAAAGGGCTGTTACACACACCAATACAATTGTTCTTTCTAAATGTTGTTTTATGTAGACTGTATGGTGTGTGATGGCGTCTCTGCCTGCCCGTGCGGCGCCTCCCCGAGTATCGAAAGTACGAAATTGTACGAAACGTTCGAGTACATATTGGCAGGCACTTGTGGTTGCAGCCGTCCCCCTCCGACAGTTTCCATTTCACCCCGCTCCGTCCCGCTCTGGCCTGGGCGGCCGGCCCGCCAGCTCGGCAGCCGGCTCGCTCTGGCGACGCGTCAGCGACCCCAGTGCTTGCAGGCGCAGCGTAATATTAAAATATTTATCTAATACCGATATTATTACATTACCAGTGTTCAAAACCCGTCATAGGACGGGCACGAAAATCGAACGCTGTTCGTAATTTGAATATGTAATTAAATGTATTAATTAGAAAGATATCCATACGCAATCAATTTTATGTAAAAATATTGTTGTTGCGCTACCGGGATTCGAACCTGGACCTCTTTCCAATCCGAGGAAGGTGCTGTCGCTGTAACATAGTTGGTTATAATGCACCTCCCTTGGATTGTAAAGAGATCCAGATTCGAATCCCGGTAGCGCAACAACAATATTTTACGATGCTGTCGCTGTAGCATAGTTGGTTAATGCACCTTCCCCGGATTGGAAAGAGATCCAGGTTCGAATCACGGTAGCGCAACAACAATATTTTTCGATAAAATTGATTGCATATATATATATATATCTTTTTAATTAACACATTTGAATTAGTATTTAAAATATCACAGACCGTCTGTTCTGAATAATTACAACTTCGCAATAAGAATGTGTTCTCCTTAATAAAATATTGCCTTGCCACGTATTACAATTTTCTAATTTCTATTGAAATTTGTTTTATATTTGAAAAATATTCTTTCATAACAAAAAGGTATTATATCTGGTATTACACATCGTTAACTATTCTGATTCCTCAACAAACAAATAAATTTCCTAATACAAATTAAATGAATCAACTATAAAGATGTGCAGATAAAATCTATTTCACGAAAAAATATTTAATTGGCAGCAGCTACATATTTTTTTCGATAAGTAGATTAGTAGAACTGCGTTGAAATTGACACTGCGACGTAATTCATGTATCTGTTTGCTTTCAAATTTCCCTTCACGCCGTGAGAAGGGGGCACCCACGACATTCCCAGGACCGTTTTATGAGTGAATGCTTTCATATCGGCCTTTAACATTTGCCGCCAAGTCGGCATTTTTTAATGCACCGCCCAGCATAGCACAATGGCGGCGACACACTACTGCCAGATCAAATATACCCCCTGACGACAAATTGTCATCTGTTTATTAATCAGATATATTTTTAATAATACAAAAAACAGTAAATTAGTCATAGAAGAGGAAAATAAACATCTAATTAACTGATAATAAAATAACATCAAGTGGTGTGAAAGATATAAAATACTTAAAAATAGTGAACAATGAAAAGTATGTTTAAACAAATAACGGATTTCTCATAAAGACGAAGCTATTTTTTATTAATGTAAAAATATGGAATCATGTGTAAAGGGCTTACAACCTGTCTTCGGCTGGCATAAGTGATCACTTTACTCAATGTAACGTTCACCATTCCACCCAATCAACTTCTATCATATCATATCTATCAAATTTTCGAATGTTGTATGTATATGTTAATATGTGTAAACACTTCGAATTCCACTACACTATCGCCATCTATGAACTAAATTTTATATGAAAATTCAGTAGTTGTGAGTTCTTGGACATATTCAAATATGGAAAGTGTTTTTGATAGAAACAGAAAGACTGAGAATGATATCGAAAGGAGGGTGACTGCAGGAAATAAAGTGAACGGCACATTGAATGGAATTATAGCTAATGGAAACTTGTCAACCGAGACAAGACTGGTCCTGGTCTCGACATTGATGTATGGAAGTGAGGTCTGGAGCTGGCAGAAGAGTAACGAAAGTAGACTAAATGCAGTGGAAATGAAATCATATGTGGCAGATCCGTTTAGGACAGAGTAAATAATGCTGATGTTTGTATGGTGAGTAGGAGTAAGAAAGGATCACTGAAGAGAGAATGATAAGAAAGATATATGACGCAAGAAGACGTCCGCGGAAGACTCGACATGACCAGGTGAACCAGATACTAGAGGATGGTCCTGTTAGAATCCTCAATAATTGGCGAGCTTGAATAAGAAGGTGTTTTAATATAAATGAGGCGAGAATTGTGTGTCTGGACAGAAGACTGTGACGCTATGCTCTCTGCCTACCCCCGCGGAGAAACTACGTGATGGTAAGTAAGTAAGTAACAAGAATACAACATCATATATTAGCAAAAGGAAACATATATTAGGCACCTAACCAAAAAAATTATCCCAAAACCGAGGCAGTAAGAGAAGGACATTGGCACTAATATATTTAAAACAAATTAGATGAATCACACAAAATTTGATCTATCTAAAAATATATACATTTACCACCGGGACTCGGATCCCGGGACATTCTCTTGCCGGAAGAATGTCTCACTATAATAGAAGGAATAGCATAATAAAGTAGAAAATTCAACGTGAAAGTACTTGGTTAACAACATGTAATTGGTAACGCATTACATTAATGTGTATGTCTTAAAGTAATCTATTTTTTTAATACTGTCTACTTGTTTAGGTAACTCGCGAGTTCTTCACAACGTCTACATTAATTATTTATATATTTTTTATTTTCGTTAAATTTTCTCCGTGCGACCTGGCAGCACCGGAGATAGCAAAGACGTTCATTGCACCCAGCAACGGGGTGAACGACTCTTTCACTCGACCGGCCTACGCCGCCTCTCGCTCGCACCCGCGGCCGGCCGCGTGCCGCCGTCCCGCTCGGGCGCGGTCCGCGAAAAGAAATTTCTTCTCGCACACAATGTTACGTGTGTCGTGTGAGCGTTCCCCAGGGCTGCCAGGTGTGGGGAAATTAGGATAATATATATCTCGAGGTTCGGTAATGGTATCGAGATTCCTTTAGTCGCGTACCATCCCCCTGCATTACCGTAGGGGTCGGCAGAGGAAGGCAATTAGTATGTCACTACGTTGAACATGTCGAGGAGTAAAATACAAAGTATCCTCGATCAGATAATTGCCTTTAAGTAGGTTTCCATTAAATAAAAACAGGATTGAAATAACAAACACGCTAAGATGCGCACAGATATAATTCTTCATCTTCTTGTGCCCTATCCCTCCAACGGACGTTGGCTATTATGACTTTATTTAGTGTGCCCCGGAAAAGCCAATTCTTTAGCCTGTCACTATTGCACAGTTGTCCTAGTAGCATTAAATAAATACCAACCTGGCGGCGAATGAGCAGGACAATATAGGAGCTTTTGCTTATAAACGGTGGGTCTGCCCTCATAGCCATGATATTCTCCTTCTTCCAGTATTCTTTCTCATACTTCTCCGGATTTCGCATTACATATTGAATTTTTATTGTTTTAATTACTTATTTTTCTTTATTAATCCGAACAGAAACATCTTCATTCGTAACTCTATCCATCCAGCTTCTTTTAAGCATTATTCTGTAGATTCACATCTCAAATGCTTCATGTCGCCTTATGGTTTCATCGGTAAGTGTCCATGCTTCCATTCCGTGAAATAATATAGAGAACACATAGCATCTGACCGTTCTCATTCGTAAACTAAGGTTGAAATCATGACTGCATAAAGGTTGCATAATGAACGTAGGTAAATACGCTGAACTCGTACGTATATTGTTATCACTTATTTTGTTATGTTATTGTGAGCAACAAGTCAAAGAATTAGTTCCTTAAGTCTCTCTCGAGAGCCGTGATTTTTAACAGAAAGTTAAACATCGCTTAATTTTTTTTTAAATGACAAGCACACTAAGACGTAACAACCATAATAGAAACAGTAATTAAGTTTTTTTTTTTTTTGTAGCATAAATAGTACATATGAAAAAATGAAGGTAATTGCTTTACTAGACGTAGTCTGTTCTAAAGCAGTTACCTGTACAGTTTTTAAAAGTAGTAAATGTTAAGAGGTAAATACGTATAATGTTAAGTACGTTGTGAAAAAAGTATAATCAGATGTTATAAAAAGATATTGAAGAAAAAGTTATAAAAATATTTTTGTCAGTAATATACAATAGTGGGAGTCAAAAATGTGTGGGTAGCTAGGTTAGCATAAATGACAAATTAGTTTCATTTTGCTTTTTACACACATCAAGCAACCATTTTGTTATTATTGGTTTGAAAAAAAAAAGTTTATTGAGCGAATTTGGTATTAAATTTTGGCACTGAATAGTATTCTAATGCTTTGGATCGGATCATCGGTACGGTATGTCGGTATATTACTGTGAGAAACAAGTAAAATACTAATTTACAATTAATCCTCGATTAGATAAGATTGTTCAATAGGCTTGCATTATATAAAACCAGAGAATGAAACATCACTTGACAAACATACTAAGACGCGCGCACACGTAACATACACAAATAAACTAGTTCACCGAATCAGATTGTTTATTTTACATTAGATATAGATTTATTTTTATGTATGTCTAATAACTTGGCCATGTGTTTTTCGTCGTGTCAATTCTATTTGTGGGCAACATAATTGGTCAAAAAGTTAACTTGTATCCAATTTTTTTTAATTCTTCGAAAAATCTCATTTACAATACTAAAAGAATTTTTTCAATATCTAGAAATATGGCAGAAATACAGGTGTACAAAATTGCGTGTTTTAAATACGATTGGTTTATATCGTTTTATCGTGTGACGTCACATGTTCCGAGTCTACAAGTCGGTATTCGACACTTTGTACTAATATTATTAATATTGGCCGGTACGTACAAAAAATGTGACGTCACACGATGGATAATGATAATACGTGCGTTTATCAAGAAGCCCAACTTTGAGCGCCAATTTTTCCGAAAGTATTGCACATTTTGAAAAAATTAAAAAAACATGGTAATCTGAATTTTTTCCTTATTTTTTTTTTACTTTTACATACTCCACTACCTCATTATATAATGGAAGAAACCTTTGACACTGAGGAACATATTAGCTATGTATTGTCTATGGTAAAGTTTTTAAGCTTAGATGTTAGAACCGCTTTACCGCCTATGGACGAACTGCCAAAACTGGTTAAGTCATCTATCATTGTATCATTTTATCCTTTCAAATCTAAATAGTTTCCCAACGCGTGACACGCAAAAAAAAAACACTGGGATATTATATATAAGATTACAATTATGTAGTAAATATAAATATATTGTTCTACTCGTTTAATTTCCGTGAGTCGCGTTTCGCCTTATGAGGGCATTATCAATCTCATGTATAGTGTCATCAGCTATTGTCAATCCACTACTGGGAGGGCCTCCCCATGTCTGTTACTGTCTTCGGTCCGACAATCTTTGCCATGTCACTTACACTGCTCTGATAACTTCGTGCATCCATCGAGACTTCGAGTGTTTTCTAGGTTTTTTATTTCGAAATGCCATGAATTTTCTTTGGCCATCGATTATCTCTACATTTTGAAATATGGGCAGTTTTGAGATGGATACTTTAAGAAAATTTAAGCCGACGTTTCGGCACGGTAATTCTTGTCATTGTCAAGGTTTTGCCTCAAAAGTTACGGTGCAACCGTACTTGTTCGCGGGAGATATAAATCTCTCACAGTTGAGTTTTAAGGCAACGCAACGACACGTGTCATCATGCCGAAACGTCGGCCTAGTTTTCATCAAGGAAACCATACGCACAAAACGCTATTTAAATTTTAATTTATGACAATATAAATGGATTATTTGAAAAACAATCCGAACAAAAAGTCCACATATGAAGATAATTCGTTTAATTCAAAAGAAATTGATACTCCATTCCTACGTACCTGTTATAAAATAATGTATAGAAGAATACAAAAAAATATATAGGACCGGAGCATTTTCAAAATGTGTAAGTCATTACGAGGAATTTTTTTTTTTTTTGTTAAAAATTGGATCGTCTAGGCGCGTGGCGTTATCCCATTCTTTCAACCATTGACCACATGCACTTGGAAACATATGAAATATGTGAACTCATCATATCGCTTTTTTTATTTAACACTACACCACTGCTCCTACCAATATTACAGGAGGACATTGTGGTATTATATGAATACGCATGTAACTCTGTGTAATATTTTAATATTATATCTACAAACGTCGGCAGCCCTGTCGCGCTATCGGCGCATGCAACAGGCTTAATAATTGTGTTTTAATGGCAGCAGTGATTAAAGCAGCATAAATATGTAAAATATCACGCGTTGCGTATAGATTTGCTTTGCCCATTGTAGTGCACGTGTTGGGAGTGTAATATCTGTCGACGCCTAGGCCCGAGATCGCCCTGCGCGCACCTACACGCTACACGCTGCACGCTGCACACTCGTACACTGCTTAGAGAGCGAGATTCCCCGCAGAAGTCTGTGTTGCGTAACCCAACCTAACTTGCAGTCGAACGAAAACAATACTAACCTAACCTAACCCAAATCGGATTGAAAGTTGATGTGGCTCCAAAACAGCAGTCAAAATGTACTGCGCTCGACTGGGGGCAGCGACATAGTTCAAGATGGCGCCACAGACGCCAAACCGAAGCGATGCCGATAGAAACTTCGTCAACCGTATAAAGATTTGTTTAATGATTAAATCATGTTGCAAAGTTAAAGCGAAAATCTTAAGGACCTACCTAATAGAACTTTCTAGTACCTTGTGTTGCAAGAAGTTTAGAAGTTTATGACTCTCGAATACACATAACCTCATCTAACGTTGTTTGAATTAACTTAACCTAATTTTAATGTACACATATCTAATCTAACTTAACCTAACCTAACATCATCTTACTATGGATAATCTGACTTAATCGCTTTATTTCTATCATTTTTTAAATAAAAAATAGAGATTCTTAAATGGAATACGTGTTACATCAATATTCTTACTATTTTTAAACTAAACTAAACGCTTATGCATTGAAAATAGGACTAACTTGGTGGTCTTTAACTAACTCTGAAATAAGGCTCGAACCCCCGACCACTGGATCACTAGACAAATTTTAACTACTAGACTAATAAGCGCGTCACCCATCAAGCACTCATCTTGAACATGTCTAATTCTCTCGCAGAATGTTCTAGTCTATTCTCAAATAATACCTTTGCGATATTTTAATATTGTATTATAATAATTAATTATAAAATTAATAAATGCGGTATCTTGAATCGAAACAATCTTGCCACCATAATGATAAATTTATTTTAATATACATTATGTAAAACTTTGTTTTTAGTTAGTTTAAGTGACTTTTGTTAGTTAGTTTGAAGTGACCGGTTGCTGATGGGATCAGGCAGGTGCCTATGTTGCGTTCAAGCTTCCAAATTGTACATTACATAATAATAATAATAATAATAATTACAACTCAAAATAGATTACACAACGAAACAAGTTTTTAAAGACTTTGCTGTTTCAAATTTATCTTCCTTATATAAAAAAAAACTGTTTTATTTCATTTTTTTAAAGAGGACAAAATAAAAATCCATCCATCTGACTCGGAGTAAAACTAATGAACGTGTTATTTTTAAAATGTGCAAATTGGGAATAGGACAGAGACATGTATCGTACGTTCATACATACGTTCACAATCCGACCCAAAGGAAACTAGGAGCAAAACCTTAGGATACTTTTCAGTGCCAAAAATTAATACCAAATTCGGTCAACTAACTTTCTTGTTTTGCGCACCGTGGATATTTAACAAATTGCCACTAGACCTTAAATGATCTAGTTATTTTAAACCAAAAATAACAAAGTGGTTGCTTGATGTGGGTAGACAGCATAATGAAACTAATTTGTCATTTGTGGTAACCTAACTACCTACACATTCTTGTCTCCAACTATATTACAGACAAAAATGGTTTTAACTTTTTTTACAATAATATTTTATACTTACATTACACTTACTTACCTTACTTTATAACGATTGTACCTTAACAATTACAACTTCTAAAAACTGTACAGGTAATTGCTTTAGAACAGACCGTAGTAAATTCTATGTACTATTAATGCTACAAAAATAAATAAATAAATAAATTGCTCCTAGACTATATGACCAACTACAAAAATCAATTAAGTTAACATGAAATATAAATGTGTACAAAATTGAGTTTTTAATAAAATATTTAAAAAATGATGTATTCGACATGTTTCGTATTCCCATGTTCTAATTTTATCAATTTCTTAACATTAAAAAAAATATTATTTAGTATATTGTTTCTCATTGTTGAATGTATATATATATATATATATATAACTTATATTTGTATTCATATTAACATCTGTTCTAAATAAAATAAAAAATTCAAACGAAATACAACAAAAATCAGTGGCGTAACTACACCAATGCACCCGGAGCGGTGCATTAGGACCCACGTTAGAGGCCCGAAAGGTCTGCGCCCTATAATACATTTGATATCATTATCATCAATTTGAAGCAATAATTTTTAAAATCCACTATAATATTATCGATTTTTAGTAGTAGGTTATCATCGCCATATAGCGAAGGAAAGCAAGTAGACAGAAAATCAATATAGATTTAACATTTTACCTTACCTATATATTATATGAACCTACAATACACATTCAGGGGGGCCTTTCATTTTGAATTGAGGACCTATGTCTTTTTTCCGTTTCGCATTAGGGCCCAATGGTTTTAGTTACGCCACTGACAGAAAACAATCTAGTAGCGATTGCTTTTGTTAGATAGTGATCGCTTCGCGACTAATGTTGGCCGCTGCACAGCCACGACCGGGGTTTCCGAAAATCTATTTTTAACATTTTTGTTCATGGATTTATACTTTCAACTGAGATGATGACGATATAAATATATGTGTATGTATATCATCGTCATCTATCCGTCTCTCTCATATTTAAGAACTGTGTTTTTATCGATGCAAAGCTCACCATACTACTCTTTCCTGTACACCATTCACAAGATGTCTGTAAACGTTTATATTCGTCTCTCTCTTATTTGCTGGATATATTTTTATCTAGGCCTTTCTCTCAACTACATTTCTGAGGTATGTGTTGTATCTAATAATGTGTCCTATTCATTGACACCTTCTTTTGTGCTTCTTCTTATTTTTCTATGGTATTTATATATCTATGGACCTCTTATCTTGTACTATTCTCAGAACATCCTCATTTGTAATTCTTTCAGTCGAGTTTATTCTTTCCATCCTTCTTCAACACCACATCTCGAATGCTTCCAACCTGTCTCTCTCTCTCTCTCTCTGGCCACTTGTCCAGGTTTCATTTCCATACAGTTCAATGCTCCAGATTTAAATTTTAATGAATTAATATCATTATATGTAATTGACGTGGCGGTTACTTTGTGATACATGATTAGGTATTTTAATTTTCACAACTAAACTTCGTGCTGCATACACGTTAGGTTATTGTCACTACTGCAGTTGACTGCACCTCTCGATACTATAGTAGTGATAATAATCCAACATGTGTGCAGTACAAATTTTAGCTGTGAAAATTAGAAGAAGAAAAATAATTAATTATTTTTTCGTCGATCTGTTTGTACGTGATTTGAACATTTGTTAATTGTATCAAAATAATAATATCTGATAATACTATTATGTTATATTATTAAATAAATATTTTTGCAACACTCTTTCAATTACATTAAAATTATTCATACTGTAATAATTATGTTTCGCGGTAGTCGGTCCAGCAGAAGGTACTCGCGGTAATAAATGAGATTGACGTCATAAATTACGTTCCCATGGTACTTTTCAATTCGTTATTAAATTTAATTAGTTTCAGAAATTATTAAAAAAAAAAAATATATATTTATTAATTTTTGAATTTTTTTTTTATACAACATTATTTAGGTACAATATTTTTTTTTTTATATACTATGCTTTTCTTGGAAACATATGCATGTGTATAGAAATGGAGTGTATATCGACAAAAAATATTAAATGTTATATAATAAAATAATATCATTAGCGATATAAATAATATTATTATTAATTTTCTGGTAAACTATTAAAGAATTTGTTCCTTAGGTGTTGTGCTAATGATAATGTATTGATTTTACAGCATGAAAATACAAATTTAAATCTAGTACGATTTTGGTTTTGCAGACATTTGTCAGTTCGCATTTGGTAGTTGTAGAGAGTAGTTAATTACAATTTATTATGGAGCATCTAACACCTCAATAACACGTGTTGAAGTCATTAAAACATTTTATCTAAATAATAATGGCAATGCTCTAACCATAAATGGTCACATGTTGGAAAACTACTTGGCGGCCGAGTTGGATCGATTGGGCTTGCAAAACGTATGATTTCAATAGGACTGTGCCACCTCACACACTGCCCGAGCTACGCTTGAAATTTTGCGATATTTTTTTCCCGGCCGCGTAATGTCAAAAAGTGATGTTGACTGGCCTCCTCGGTCACCTGATTTAACGGTTCCTGACTATTTTCTGTGAGGGTACTCGGAAGGAAAGTTCTACGCCAATAAGCTAACAACAATTCCGATGCAACAGGACAATATTTTTAATGAAATTGCTGAAATCACACGCGAAGTCTGCGAGAATGTTATGAAAATTATGGTTAATAGAGCACGCATTTGTGCCACTAGACATTTGGCCAATGTCATATTCTATACATAATTGTAATAAACTAAATAATTGATAAATAAAAAATAAATTTAAAAAATATGTTTTATTTTCTAGTTATTTAAAAACAACATCGGCCTGGAACATAATATTCACCTTGTACTAAGAAATACATTTTTGAGAAATTGACACATTATTATGCTATATGTATATTTACTTCAGTCCCTAAAGCATCTAACAAAAAACATCTGGTAGCTCAACGTTCGGCCTTTTATTTTTGTATTCAATATACAATTTGGAATCAACAAAATAAATCAATTAATCGAAGTAATCGCATAACTATAGCTTTTTTTAAATACTTACATCTCTGACGTAATTGTGATTAGGCGCACGTAGCTTGAACATCTTCGACTCATATTTTTAATATTACCAACCACCGAAATAATGCACAATAGGCATGTTTTACCCGGTATATATAAGATATTAAAATATTACTGCTACGTGATTTTATGTTTTAAATAGTCGGAATAAAATTGGTTATATTGTCTTCTACGATATTTACACTTTTGTGAAAAAACGAAAGAATGACTTTTGACATTTATATGCATCCTCAACTGAAAAAAATCCTCGTTTCATTTCATCTGGTACATAATCCGGCACATTAGCGGGGCGTACCAGTGTATAAATATTTTAACGTGTTTTTGTAATACATAAGGAAATTATTTTTTAATTTTGTGAAATTTTTTAGTATACAAGAGAAGAAGAGAATTACGCTTATGATATAATGTTCAAATCTATCCATGAAATGTAATCGTTTAATTTTTTTAACAAATTTATAAAAAGGTCAGAAAGCGTACCATTAAGCACATTCTGTGCAGGGGTGGTATAATAATATGTTGAATCAACAGTCCTTTTGTTCAATGGAGTACAGTAATACCCCAACTTACGCGAATTCAGAGTTACGCGGTTCGTTTGGCGACACTGCCGCTAGACGTTGGCCGTTGACAACACTGCTGCTGGACTGCCGCCCGCTATATTCAATGCTTCTCTTACTGTGATTGTTAGAAACTGATATCGCTCATGTGGTAGAATAATTAGATTTAGAAGTCAATGCTAACGATCTCAACGAGCTGTTGGATTCACTTAGTCGGGAGCTAACAATCGATGGGCTCGTAGAGATGCGTAAGCAAAACGACAATGAAGACACTTCAGACCCAATTCCACAAGAAAAGCACATGACAATTGCAAGCTTGACAGAAGGTCTCGGCTTAATTGAAAATGGCTTAAAAATTGTAGAAAACATAGACTCCAACGAATAACCCGTTATAGTTACAAAGCAAAAAATATAAAAATTATTGGCTTGCTACGAATAAATTCTGCGTGAAAAAAATAAGACAATTGTGTCGTCAGACGAATTTGTTAAATTTTACGAAGTCATCGACATCGAAATGACTTTTTTACGTAAATCTTTTATTTTTTAAATATTTTGTATTAATATGTAATACTGCAATTTTATTAAATATTTTTCAATTAAAACATCACAGACCGTCTGTTCTGAATAATTACAACTTCATAATAAGAATGTGTTCACCTTAATAATAAAAATATTTTTCTTCCAAACTAGTGTTTTTGTTAATCCTTGATCCCGATTAAACAAAATTGTATGTATTTATATGCAAAGTTGTACCCCGACTTACGCGAATTCGAGTTAAGCGATTTTCGTTTGTCCCACCTATCGCGTAACTTCGGGGTATTACTGTATTTCATATTAAATATGATATAATAATTCATTTTCTGTAGACTACGTTGCGTACTCGATAATTTATTGAAATTAAGTCACTTTAGTGATTCAGATGATATACAGTACGGCGATTACTCTGTATCATAATTTGAGATTTTCCGTTGATCGGCTTTCTCTTTTTATCCCTCCTCTATTAAACACTATAGGTAAGAATATACCAGTAATATGAACCGCCATATCGTACACCTATTGTAGAACACACATTTGAGCCCTAATGTGCGTGGCACGCTTGTGAGACCGCACATATAATATTGATTGCGTTCGTACTGCATTCAATCTTGCAACACATTTAAATTTAACACTGACGCTAGATTTTCGCGGCGCGCCGGAGACACGCAATGAAAAACACAAGATTGAATTCGGCTCACATCAAAACGTAAGAGTCTGTACGAGGACGGCTCTATTTTAAAAAAATAAACTTATATTTAATTATTTGTCGCAGACCGATGACAGATGACATTGAAACAATTTATGATTCCCGCCTTTTTCTTATTTTCCTATCTCACGATAATTCAACTACTGACATCTATCGCTGAATAGCATTATACGGTAGACACGAGGACATCAGGTTTCATAATTAGGAACTTAGTAGGATTCAATAATGCGGTCTAAAAATTGTTATTGACAAGATAGGAATTATAACAATTTACTTAAGAAAGTAGCCTAAAAAGTGCCTGGTATTTAACCATAAGAATAATAATAAAGATGGGCAACAAAAATGTATTTAAATAATTAGACAAAATACTTTGTTTAAACCACTATTTATTGATTAGTCTATTTGTTTCGATACCTATGGTATCTTCTTCAGGAAAACAATCTATTCTGAAATTAAAAATACAAGCATAGATAATAACAAAACTATAAAGTGGTGAATAAGTAAAAACTAATATGAAAACAAATTTAAAAGGCGATTATTTGCAAAGAGAATTTGGTTATTTATAATATTTTGCTTGCTATTAACACTTTTTCTAATAACTAAAATTTCAAATTTATCTAACTGTAAACTCATTGTAGTTGTATGTAAATTCCTAAATCCTTGTTAATATCAAAATAATGGTTTGTTTCCAAAATGTGATTGGAAAATTCTGAATAGTTGGTATTTAATATTTTATCTAATTATTTATATAAAATGAGGCCACAAAGTAATTTTGCAAATATTGAAGAAAAAAAAAAGTTTTTATTTGCACGCTTGATAAAATGTGAATAGAAAACTTAGTGAAAATATTTTACTATGTTTTTGTCCAATATCTAAAAACGGCTTCGCAAGACGAACTTAATATTAATACTAGTCAAAATGTACATTTATATACAAAGTTAAGTTTTAGATACGTCCACAAGATTCACTAAATCTTTTATTTAAGTTGATACGGACTGTTTTTGTACACGTTAGTGAGTCTAGAGTAGTTAGCGAATGAAAATCCTCACCACCAGTAGATAAAGAAATAAGTACAGACTATCAATCTCATAAAATTATATTATTTAAACTAACCTAAACTAAAAATCATTGCAATTAAATAAATACTTCATTTAATGAACGCAGATAGTTTCCAATTTTCACAGCTGGGAACTTGAAGGATTATAATCCCATTTCCCATGTAAAAATCAGAAATTTTGTTTAGTACAAAGTAACTCTCAGGGGGTGTATAACGAATTGAAAAAACTTAACCCAATCTATTGGGTTAGATTTAGATTCACTTTGAGTGAATCCCTACTGCATCTGACATTAACTAACATGTTAGTTTAGTCTTTACTTTTATTTGAGTACTGTTTTTATCACCATCTTCCGTAGACCCTTTGTTAAAGACTTGTATGCATAAATATCATCCGATTCTCATTATCAGTTCCAAATGGTATTTACGAATACTACCCAGTATTGGAAGGATTGTTACTAGCGTCGATAGATGGCGTGCGACCTATATATTAATTGTCGAATACACTTTTTAATCTCCCTGATGCAAGCCAACCATTCAATATTGAAATACCGCTTGATAATAAGTGAGTTATATTCAGTTTTTGACTTCCCAGATCCCCCATTTTCTTTCTGTAAAGGACTGCTATTTATGCAGTCACAGTTATTTAAATATATCGAGTCTTGACATAAAATAACAAATGTTTCGCAATAAACCCAACACAACACAGTTGATATTAATTGGGTTACACAGTGAATAAAATTGATGACTGATCTAAATTAACTGGATTAATAGTTTAAGGCTAACCAATTATTAATTATTATTATCAATGATGCAACAGCCTGGTGTAGCCTCAAGTAATTTTTGGTATTCCGGTATGTCCTGCAGTTCGCGATGCCGACTGCACGGTGCGCCTTGGGTAACACCGTCCAGACATTACAGCTCGGGTCTTCCAACACTACTTCGAACAATTGATTTTGCCAATGGTGTTCAGTCAGTACCTTGAAATATGCTGTACTTTCTAAATAAAAAGGAGCACTAACAATTTCTAAGGGCTGGTTGTGTGATCAATAGTAACTATTTACTATAGTAAATAAATTATTAAAAATTATGAAAACTTGTTGTTTGATCGTTAGTAAAAAAATATTTACTTTTCGAACGTACATCCCATAGGAAACTCATTTTACTCTGCGATATCCGATAGTATAAACGAAAAACGATAGTTAAATATGGCGGACTTTTCACATCTGTTCCAAAAGTTATCTGACACATTGATTCTTTGAAAGTTGCAGTATATGACAATTAATTATTCAATATCTCGGATATCTCCATCTATGCTACGGGTGTTAGTAAAAAGTTACTACTGATCGGACAACCGGCCCTAAGTGAGCTTTCCTGTAACAACACTCCATTCATCCAAGATGGCCGACACTCTGTCTGTAGCAGGGGGGCGTCTCATGTGTATAATACTCCTTTTCATTGCACTCTGTAATATAATTATAATTTTTGATAAATTGTATATTTTTGTAATGAAACATTGAAGCAGTATATTCTATAGCAGTATATCTTATTTACTGTTAAATTACAAAAACATGCTTATCTGGTCTCACTAAACCATTCTCATTCATTAACATTCCTTCCATTGAAAATAGAAGCCTGCTTCAGATAGTGGTCTGGCCAGGATAAAATTTGAAATGAATTAATATAGGCCTCAGCCAAATATGGTATTTAATTTTAGATAGTTCAAGGAAGATGGAATACACTTTAGTGAAAATTTTATTTAATTATTTTTGTACAATCAAATTAATTGTTCTGTTTGACATATAGAAAATAATGTGTTATTAAATGCAACATTATGTTGTTCTTTATTTGAAAGTGTTAAATATGGAGTTTATTAAAATTCATTTTCATAACACAAGTCTATTTATTATTGAATTATTGCTATTTGCCTTGACATATACACTCATCCCTTGATTTACACGGTTGGAATTTCCTGGAACCGCATAAATCGATGAAAAAATAAATTATAAACCATAAAACTATAAAACAGCATTAATAACCCAATTTCATAAATGTCGACACACACTCCATATTTTCACTCAATTGGTGTCCAAATATTAAAATAAAAATATTATAATCATTTACCTGAACATACTTTTGAAAATAATAAATGAAAAATTTTAAAAATAAAAATAAAAAAAAGTTTTTACACAAAATTATCTATTTTATACAGATCACATTTCATAAATAAATTGTTTTAAATATTCCTAACTTCTTAATATATAATGCACACACTCAAGTTCCTCATAGCAAGGTGCGCCCACAAATAAAAAGACTTCCCAGCTAACTATAATAATAGTGTATTTTTTGCTTGTATGTTTGAAATAATAACCAAATTATACCTACAACAGCCAAATCACAAAGTATATATATTTTAAAAGTTCTCAGCGAAAAAATTTGTTGTTCTCTATGATTTCTTTCTACGTGAGAGCTGTGTGCTTTTGAAAATTTACTTAAAACTACTAAACTGCCAATCAACACTACAATGTGCCAATCACTACTATTATTTCATAAGCTGGGTCTGTCACTATTGGCGTTACTGTCATTCATGACCACGTCATTGTTGTTGTTGCCTCCATTAGAGTGCGGGGTGCCCCCCTCCCCTTCGCCCAGGTGCCGAGCGGGGACAAAGATTCCCGGAGCGCCCTCGGGCCCTGGGGTATAAACTATCTCTTCCTCATCCTCGTCGTCGTGAGTGTCTTCTGTGTCGTCCGAATCATCGTTGCCTGGAACAAAAAAGAATAACAAAATAATGTAAAGCCAGCATTGAAGGAATTCAGGTTTTTCACATACCAATTTTTTTTGCTCCAAATATTAAAAAAAATGAAATATTCAGAAATATTATAAATTAGTACATTTCAACAAAGTATTATTAAAAGCTGACCTTAAAATTGTCATAAAAGCAAAGAATTTAGAATACTTCAGAAAGAAAAGAATTGTTACATCTGCAATCTTTTATTCATCAAATTTTGAATTTAAATTACTTATTTACGCTACATTTTTTGTGTATTTATGGTTTTCAAATAAGATATGTAAATGGTATGTAGTACTCAAATTTGTAGAATATACTTAAAACATTGTGGTACCAAAAAAAATATATTTTGCACACAAACAATAAATTAATGCATTTTTTATAATGCCGTGCAAATTTTCTGATCATCAAATGATAGTATTCATAATGTACTATTTTTACATTAGACTTTTTTTTTATGTTCAATCAAAATTAATTAGAAAATATCTTTCAAAGAATATGATAATTTTTAATATGTTAATTAATGTTTATATTATGTCTTTGACATTAAAAAGTCAAAGATAGTGGCATAAAATAAAGTAAAATTTATTCCTGTTTTGATTGAAAATATTATAGATGTCATCGGTCAATAAGGAAATTAAGAGCGACAAACATGAACTAAGAAGCCAGCCATACAAGACAACTATCAACTACAGTGGAACCTCTATATTCGTCATTAATCCGTTCCTGAGGGCCTGACCAATATAGAAACAGTTTTTGCCATAACTAATAACTGAAATTCTATTAATTAATTTGTTCCTAGCCCCCAAAAACAGTACACAAATGAATAAATTTTATGTCAAAACATTGTCTTTATTGTACTGAGGAAACATGATGGTAGAAGCGGAAGAGGAGGAAAGTTACTAATATTTAGGAGACAATTTAAACATCGGGTAACTCTAATTCTGGTGATGGATTTCGTTTGCCAATGATTCAGTAGCACTCCATTTAACAAAGAATTTGCCCAATGTTGCCTGTTTGTGTCTGTTTTTTAAAACCTTCATGAAGTAGGCGGTGGAAGTGACAAATATAGAAAATATGAACAAATATGGAAACATTTGTTTATTATCAAAATGTGACGAATATCGAACCAGACGAATATAGAGGTTCCACTGTATGCAAATCCCATCACAGAACGATTGCTAATGGCGTGTTGTGCACTTGGAACAACAAAGTATCATCTGACATTTATGTAAAATTGAACTTCAAAATTTTGAATATTAATTTTTCAATTTCTTCGGCAGAGTTTGAGTTGACAAGGGTAGTAATCACAATGTCGTCATATAAGCAGCATGTTTTGGTTTTAAAAAATGCTAATGGGGGTAAGGAAATGATTCATTCGGCCTTAGGGAAGATGCTGTGTTCTACAGCACATGTAAAAACTGCTTTTAGAGGTTCTGGGCAGGAAATTTCTATCTCGCAGATGAAGAATGTCCCAGACATGTTGAAGAAGACCATTTCAAACGGCTGTTGGCAAGCAATATCTATTTGATGACAAAAGTGATTATTTTATTTGTAAATACAAATTAAATGTATCAATTCGAAATATATATAGATAAAATCAATTTTTCGAAAAAATATTTTTGTTGCTACCGGGATTCAAACCTGGATCGTTTCTTATCTGAGGAAATGTGTATTAACCATGAGTTCTAAGAAAATTAATAAGAAGCTAACAAAGCCCAAACAAGCCGTAATAACATTGTGTGGAATAACCAGAATGTCACATTTCCGAAACATCTTGAGAAGAAGGCAGAAGCAGATTTCTTTGGACAGATTTTTAGTACTTAAACGTCAAACCTGTTAATCTTAGACCTGTTAAATTTTCATTTATTTAATTTAATTGCTTTTGTATTTAAATATTTTAGTATTAAGCCGTGTTTAATATGTATATTTTATACAACTCCATCAATGTATAACATCGTCGGTGTAAGTCCAATACCGCGGAAGAAACATTTGTCAAAATGTTCAAAAGGGACAAAAAAGGGTTTGCTTCTTTAGTGGGGATAATTTATTTGGGGTATTGACTTTAGCATTTAGTGCAAGCAGTCTATTGGCCAATTTCAAAATTTGTATGCGCCAATCAATGCAGTGTGTGCCGTTCAACTGAAAGCACCAAAAAACGTATTTTGAAATGATTGGCTCATAAGCGGTATTAACTTTACATAGACGATATGCCAATAAAAATATAATTTTTTGTCGTGGGAACCAATTAATCATTTTCCCTTTATTTCTTATGGGAAAAATTTGTTTGGTATTAGTCCAAAGATCTGGTACGGATAAAGGACATATACCAAGGTACCACTGTGTTGTATTGTTTTAAACTCATATATACCTTCCTCCTCATCTGTTTCAGCTTCCTCTTCCATAGGTTCCGGTGCAATCTTCCCTAGGGGATTCATATTCAGATATCTCTGACCTACCGATGTAAGCTACAAAAGACAACAATAAGAATTTTGTTATTTATATTCCATTTTCAAAAAGTATTACAATAAATTTATAAAAATACAAAACATTAATGCATATTTTTTGTAAAACTGCATTTACTCACACAAAAATAAAAGCATAAATTAATATTTGGAATGAAAACTTCTCCCCTAATCAGAACAAAAAATTTGATGAGTCGTAATGGGTAATAGATATGGATACTAATAAGTAAAACCGCTAAATATGGAAAAATATTTAAACTCATGGCAGATCTGAAATACCTATGTATAATTTTATATACTGCATATTCTTGACAGCCTGAAAATTTCCGAACAAAATAGTACACATTATTCCTGGATTACGCGTACTGTCCACAATTTTACAATGTTTAAAAGGTTAAGTATATATAATCAGACTTGAGCAAGCCTACTACCATAGTACATCTTTAAATCAGATTCAAATCCAGTTTTAGAGCAAATATCGGAGTACCTAGAAAATTCAAAGAATTGCTACTACTTAAAATTATTCAGGACTGCGACATAGTTCAAATATTTTTAAACTTGATCTAATACGAATAATAAAGTTAGGTGAAGATTTTCAATGATACTTACCCATACTTGAAATTTTTGTTCAATCAAAGCAACTTCTATCTCTTCATCGCAAGGCGTGTCTGCAGTGAACCACCTCGAATCCACCAACCGTGGAGTTAACGATGGAAAGGGTAAATTCATTATATTAAATTTTGTAAATTAGAAGATAAAAGAAACCGCGATCTGACGCATCCCAAACCCAAAACAAACGGAAGCAATATTATTTAGCAGTTAGCAGTACAACGTCTTCTTTTTCTTCTTTCTGTCAAATAATTTTTTGAGTGCAACTGTGAACATCGATATAATATTTCTACTAGTGAATTCAATCTCTGAAATAAATATTATCAAGCAGTCATTCAATTCGAGTTTTGTTCAGAAAATTAATAACTTACTACACAAAACTCAAAAATTAATAATTAACGCCACCATTGTTGTGAGTGTGTTTGATATGTGGCTCGGTCCTATGAAATAAAATTATCAGCGATTCATCTTCCACGTTTTTACTTTCTTATAATAAAAACAATATCTATTTGAATATTTATGAATACTTCTAGGCTTTTATACTCACAAATTTGAAAAGGGATGTGGAAAAAATAATTAAACTCAGCAGATTTCTCTTGCTCCGTCTTCTCGTTCATTTTTAATAATTTTGTGTTTCATTTGTACAATGTATGTTTATATTATCTAACAATGTCTGTATAATAATTTCGTTTATTATCGTTTTGAAAGCACCGTCTAAAAATTTCTTACATAAAATGATTATTTAATTTCATATTTTGATTATGCAAGGTTTTTTTGATTTCTTACCTGTCATAATGCCTTTACCTTAAATATTTACCAGACCATCCTTGTATCAAATATTCATTCCATTTAGTTAATCCACTTCGTAATAATGCTAATTAAACTTAGTTTTTTTTAATTTACATTTCCATTTCATGATACATATATAGGAAACTTGCATTTTCGTTAGTATTTGTAAAGCTTATAAACAATTTACGGTAACAAATAAAATAGTTTACATATTAACTAACTCATTAACTTCACCATAAAATAACAGTGCTTTTTAATTGTATCACATACTCAGAATCATTAAATAGTTTATGTCATATCATCAAAATGTCCATTATAAATATGACATAAGTAAAAAAAATTCTATAACACTCATTTGGTTTTGCACGGGTATGTACCCATTCTTAAATTTTTAATCAAGATTATTATTTAAATGGCATCACCGAGTAGAAAAGAGGGGGTAAATAAGAATGGCGCCTCCTTTTTCGTGCTCAGTGACGTTTTTGTAAGCGTATTTTTGTATTGTAAGTCAAATATATACACGATTTTTATGAATAAAGGTTTTAATTTTGTTGATATAGATGTTTTACCTTTCGTTTTATTGTTTGGGCAAAATCGCCGCTGTTGCGCCGATACAGTACATTTTACATTGTTTTCCAATAAATGAAAGGTTGGGTTTCTATTATATTTATCTTTGTACTGTGCAATTTGTATAGACATTTTAGTGATTAGGTGTGTTTATTTAGTGTTTATTGTTGGCATTATTTGCATTGAACGTAGATTAAACGGTTTCATTAAAAAAACTGTATACGACATTTGACTAATTTCGAAGGACGTTTTCAGATAAGTTCGTCAGTCTCGGAGATATGCCTATGATAAGTCCGACACAAACCCAAAACAGTACAAATTCTAGCGTAATAGAGAGCAAAAAGACGATCACCTCGGCCATGGGTGAGACGGACATCGGCCACCACAGCGAGGGAGACCTCACAGGGGTCCGCAGGTTGCTATGGGGCGACAACATCAAGGAGGACGTCTTCCGACGGTGGTCGCAGGGCTTTCGTTTCAGTCGCGCGGAGCCCAGCGCGCTGGTGCAGGACGAAGGGGGGCCTTGCGCTGCCATAGCGCCTGTGCAGGCCTTTCTCTTGAAAATTCTCCTCGCGGAAACCCCGGGCCACTGTTTTCAAGACTTGACACCCGAGAAGTGCAACTCGCTGCTAGTGCGCGCCATCTGCAATGTCCTCTCACAGTGCAGTGTTCAGAAGTTCAAACTCGTGCTCTTGAGCGGGAATCGCTCGCATCACAGTGAAGAAGGATGCTCTTCGGATCCTGAGGCGGCTGAGAGTCCAGAACACTTATCGGACGGTTCTCCGGAGCCTCCTGGGCTTCTTCACTCCGACTCCTTCCACGAGCGGCTTCAAGTAGAAGATTTCGCTGGGGGAATTCACGATGTAGAGAGGTTCTACAGTCGGAACTTCCGAGTCCTCACTGACCAATACGGTGTCCTCCTGCTGTTGTATTCTGTGATCCTTTCCAAAGGGGTGGAGAATGTCAAATGCGAGCTGTCGGATCTGTCGGACCCGCTGATTCACGGCACATATGGGTACGGCTCTCAAGGACTGATCAATCTCATGCTGACCGGTCGTGCAGTGGGGCACGTGTGGGACCATGACCAGCATGTGGGAGGCCTGAGACTGAGCGGGATCGACCGTCAGCCTGATGTCGGCTTCATCACCGTGATGGAGCACATGCAGTATTGCACTGTTGGTTCGTTTTACAAGAACCCTAAACATCCCGTGTGGGTGATGGGCTCCGAAACTCATCTTACAGTCTTATTCAGTTTTGAGAAGAAGCTGGTCTCTCCTGAGACGGCGGCGGAATCAGCGCGGAGGATATTCCGATCATTCGACCCCGACGGAAATAATTTCATCCAAAGTGTGCTTTTACAGGACCTATTGTGCGCCGTGGACCTCGTCAGTGATCCCGAATACGTAGATATTATGAGGAAAAAGTTGGACTCTGAGAATCTAGGAATTATTCTCTTGAACGCGTTCATGGACGAATTCTTTTCTGGACAGCAGAGATCCACCCCGGACACTTTTACTTTATTCCACTACAACGGTTTAGCGCGGTCTAACATCGGCGGCGTGGTGGCATATCGCAGCGGGAACGCCGTGAGGTTGGAAGGCGACCTGCGGGCCTCGTGCGAGGACCCCATGTTGACGTGTCTTCAGACCAAGTGGCCCGGGCTGGAGGTGAGTTGGATAGGCGGCAAGCCCCCCTCTCTGAACTGACAGAGCAATCTTCACATATTCCCCGATGTGCCGATGGTGTCTGACCTCGTATCCGACTGACGAGTGATGTCGATTCGCCGCTTATTAATTCAGAGTCTGTTGGACGGTCCCTCGGGCCCGTAGTCTCGATGCTTTGTCATGTTTAAGAGTTGATACTGTCAGCAGTATTTCGTACATATATTTTTTTAAGTAGTTGCGGGCATTGGTGACGATGATTGGAACACAATGATGTGTATAAAATTCCTTGAATAACAATAATTCCTTAAGTTGAGTATTTTAATACTTTTGTTTATAAATTTTTTTAATGGACACAGTTCAAAATTCTAATGACGAAGATCTGCTGAAGAAGGACGATTGAATGCAACACAAATGGCAATGTTTCCATGCATATGTACCATTGTTCATTGTAACCGGAACTGATTACTATCGCAGACCATTCTGTCCTGTCATGGCACTATTTAAGTTTCGTCTAGCAAAACCTTTAATGGTATATCTATATAAAAAAAATCAGTCTCAAATGTTAAGATATTATTTATTTTTAGCAATGTTAAGAGCTATTTTTAGTATACATCTAACAAATTGTCAATTTTTGGGAACCCTGAAATATTTTTTTTGTCTCATAAGTTTACAACGGTAGCCATGAGTGGTGTTGAGAAATATCTTCACCTTGGTTATCTAATAGTTTATTTTTATTAAAGTTAGGGATTTACGTTTTGTAGATTTTAATCCTGATCATACTTTTTAAGTCCAAATATTTTTATATACTTTTTGAGATGGTGTATAAATTTTGCTATATCCATTGCAAAGCTTATAATTCGAATTATTCAGTTTTTAGCGAAAGTCGGTTTATTTCTGCCACTTAATAATTTTTTCACCTTTTTTGTGATGCGTTAACATTAAATGTATTTCAGTACTAAGCTATTGTTCTATTATTTACTTTTCAAAAATCACACAAATGATATTTATTTTTGCAAGTCCGTACTATGTCTTATTTTTTAGACAGTCCTCCACTTTCTGCAGTTCGTAGCGAGCTGACGTTCCAGATGGATTGTCAAAATATTCTAACATATATTTCTAGTAAATGAAGTACATGAGTCACATGAATTACAGTTAGCCATGACAGGACAGATTAAAACAAGACTAACAGATACCACAAAGTGAATTACATAATTAATGCTGTCCTCAATGAATGGATTGTGGCCCACGGGTTAATTTAATTTAACTAATTCTCCTTAACCTCGCTCAAGGTGCACAATCCGACTAATTCTGGGTTGCTATGCTATTGTTGAATTCACACAAAATGATTGTACAGACTTGTTAAAGGGACGAGCGGTTGCTAAGAGACAGGAATGAGACTGACAGCGTAGAAAATAGAAATATTTGAATTATCGTATTTTATTATTGAGAAACAATTTTACTTTTGGCAGCGTCAGCACCGGAGTAAATCGACGGCATGTAGGTCCCGTTTTGAGAATCTCCCGCGTTGTTTTTATGTTGTAATTTCCCGAGTGCAAAGTTTACATATTTATTATATTTATGTTGTAGTTCGTGCTATGGAATCTGGAGCTTCATTCAAATTATTTGTTATTCGCGTAATGTCTCCTGAGGATGTGTAATCACCTGATGATATTTTCATACAATTATGTTTGTACGGTTTAGGAATAAAATAAATAACAAAGCACTTTGTTAGATTTGAAATATTTACAAATCATTTATCCGAGTAATGAAATGTTATACATATTCAATGTTTTGCGAAAGGCATGATGTATGTTACCCAAAAAGCTCCCAATTCAACTGCACGGAAAATTTAATATACTCCGCAGAATGTTGCTTTGTAATTCACAACACTTCATTATAAGAAAAAAAACTTGTAATTTTTGTTATTTTTTATGCCAGTTGATCACAATACAACTAAAAAAAATTGCTATCTGAATAAAAATTATAATTTGAAATTATCAGTGAATAATATTTTCCGTAGTTTTAAATGTTAAATCCTTTTGCATGGTTTTCTCCTTGTGACATTATTTTTGGTTTGCGAAACACCGTAATAATTAACAAACCTTTTAATGGTTTTAGTTGTTCTAATTTCTGACAGACGGACAATCTTTATATCGTTTTTGTTCGAAAAAAACATTTGTTTTGTTTCTAAAGATGTTATTTCTCTAAAATAATCATAATTTCTTAAAAAATGAACATTCAAGTCAGTAAATCGTGCCAACGTGTAGGTGACCAACTTGTTTGTCAAAAATCAGAGCTTCGTGCCCATTGCTCTGTAGGTATTTTACATACGTATATGATAAAGCATTCTCAAACTTCATCATCCTCCGTCCTACCGCCGTGTACTCCGAAGCTCTACTGTACCTAAATCAAGCATCATTCCATTATACACAATTTGTTCGTAAGTAAAAATCATCACATTAAAATATTTTCGATATATAAATAGATGAATATCCTCGCGTTGGCCGAGAATCTAATTTGATGAAATTAACTACAAAAAGTACTAGCTAAAGTTTTATTCCTAATAAACTCTTGACTTCTCCATTAAAATTTGTACATTTTATTGCCATTAAATCGATTTGTTGCATCTTACATTACGGAGATATCAAGATTATCATAAAATGATGTTTAATTATGCCTTCAAAATCATGGCGTTGATATTCGTGTATCGAGTCGTCTTGTCAATCTTAGTATTTAATATGAATTATAAATTGGATTCGCGATGTCAAAATCATGTAAAATATACATTTTTTTGAACACGTTCTAATGTTACTTTACCATTCGTATAAACTTGTGCAATTGGGCGCACTCCCCAGTGTTTATGAATGATTTCAGTTAGTATTATATTTTGTATATCTTGGTATTTATAAGTACACATTGTTAAACCACTTAACTTATCACAAATTGTTGGATTGTAAAATGACATTTGAGAGCTTTTTATGTGACTGGTTTGAAAATGTTTCACCGAGGCTGTATCAATGTCACATTCTGTACAATGGCAATTTTATAATATTTATCATGTACTAAATTATGTATACAAAAATTGCAATAATCACATTTCGTGACTATATTTAACAGAGTCCTGAGTTCTTATTGTATAATAAAATTCTAAATAATATTATTACTTATATAAGTTCCAACCATTTGTGAGCAGCATTGATTTGATGGAATGATCATCACAATTGATACAGCCTTATACTAGAATAAAAAGCAATGATTTTTTTATATAATTAAGGTAAATTATTATTTTCAGAAAATGTCACATACAAATGACAAACTACAATTTCTTTTTGTAGCGAATCATCTTAAAACAGTTTAAAAAATCTCTTAAATGCCATCCAAACCTCTTTTCAGCAATTTTAATTAAGCATTTCGATATATTTTGATATTAATTAGAACCTTTCTTTTTTGCTTATTTTATGTATTCATTTAACATCTTGCACATCAACCAAACAATTGTAAATAAAAGGTATCGTAAAATATGTTTGTTCTTATATATAGAGGTCAAACTAAGGTACTACATAACCATGTTAAAAAAAAAAGTAACTCAGTTCTAAAACAAATCATTACCCCCCACCCTCCCACACTTGGTGAACATATTTTCCTGAAATATATAACAGTGTAATAAACTTTACAAAATAGAACAATTTGTGTCTTTTATTTTTCAATCACACTTTCCACTAATTATTACTATTGTCTGACAATGATTTATAGAGAGAGGAATATCATCACCCGGTGTTTGTCCACGCTAACTTATTTTGGTCCGAGTTTACAATTTGCTCTTATTATTTATTTTTATATCAAATATTATTATGTGATTTTTGTACTTACAAGTACATGCAACACAATTTTTTTTTATTAATTTGAGAATAGAATTATTGAGTTTTTAATAAAATAATGCATATTTAAAATCTTGTAAACTTTGCGTGTGTTTGGACATTGCACCAAGTCTTATCGTAATTTGCCGTAGAACACAAAGTGTCTAGTTAAAAAAAATATTGTGTATTTTACTTAATTATGTTGGCTGGGAACTTTCAAATGCCAATCACAAAACTTGCGAAACACTTAGTGTATTATTACTCTACTAAATGACTCGAATCAAAGTATGTTTTTCATCTGATTGATTGATAAACAATTTTCCTCCATTGAGCGAGCACAAGGAGCCTGGCTAGCAGGATTATGGCTATCATAAATAAGAATATTAAATGCATCAATAAGAAAGATTTACAGATAAATCAATTTTTCCAAAAAATATTTTTGTTGTCACCCGAAATCGAACCATCCCTTCCTTTCTATCCGGGGAAGTGCGCTGACCTATTGCCAGTGGCTTGCAGTAGGTATAGACTTAGGTTATGTCGTTACCATCATATTATATAATATGCATAGGTTTATGAACATTTGTTTAACCGACGTCTTTAGGCAAAATGAAACCATAATTAAAATGCATTATCTTCGAATGCAAAGAACAATCATGAAAGCAACACGTTTAGTAAGGTGGTCAAATTTGCGAATTAGTAAATGAGGAAGTAGATGCTTCGATTAGCTCTAAGCCAAGTTCAAAACCTTTCAAATGTCGTACTGTTAGGAAACAGCATAAGTGAGGAGTCCGTATAACATGGATCGGCTGATTCATTTCTGACTCTGCTGAGTGGTATTGTCAATTCAGTAGGTAGCAATTGCTTGTATGAAGTGCACGCCGCTGCCTATTACATCACTTCGACATTGTAAGTTAAAAATAAATTTTCCAACTTATATGTTGCACTTTCAAATTCATGCATCTGTTATTCCATTATTTGAAAGCAATCTACTTTATATTTATGGAAAATCTCATAGGAGACACCAGAATTTAATTAATTAATTATTTTTTTGGAGACATTAATGCAACTTATATATTATTAAGGAAACATTATTATTGTGAAGTTGCAGTTTTTTTTAAATATAGTTTGTGATAATTAATACAAATGAAATGTATCAATAAGAATTTCTGGTTGATTAATTTAATTTGTATTAAATACCACAGAACTATATTCTAAAAATGCAACTTCACATCAAAAATGTGTTTCCTAAATAAGAATATTCATGAAAGGGTATTATAGAATTCTCTGAAACCAATCTCGTCCAGGCGGTAACAGAAGCAGTCGAATGTTGGTAACCAAATTGCACAATGCTAATTTATCCTGTGAAAGATTTATCAAATTGCTGACATTTTGACATTGAACCGTTTTCTGAGGTTACACAGCTGAGACAACCTTTCCCTACATAATTAGTTGTAAGATATATTGCGAGTGTGTTTTATAGTTGTTATTATGCACACAACAAATTGACTTATTGATACACCTTAGTACCAGGGGCATGTAGTACATACAAGCAAAAAAGCTGTGCATTACTAAAAATTCTGAGAAACAAATATAAATTAAACAATCTATAATATGGACCGTGAACGTATATTTACAGATTTAATACAATTAGCTATTACTAGTAGAAACATTAATGGCTTAGTTCTAAAAACTACCACGACAACAATCGACACATTGTAGCTATTCACATTACTATCGTTTATTAATTAGTCAAATCATACAATTGGATATTTACTGAATTGAAAATTTCTTTTGGTTGATCTGTTTTGTATGGAGTTGTTACTTATGCTGTTTTTTTTAACAGAATAACATTAGAAAGGCTTACAACTGCGTGCAAATCATTGAAGTGTCTACTTCCTCTTTTACTAATTCGCGAATCTTACTATCGTACCGTTTTTAACGTGTTGATTTTTTTTTTTGTATGTATTTGCAGTGATGAGAAAAAATGCTACTTTTGACTCACTGGTGTGATTGTGATTGTTATTTGATAATATCAGTGATTGTAAACTGTGACTGTGATCACAGTTTCATTATTAATGCGCATGCGCCGCACGATATCGCAATACACAAAATAAAAAAAATAACGTATTTTTTTCTATTATTAAAACTTAATTTGCGTAAATCTATAAATAATTAATATAAATCTAATTTAATGCCATCGCAAAGAGAATGAAAACACTTTAAAAAATGTAAATTTATTTTTGGTTAAAATTCTCACCTAATATGTGTAAAACGTTTTGGCAGAATCTACTAGATGGCGCTGTTATAATTCATTCCTTCATAAATATTTTCGTCTTAAATGCGCATGCGCCAAATCACGACTCGCATTCAAATATGAACAAGTAATATTGTGACTGTCACTGTTTATTTACGCATGCGCGGAATCACGGTTAAGAATCACTGATACATCAAATATCAGTGCGGCCGCAAAGCGTGAGTCGTGAATCGCGATCACAATTTACAAAACCAATTTCGATCACTGATATATCAAATATTAACGACAATATATAATAGGATTATATATAAATAACTTATACAAAAATATAAATGATTTATAACAAAAAACATTTTTAAAAAAATATTTTTTTTTTAAATAACTTATAACAAAAAACTTAAAAAATATATATTTTTATTTTAAAATAACTTGTAATAAAATACTTTAAAGAAACTTTAATACTTATAAAAAATATTAAATAATTTATAATAATACATAATTATTTTAAAAATAAAAATAAATTATAAGATTGTGCTTGTTTAATAATGACGTCATGACTCAGATAACAACAGGGAGTATGGCTCCGTAAAAATTTTAACTCTAATCATATATAAAAAGAGAAAGTATTATATTAAAACAATTTTATAAGATTAAAAATATAAATTATCATGAAGCTTATTCAAATATAATCACACTAATTACAACACAAAGGCTTTAACTTAATTATTATTATAATAATTATCTTGTAAAACATTAAAAACGATAAAAGTATTTTTTTATTTTTTGGTGGTAGAAAATTGCTGCACATACGCCTACAAAATGTAAAATGAAAATACGAACAAAATAAAATTAAGTTTTCAGCAAGTTAGCAAAATCATTATCAACAACAGATTCCAATAGATGGCGCTGATTCAAGTGATAATCGATTTGGACGGCGGCGTCAGAAAATCAAATGAACAACAAAAAAAGAATCACAAATCACGATATTACTGGATATTCAATCACTGATAGTGAGTTGACTCAAAATATCAGTGATTGACTCACAGTTCGTGATTTTGAGCTCATCACTAGTTTGAGGTGCATTTGGTCCATGAATTTGTTTTAGTTATGGGAAAAACAAAATTGAATTACTCAATAGTTAGTTTTAAAATCCTAAATCAGGTAAATCCCCCGGCAGAAATTTACCCAGAGTGCATTCAAAATGGCAACCCGTTTTTCAAGATAGCTATTATCTATGATAACAATGTACAAATATTAAAAAGACATATCATTCAACTGATTCTAATATATAGTGAGTATAAATAAATGACTCTTTTTGTGAAGAGCAGACGTGTTGTTTTTATGTTCCGTCGTCGAACTTTAAACATCGTAAAGCAGGGACAGTAAATAACGCCACTAGTAACAATGAACCGACTAGACTACATACGAAAACTAAACGTTTTTGATTTTTTACGAAGTGCCTACGCAAACGGAGAATTACGCTGTTCATCTCCTTCGCTCTTAGTTCGTCCATCCGGGCTGATTCTCGATTCGTTCCATAGATAAAAGTTCGTTCACTCGTTCAGTTTGTTGCTCGTATTTGTGGTCGCGTTTTGTAGTTCGGAACTAAATTACGTTGTTCTTTAAAATAATTGTTCAATATCTCGTATTACGATTGTCCAATGATTGAAAACGAACGGGTGATTTACTTTAGAATCGAAAAGTTGTCAATTTTCCGAAAATATTGAAATTGCACACGTAAACACAGCTGTCATTCTTGCTTTTAGGTTAGAATTCGCGACAAAAAGATCACAGGAAGACCTTCTATTCACGGTTCATCAGATTTTTCTGATATAGACAAAAGCATAATGACAAAAAAACAATCGAGGAGTTTATCACCGAAAAAGTGATTATTTTTAATTGTATTTTTAATGCGGTTTCAAGTGCATTCGTATATGTTAATTTTTCATCAGTATTTTTTATTTTATTAAATATACGCAGGGGTTGAACGGACTAATGTTAGCCCTAACGATGACCATTGAAATGCTATATGATACGTTGGCTACAGCAAAAAGTAACCCATCAGAAATCCTATTATCAATGTTCAGAGACAGCATTCTTATCATTTAATTTAAGTGATCGAAATTTTTTTTTTTCAAATGTTCCATCCGATAATAAAGATAAATATATTTTTTAACCACTTGAACGTTCACATATAAAGATTGTAGCAACCAGATACACTGTTAACCATTTTGGTAGATAGTATTACTGCCATTTTTGTAAACATAATAGCTTTGGAATCAAAATGAGAAACCACTCACCAGAAACATCTGTTTTGATTATTATTTTATTGTAACAAACTTTGCAGTATATACACAGCTGATTTTTTTAATGTGGCCCTTTTATCAGTAGGTGTATCGCCTTTATCAGTTGAGAGGACTGCATCTTTTGAATGTATGTGTTAAAAATCAAAACAGTTGTGTATTTAGTATGAAGAAAGAATATTTATGTTGTGCAACAAAATGACTGCCATATTAATAAATTACATTTATTTATTTTGATTTTCGTTTGGTGAATGAATAAGTTATCTTATTTTTCATATTATTTTCCAGAAATGTTTCTTCTAATTTGGACCATACTAATAAAAAGAAAGAAAGTAAACAAACCAAAAGTCGTGACCAAGAAAATAATGACAGTGGAGATGCGGTGGACGAACAAGATTTTAGGTAATTTTTTGAAAATTAAACTTTTGTTGATGATCTTTAACGCCGAGTTGTGGTACTGCCGGGCACGTGTAAATCTAATTTAATTTAGATTTGATTTTTTGAAGAGTATTAATTAAACCATGTTAAATCTAAACGTATACGTGTACACGGATGAGACATATCTCAGAGAATCATCTAGAGAATGTGAAACGGGCTAAGATGCATTGCTTATTGTACATATTTTGTACACATAGTAGAATGATGCAACTGATATATATCAACCTTTTCTGACAAATCTCATGAGATGTGAGATTGAAATCTTGTCTGTGTTCGCAAGCCATAATGATATATTTTTGAGAATATTATTACATTTAATACTGTTGAAAATGCACTTTCTACGAATATTTTTTCAGCAGTGGGTAGGAATACTGAGCTCATGTTCAACTCGTCTAGAACATGCATCACATTTAATGGGAAATAAGTCATTTTTATACTTCTTATTTTTCCAGGCAGGTGCTCGCCCCAGGCGGTGGTTCACCGCTGGGGCAAGTATCACTCACATGTAGATTGATTTATTTAGTAAAATAATGCTGTTGACACTTATATTGATATGACAGTAATATTTTTGCAATGACACTTGACAACTCATAACACAATTCCGTTAAATTGTTTAACAAAGGTGATTTCCTAGCCTTTTTATTAAATAGTTCATTATAATTCAGAGTTGTGTCCACATGTAACAAACATAAAATGTATAGATATACAGGTAGATATCTGTTCAACCAACATGTAGTAAAAAAATTTTTGTTCAGATATTATAAAACTATATTAGAATATATTTCAGATAATGAATTTCAGGATATTACAATCAATGATATTTACTTCATTTTTTATTGACAATTTTGGAATTTTTCAGGACACATTGTTCCTTGATAATTAAACTGATGTAAATATGTCTGAAAAAATAGACATATTTTTTATGAAAAAAAACTTATGTAGATGTTAGTTTTCTATTGGGGAAAAATAGGTGTGTCACAAAAGATGCGTAGAATAATGAACTAAAATGTTAACATAGCTCAGTTAATAAGACTGTCTACCAGCAATATTAAGGACCTGGGTTTGACTCCCAGTGGTGAATGAGATTTCTTTTTTTCCAAAATATGATTCGTCTTTTTTCAGCGTCATGTTTATTATATTTATTTCAGAAATGAAGGATTGAACAGTTCTGACGCAAACGATTACAGTGATGAGTCAGGTTCTTTCGATGATGATGACGGGTATGTTTCCAACTAATAAAAATATTAAAGTAAAATAACCTAATCTACCAACTCGGGGATGTTTGAGTGTTCTCAGATTACATCAAAACACCTAAATCACTTCTCGTTAATTAAATAATAAATTGTCTTCTCATTAAACACCGGAATCAATCCAGTAAACAGAGAGTCACATTCACAGATCCAAAAAATCTAAATTATTAGCCATCTTACTTATATCATTAACGCTTGTAATATTTATATAAAATAATATAAATTGAGTATTATGTGTATCCTAATTTTCAAATTAAATATTACATAATTAATATTTACCCGCCAGAGGCGATAAACTGTCAGATTTTTTAAAATGTTTAATTAATGTTAAAAAATGTGATTTGTGAATCCTGACAAATGAAAAAATCCCTCTTATGGTGTATAACATCCCAGCATTACTTTGCTTACCTAACTCTACATTGCACGAGCACATGTGACGAGAAAATTAGCAAACAATTACCAAGATGGCGACATATTTAACACAAATATAACTTATATGACTTAAACATACATTTTGACAACTTTAAAAAAAAAATACAAATATTATATATACGAAAATTAAAATATCCTCTCACATCCCAGTAGATAAGTAAGAGCATAAGAGATAGCTTCTTTGTAAATTTACTACCTACTTAAATACTTGAATCAAAAAAAATAATACTTATCTAATTCCTTTCTACACAAAGTAGAATGATGCAACCATTTTCTAACAAATTAAATATAAAATGTCAAAAATAAATGTAATAAAATTTCATTCCTTTCTTCCCAGTGATCTGTGCCCATAACACACACACACACATGCAATGATTACACATAACCATGAGAGTATTAATTGTACACTCAATATTGTGTAGAATACACAAAACGTTTTAAGTTAAAGTTAGTCTAAAATACATCATTTAAGATTTCAATATTTTTTGTACTTTTAAGACAAACTGTAAGATTTATTATTAATAAAAAATTTCAATGTTTATTATGACATTCCAATCCCTATTTGCCGGTGCAGTATGTTCATTAAGCTTATGCCTAAATTGACATATATGAATTAGTCTAATTCCCTATTAGATCTAGTTTTATTCTTAAATCTTAATGTATTTTTATTGTGAAAACATGCACAACATTCAGCGTCAGCATTTTTTTATAATTAATTTACATATATCTTATTTTATCAATTTGTATTCTGTAAAGGAAACAATTTAATGTGTTGATTCATAAATAAGTTCCATTTTATTAGTGAAACTATTTTTTTTTTAAATTATTCAATTAAATGAATTATATGTGTACAATGCTTACTCCTATAACAATTTATTATTTACTTTGATAAGAAAAATGTATTGACAAAGTAATTAACTTCTGCATTATTTCGGAAAGTTTTCACATTCTTAACAGGTAGGTATGAAGAGTGTGGTAAAATCTATTGGAGCATGGTATAGAGAGTGGTAAAATCTATTAGAGCAAGGTCTGAAGAATGTGTTAAAGTCTATTGGAGCAAAGTATGGAGAGTGGTAAAATCTATCGGAGTAAGGTATGGAGAATATGGTAAAATCCATTGGAGCATGTATGGAGTATGTAGAGTAGTAAAATTGCCAAGTTACGTTATGTGGCATTGATGCACTTTCAATTTGTCAATTTTTGATTTTGAGTTTAATACTTATGTACAATGTTTACAAAACAAATACCGCTTTGTAACTAACGGAAACCTGGATACCTGCAGTTGGGAAAATAAGTAGATATGTACTATAAAAAGAACTGGTTATATATAATGGAAGTTAATTATGAATCAAAACCAATATTAAATATTTTAGAATGGTTTCTTTGAAATGAATTAATAAAATTAATTCATTCTTTCAATGGTTTCAATGTTACGAAAAGAGCGAGAGATAAATAATTTAATTAAAATTCATTGTGAGGTACAGAATACATATAAAATAAAATATATTGTTTTTAAAAAATAATTCTGTCATAATTTCCATAATCTTCTAATTTTTTCCAGAGAACGTAGAATGTCACATAACGTAGAAAGCAGCCCGGAAATGTCCAAATCTTCTGTAAAAAGTTCAACCACAACAAAGACGTATAAGCAACTTCGCAAAGAATTATTCTCCTTGGAAGATGATACTGCATCCTCGAATGAAAAGGCGGAATCTTCAAATATGGGAAAAATCCTGATAGGACTATTAATACTGTTTGTCTCATTCGCTTGCTACGGCTTCTTTACTAACGATTCAACTGACAGTTCTGAAAATGAAGAATACAATATCACCAGTCAGATTAAAAGTTTATCAACGTCTTTCCCAAGTCAAATGGACTCCACATGGTTACATTTGGAAGTGGGGTTACAAGATGTTAAAGAATATTCAAAACCAACAGTCTTCATGTTTGTACATTCTGGAGCCGAACGACCTGCCTTTGAAATTGCCGAGGAGTCAGCACGAATTGCATCAAAATATCTAAGTAAGATTTTGCTATTCACAGTATTTTGATTCAATTCTCTGCTTTTTTAATCTTTGCATTGGTTTTTGTTTCCTTTTTGTGAGTTGTTCTGAGGACAGATCGAAGTGGCAAAACTTACTTAGGACGCCAGGCCCCACACCATTGTTGCGCCATTTATGATGATGATATTTGTTTTTAATTAATTTCAATTACTTTTTAACGAGATATCATATTAACCAATTTCCATTGAATGCTCTTTATTGTATGCCGATGATGCAGTACTATGGCAAATAATGAACAAGAATTACAGAGGCTAGTGAGTAGAATGTACGATGTATACAAGGAAAGTGACCTTATTATGAATGTCAACAAGTCGAAAGTGATGGTATTCGAGAAGGAGCAAAGCAAGATAACGTGCAAAATACTCATAGGTAATGAATGTTTGGAACAAGTAGATGAGTTTGTGTATTTGGGAAGTATGTTCGATAGAAACGGAAAGACAGAGAAAGATATCGAAAGGAGGGTGACTGCAGGAAATAAAGTGAACGGCGCTTTGAATGGAATTATAGTTAATTAGAACTTGTCAACTGAGGCAAGACTAGTGGTTCACAATGGAGTCCTGATACTGACACTGATGTATGGAAGTGAGGCCTGGAGCTGGCAGAAGAGGAACGAAAACAAAACAGACTGAATGCAGTAGAAATGAGATCACTTAGGCGTATATGTGACAGATCCATTTATGACAGTAAAGAATGAGGAAATAAGAAAAGAATATAAAGCTGATCTTAGTATAGTGAGTAAGATTAAGAAAGGATCACTTAGGTGGTTTGGTCATATGGTCCGGATGAATGTGGAGAGAACGGTAAGAAAGATATATGATTCAAGTGTTGATGGCAGCAGACGAGATATTGGAGGATGGCCCTGTTAAAAGCCTCAATAATCATCGAGCTTATATGAGAAGATATTTGAATGTGGATGAGGTAAGAATTGTGTGTTAGGACAGAAGAGTGTGGTGTTCTATCCTCTCTGCCTATCCCTGCGGAGAAACGGCGTGATGGTAAGTACATTTTTAAAAATAAAATAAAAATTCTATCTAAAAAAAGACAATCCCTTACTTACTTTCATAATATTTTTTTAGGTCAGAATCCTAAACAGGAAGGGAAGGGACCTCTGATATTGATGTCGCAAAATTTGAAATTTGCCGATCACGGAGAACTGATTTCCAAATATAAGAAGGAGCTTGAGATGAGGCACTCTATGCTTGTGACAGATTTAGAGAGTGTGTCGGGCAACGTGGCGCAGGGCTTCCGTTACTTCTGTGACGAGTACAACCCTCTGGTTGGGAATGCGGCCGTTTTCTTCACGGTCAATATGAAAAATTGTAAAGGAATCGACTTGAGCGAGTTTCATGAAGGTATTTAAAAAAATTGACATTAATGTCAATAAGAATATATTCCAGAAGCAGAACGGAGATTCCTCCTGTATTTTCCAACAATTGGTGAATGTTGCCTGCCCCAAACATATGGGAGAATTAGTTGCATACACAGACTACCAATTATATATCCATGAACTAACGAAAATTTCTTGTTACAATATTTTCATTTTGGTGTCACTCAAGTGATCACTTTGGTACCACTTACACAATCAATAGCTCTGCGACTTTTTTTAAAAATATGATTCGATTGGAATGAAAATTTAAACGCTGACAATGTAATATGCATTTTGTAAAAAATACATCTTGTATACACGAAGATTTAATTTTCGAAGAGTAAATACTTTTACTGTTGCATAAATGTGTCATAAACTATTGGATTTATGTTTCCACAAATAATGTGTGTAGAATGCCTCTCGTCCCGCAACCAATGTTCCGAATCCCTCTCCTATATGTACACTTTATTTCATGTCTATTTATTTACTGGTCTAAATTACAGTATAAATTAAGTATTCTTTTGTATTCCCAACTTTGCGTTTTTCTGTTTGCTTGAAATTTTTTTTTTTTCATAATATTTACTGTTTCAACACCGCATTAATGACAGGCAGCTGAAAAAGCATTCCCATCCGTCACGTATCAGATTCAATGCACCTTAAATGACTAAACTTCTTATTAACACAAATTAAATCAAATCAATTTGAAGATATACAGATAAAATCTGTCTATTGAAGAAATATTTGCTTGCTACTGGGATGGATCTTTTCCTGTCTAAGGAAACGCATTACCATTTTTGCTATACGTAGCAGCTGAACACGTTTTTGACAAATTATATTCTGTAATCTTTCCAATTGATACATCTTATATTCCATTTTTAAAAGCAATCAACTTTATATTGCGATGAATCTCAAATACCTTTGAGTAATCCCGGTAGCAACCAAATATTTTTTCGATAGATACATTTTTTCTGTGTATCTTTCTAATTGATTAATTTAATTAGTATTAAAAATAGCACAGAACTATGTTCTGAAATTGCAACATCACAACAAAAATTTGTTTTCATTAAAAAAAAAATCCTATTTTTTGCACAAATAATTATTTAACTTACTAATTATTGCCATTCTTTAACCAAATTTAGGAATTTCTTATTTATTCCTTAGAATCCCAGACTTATTTATTTATTTATTCTTAATAACATACATATGTAAATATCAGTGGTGTACAGTAGGTATAGATTTAGGTTATGACGTTACCAATGATATAATACAATCATATATAATATATGTAATACAATATATGTACTTTCGTTTAACCAACGTCTTTAGACAAAATAAATCCGTTGTTTATACCATGTATTTATTTATATTTTTAGAGTACTATTAATAGTGTTTTTAAAGTTTAAGTTTGAACATACAATAATACCTTCTTACCCATATAAAAAAAGGATGGACATTTTTAAGAACACTTTCTATGACTGAACATGATTAATTTATTGTTTGAAAATCCTTCACGTAATAACTAAAGGAAATAATTATTTTTATTAAAGGTTAACGTAGGAAATAGTTCTGCCAATTGCTTTTTGTTTTTCCCAAATTAAAAACCAATCCATGCACCAAATTTAAAGAACACAGAATCGCGAAAAGTGCGAAAAAGGGTGCACTAAGATTTCGCAGCATACCGAACAAGCATCAACGCAATAATGCGAGTAATACAGATGCGAGTAAAGCTCGATGCGCGATACATAAGGCGGGTACGCGTGAGTTTCAGTTCGATACGGCAGATGCAGCGGCACGGCTTTGTAAGTGCGAAATAATATTTTCATCTTTTAACAATTTTTTTATTTCGTTTCCAAATTTACGTAAATATATTGGCATTTTTTCGTACGGGACAAAAATGATTTTGTTATAAATATTAACGGGATTTCGTTATATAAATTGCATTTTTGTATGAAAAATTGGTTTTAGGTCACTAAAATTTCGATTTTTTATTTTCGATATACGTCATTTTTCGCTATATCGGGGTTCGTTTATATCGCAGGTTTTGTACATGTATATAAATAATACTAAATATATGGTAATCAGTGTTTACGTATTATTCTTATACATATATAAAATCTCAATGTCTTCCTTTGTATCACACGTAGGGAAATTGATTGATTTCATTGTAGGAATGTGTCAATTTCTTTTATGTGACATTTTTGTTCAGAAAATATATTTTTCAAAACAATAAATAAAGAAGTTATTTTAAAATTATTTAAGTATTTCTGATACAAATATTCTGTTGGTGGATAATTATTATTTATTATCTACATGATTTTAAATTTAACATTCGATTTTCAACGTTAAAACGTCAAATTAATTTTTCAATGTTTCAGAATGTCGGTCACTAAAAAGTTTTTTTGGTGTTTGATTAATATGAAAGAAGTTCCAGTTCAGACAAAGCGACATCCTAGGACAGGTTTTAAACACTAGCGGTTCAATAAAAATATTGGAAAGTTTCTCCTGTAAAATTGACTTGTACATGTATAGCCGAATACTCTGATATAGCCAATCGAAGAACTAATTTTTTAGCTAACTAACTTACCATCACACTGATTACCGTAGGGGTAGGCAGGGAGAATAGAGCGCCACGCTCTTCTGTCCTGACATACATTTCCTGCCTCATCCACATTCATACATTTTCTCATACAAGCTCGCCAATTATTGTGGCTTCTAACATGACCATCTGGTTTACCTGGTCATGCCAAGCTTTCCGCGGACATTCTTACTTCTGGTGCCATCAACACTTGCGTCATTTATCCATTCCATATGACCAAACTACCTAAGTGATCCTTTCTTAATCTTACTATATTAAGATCAGCCTTTTATTTTTTCTTCATTCTTTAGTCTTGTGATCAAGTGATCTCATTTCCATTGCATTCAGTCTACTTTTATTTCTCTTCTGCCGGCTCCAGGTCTCACTTCCATACATCAGTGTCGGTACCAGAACCCACTGTGTACCGCTAGTCTGGCCTCAATTGACAAGTTCCTGTTTATTCCATTCAAAGCGCCGTTCACTTTAGTCCCTGCAGTATCCTCCATTCAATATCTTTTTCAGCCTTTCTGTTTCTATTAAATATACTTTCCAAATATACAAACTCATCTACTTGTTTTAAACATTCATTACTTATAAGTATTTTGCACGGTGTCTTGCTTTCTTCCTTCTCTAACACCATGATATTCGACTTGTTGACATTCATAATAAGGTCGCTTTCCTTGCATACATCGTACATTCTACTCACTAGACTCTGTAATTCTTGTTCATTATTAGGCATTAGTACTGCATCATCAGTGTACAATTTTTTTAGCTATTTTTATTTTAAATTTTATTATTCAAATTTTGTTCTTATTTATAAAATCATTTTGTTTTTGCACTATACATTCAAAGTCATTGTAATCCTTGGAATGTATCTTTTCAGGTACGGAGTTGACTACCATTGTGTTGGCTGAGAAGTGTCTCATGAACAATTGGAGTGATGATTTGGAACCCAACATCTGGCAACCACTCTTGGCGAGAGTCGTCGGCGTAGTCCTGAAGATAGTTCCTGAAAATTAAACAGGGAAATATGCGGCGCTTGCAGTTGTTAATTAATGGATTTAGTTCCCTATTACGTATTAAGCAATTTATCTCGTTAAGATTTGTTAGATGAACTTTACTGAGAATTTTTTTTATTGTATCAGGCGAAAATCGTTTATTTTACACGATTCTCCAAATTCAAATACAGCGGAATCCGCTTATTGTAATCACTATGGGACCTGTAACTGTTGATATCAATAGCCAGTCGATAACATTAAGGAGAAGTTAAAAAATATTATTGAACACAATTTATTCAAAAATATTACAACTAAATTATCAATTATAACTATAGTTTTCTGTTGTTTGTTTGAGTTTATTAATTCCTGAATGCAATCCTCATATTAATAGTGCTTTTCAAAGTTTGTTGCTCTGTATTAAACACCATGTCGAAGAATTCATAGCATCTGGGCGTTAGTTGGAGGAGCTTCTGAAATTTTTTCTTCTGTATTCACACTCTTTTGATAATTTAATCATCAAGTAAGGATAATTTTGTAAGAATTTCCTAAAAATCTTTTGTATCCACGTATTGATAACAATAACTGAAATTTGATTATAATAAGAGGATTATTTAAAATAAATTTTATATAGTGTTTTGGTACTTACTGATTATGATAACAATAACCGATTGATAACATCAGTGGTTATAATATTTGGATTCCACTGTAATTTAAAAAATATGAATACATCAAAGTTATTAAACTTTATCACCTAACAGCACATTTAAATGAAAACCAAAGTTTGATTTAGCAGAATTCTACCATTCCTCTCGTTTATACGAAAATTTTAGCCAAACTATTGAAAAAATATTGGTGAGATTGTTCACACCACGGTTCTTTGTCACAGCAAATCCTGATATACAAGTGATATCCTACTTACAAACCTTTAAGGTTACAAATGTAAAAAATAAGAACTGGAAGATTTAATTCAGTACAGTAAAACCCCTTCAATTTGAAATTCAAGGGACCAACAAACAAATTGGCAAAATTTGTAAAACTCGCGAAAAGAAGGTCTAATTTCATGGAAATATAAATATTTTCACATAATTCAAGAAAACATCTTGAAAACACATAATTATCCAAAAAAATTGCAGGCATTTATATAATTTAAAATTTTCAAATTATATCATTTAAAAATATAGATTTATGATGCAAGGGTCTGAAAATTGTTTTGAATTACAAATTATCAGGGTTTTGGAATTAACATTGACAATTTGGGTCTGGAATTGTTTGAAAAATTTCACATTATGTCAAATTTCAAATTAATGTGGTTTTACTGTACAATCAACATCAGACAATTACAAGTGTGTAACTTTAGAAGAAATATTTATACAATAAAATACATATCTTCCAACAAAGATTTCTGATAAATTTCCTGTATTTATAAACCGGTATTTAAAAAAAAATTATACATACATTTGTAAATATTTTTATAAAAAATCCCATTATTTTGTTTCATTTTAGTTATTTTTTTTACTATTAAACAAAACTTTAGTATAATATTGATTGATTTAATTGATATGTACTTTGTTTTGACTTATAAACATCATGTTGATCCTTGTTTATAAGTTGGGGGCTGCCTATAAATATTGCGTTGTGGTTTAATATTTTAACTTGTAGAATAAGACGAGATACATGTTTCAAAAACATTATTTTTCCATCTATCATTGTAAAAGACGGTTATTACTCAATATTAAACAAAACAGTTTAAATACGAAGGCATCGGAAGACAATACATATCAAATATTGGCAAGACAAAACTGTATTTATTCGCTACTGCCAATTCATATTATATGTAGTAAATTCTTCTTCAAGTTCTCGTGTTAATAAAAAATTAAGCAATAGTCCTAGGCGGCTTGCGCTATGAAAATATAATTGATTTGGGTGAGGCGAGGTTACTATCAATTTGACCATAAAAATATATGTCGATAGTAGAATTTCTTTTGGATTATGCCATGTGTTGATTATTAAAATGTTTATCACATCATCCTGATGACACTCACTGAAATGTTAACCGACACTAAACAACCCTGAACAATATTATTATCTGATGGTCACGAGTGGATTTATGGGGCAGGGGTCTGTTTCACTGAACATTTTGTGACATATGATAATATTGCAACAAACTAAGAACAACAACAGATAAAGAAACAATTTTAGGCTAAACTATCAGCTCCTGAGCCAACCTGACAAACATCGAACGTACTCAAAGTTATGAATACAATCAAATTTGCCAGTATTTTTAGAGCCAAAACAGTGTTTCCAGGCATTACTTTATTAATTCTATCCTTTTCTCCGTGATTCGGGGCCCCTCGTAATTGTGACTTGCATGATTATAAATCCACCACCGATGATGGTCGTGAAGATCTGTAATTGTAAATGTATGCATCGGTTTGATTGACAATCCATGTAGTCATAAAATAAGTGGTTTGTATTCATCGTATTTATTAAGTCTGTTTGAAGCTACAAAAACAAAAATTGCGTCCAATGAAGAAGACCTTATATGATAATTGCTAAGTGCTCGCCAACTTTTTAAAGACTTAATGATGTTATTTTAATATGTTTCACTCCTAATTAATTAATTTGATCTGTTTCCAAACCGAGTATTTAAAATACATAAATAATGCTATATTTCTTCAAGAATTTTTGAATTCGTAGTAAATAAAGTTGTTAAAATTCTATTCTTATTGTAATACTATTTAGTAATTGATCCGAGCGAGGGTGACACCCAACTTTACTTATACAAAACAATTTGTTAATTAATATTTTGAATCCAAAGTGAAATTTTTATTGTAAGTTATATATAATACAATATTTGCAATATTTGTATGACTATTTTTAAATAAAATATATTTCTTTAAAAAAAATGTTTTACTGATAATTAGTCATTTAACAATCTCCAATGAATGGTAGCTAAACAGAATATTAAAAATTGATGGTATCATTTCAGGTATGAATTAATAATGTAATGATACAATGTGTGGCTGTTAGGGCTGTCTTATTTGTCCATGAATTTATAAGTAATCTAATTTCATTGAAGTGTCAAACTGTTTTGAAATATGAATTAGGTGGATGTGTGATAAAACAAATGAGCGAGTGATTAAAATTAGTACTAGCATAGTTATGTACAAAGATCGATTATGTGTATTTATCTTATATGTACAATTCACCAGAAAGGAAGAAAGGAATGAAAATTAGTTCATTCAATTTTGACATTTTAAACCTTATTTGTTAGCAATCAGTTGCTTAGCATTGTACTTCGTATTTGTAGGTACTAGGGTATGTATTATTTTTTTTAATTCAATTTTTTAGGTACCAAATTCACAAAGTTATAGAAAGACATTTTAATTTTCTACTACATGTAAGTGTTGTACATTTTTGAGCATGCGAATTTCTAAAAAGTGTCAAAATTTAGGTTTGACATTACTGAATGAAATATATATTCACCATGGTAATGAGTAGGACGTATCACTTTTTCTGAGTTTACTCTAGTATGATTTTTTTTGCTTGATTGAGATGAGTTTTATCTGTAACACACTGTATTGACTGACGGACATAATTTTTTGAAATTTAAAATTCTCAGTAAAAAAGTATTTGGCATTTTTCACCAGAACACATTTTAATTAGAAGGTAGATACTCACTTATTTAAAATGTGCTTTGATGAATTCAGAATATTGTTTGAACAAATTGAAATACTTTTTTCTGATGCATTAATATCAAACCGCTTAAACAACCGTCCTCCCACGGGATATACGCTAATAAATTAAGAATGATATATTTTACAAGGTTATTTCATTTTGACAAACTGAAATATCACAATTAATTTTTTCATCTTTTACCTTACAAAATCCCTTTTTAAAATTAATTGAAAGATAATAATAAACTTCCCTATTAATTTTGTCTGTTGCAATTCATATTGCAGACAGGTGCTAGTGTTATACTGTTGCCATAATCAACGTCAATAACTAGGTTCTGGATTTTCTATTGGTATTAGTTAAATATGCTCATTCAACTTTTGTAAATAAAAACACTAACCTGGCGTAACTGGGCTGCAAATTGTCGATTCTTCTATGATGGTCGAAACTCTGCTGGCAGTTCTCTTTGAATGTTCGAAACTTAATTAAACAACCGACAAAAACTGAAAAATATTACAGTCAAATCTCAGCATAGCGAAGTTTGCGGAACCGAAGAAAATGTTTTGTTATATTAAATGCAAGGAAGATGATAGATTTTTATTTTATTTTTAATTACCATTTTATATCTACAGCATCAAAATAACCTCTTATAGGATTGACGCACGACACAACGCGTGATCATCGTGTGGTTGGTCAATATACATAGTATAAATATGTGTGCGTATGGACCCGTGAAACACCGATTGTTAAACTGTAATAAATAATTAATTTAAAAATAAATTCAAGATAACAGTATTTAAAAAAAGTTCAAATACGATAGAATAGAGAAAAGAAAATAATCACAAATTAATTTTTTTACAAAAAAATCAGTAATTTTCCTCTGTAATGAGGTTTAAGGGTCGGCGAAACACCTAGGATGTTGCTTGTAAACACGTCCGGCACGCCTGTCAAGAACGAACTGAGTTCTCGGAAATATTGTGTCAAGTTGTAACTTCATTCTTATATTTCGTTATTCTGAGATTTTGTTACAATGAAATATGCTTTAGTACATTTTGTATGAAAGTTTTTCGGAGACAAATTGAAGATACTTTTGTTACAAAAAGATTTGACTGTATACACAATTGTTTTTTATATCGCCGCCGTAAATATAACTGTCTTCGACACCATCTACGAACAGAAGCAGTTCAGCTTTGTTTTTCCTGTTTAAATCTACACAAATGAAATGCCCATAGTAACCTTCAATCACTTTTCTATCATTTCTATGTATCTACACATAATAAAACAAGTTGTTCATTCCTCAAAATACATTGTAAGTATAGAAATCTTAAAATACTTTTTATTACATTTGTCGTAAGGAATTTTTTGAAAACTGAAAATGCTGTTAATTTGACTACATATCAGCTTGCTGCAATGTCTTCTCTTTAAATTCAAGTCAATTACTATTGTTAACATTTCAATACAGTCGCCATGTCCTAACCACTAAATCAACTGAGGTATATTAGACTCCAAATTGATAACACAGGTCAACAATTTATTTTTTTCGCTCCATTGTGAAATTTTGTTTGAACTTTATAAATTTAAGTAAGAATTCTGAATCTGATTGGAGAATTTGGTTTTTTAAAAAATAAAAGTCTTTGCTCGGTTGTCCGATTCACAGGTCAGTACACATTTCGCTTATGCTTGTTGCATCTTATTTCATCTAGCATGCGTTTCTTTCTTCTTCGTTTGTTTCTTTTATATAGATTGCGTACATATATTCTTTCATGTAATCAAATATGATTAATATACTCAACAAACTACACATATGGCAATTTTCCACAAAGGTTTGGCTAAAATCATTTTGAATTAAAAATATTGTTTAATTTAGAAGTAAAAAAATTGTTACTTGAAGCACTTTCCATTGTCAAATATTTAACTGAGTACACATTGCAATATATGTTTATTGTTTTCACTCTTCAGCTTTTTACTTACTGGTACAAGTATATTACCTAAGACAGACCTAGTTTAGTTCTAATAAACTAAATCATTATCCATTGAAATTTCCTCCTGTAATTCGATACATTTACTCCTTTTTCGAAAAGATTGAAAATCCTCAAAAAAAATAATTGTCATTGATTGTTGAAGATGCTCAACTTTTGTTTTCAGAAGGTCCAAGTCATGAATAAGACTGTTTAATCTTTATCTTGATTTATCAGCTGTGGCTCTTCAGTTGACTTGAACGTGAACACACCAGGCACGTTGGCGATACAGGAGGAGTCACATATTATATTAACTCAGGATTTCTAATTTTGTCGTAAAGTAGAAGCTAATGAAGAAGTTTAAGAACACTATCACGATATCAAAATAAATATTTAGAAACAAAATCTACTTTTATTAAAAATCATTATTTTGTCCCAAGACGTTTTTTCTCAAAAACTTTGTGTGACATATTTAGCACCCAAAATACATAAAATAATGACATTTTGGTATTGATCATAGACAGATGTCACCAACTCCACATGCAGTGTGCATCAGACTTGGTAAGTAAATAAAATAGCATTTTCCGGCTGAATTTGAAGTTAGTTTATTTAAAAACATTTTACAAGAACATACAACAGAGGGAGCCTATTTTCAATACATGCTTATTTCCAATAATAAAACTAAGGATGTTAATACATAAATATTTTTCATCTATCTAAATTAACATTACATCAACAAAATATGTCATATTATTATTTCTTCTTCAACTTTATTAAATTTATCTAAAATAAATAAAGTTATTTTAACAATAATTACACATACTTAAAATAATAAATATATTAAAGGCAAAATAATCAGGCAATTCTAGAACATACAACTAAAGCGGAGAGACTGATGAAGAAAATAATAGTTTGCTATCTATAGTGAGTGGGGACTTTCCTCGGAGACTAAATCCCACTACTCTATCAGTTGCTAAAACTGGTGGAACTTGAGAATGTTATAAAAAGGCGAGGCTGGTTACTTTGAAAAAACACATTTAATTAACTTTAACAAACTACATTGATAAATAATACTGAATGCTTTCATTTCTCAACATTTTCTTGAACTTTTTAATGTCTCACTGTACATCTGATATTGTAAAGATAAGAAATACAAAATAGTCATGGCTCTCTGTTTTATTGACATTTCATTTTGTCTTGTAGGACTGAAAAGGACTCTTGACACCCATTACTATCTACATTTTTATACCGGTCCTGTCCTTATCAAACTGAGTCAAATGACTTTAAAATTTAACATTCCTATGAAATTTTATTGTAACGGGTGTTTCAACAAGAGGTAGGCAATTCGAAATTGCCGCCGTTTTTCTAGTAATGCTTTTTCTAAAACGCTATCATGTAGACAATATGCCGTTACAAAATGGAGTGGTTCAGTAATAATTATATATTGTGAAAAAAATATTATAAAAGTAACAAATCAATCATGCTTATGTAAAAAAATAATTATGTGCAATTTTTGGTCACCATTCGGCACCTGCTACGCGGACGATCCAGCGTTTAATGGCAAATAAGTTGAACCCCCGACTTTAGAGAGTGGAAAATCCACATGTCCACAAATCCAGAAAAAACTTGCACATTTGTTCAGTCACTGTTTGGTGCGCTTTGTGAACTGAAGGTGTCATTGGATCTATTTTCTTTGAAAATGAAGCAGGTGATACGTTTACAAATTTTTATTTATCGTGTCACTATAAAAAAAAATCAGCTACCTCTTGTTGAAACACTACATTATGTACCAATCTTGTTCAAAAATACATATTAATACATTTAGAACTTGGTTCATTTATTTACTTTGATTTTATTACACACAAGGTTAGTTCAAACTACCACTGCTGTTATTTTTTGTATATTTAAATAAAAGTAATATTAACATTATTATTTTTATTAGAACACATTCAATGTGACTGAAGAATGAAGTTGCAATTCAGAAAATAAAAATAAATAAGTAAGGTGCCGTAAACACAAAATATTAAAAACATGAACACCCACTTTCAGGACAATATAGTTTATTAATTAACTTTGTCCAGAGATATATTATATTTATTTTACCAAAGACTAGATTTGATCATTTTTTATCCAAAAATAAATTTACCCCTGGTTTTAAAGTTATCTCATTCTGAAAATAATTTTATTGATTGAATTAATTTTATTGATACATATCGATAATAGTCAATTACGCAAACATAATTCAATACGTATGCACAATCATCAACATCACACTTTATCGCAGGGGATATTATATACATATGCACAGTAAACCGTCGACTTAACAGATCAATTGGCAGAAGGGGTATCCCTTAATATTGATGGAAGTCCGTAAAATTTAAGATAACCTAGAAGGGCATTTTTTATTAACATTAATGGAAGAGGTACTAAGGTCATCGAGACACAATTCATTGTTCTATTACAGTGGTAATGTCGGAACACATGCATTAGCTAACTCTGCGGTCCCCAGATTGCATACTTTGGGGAATGAATATGCAGAGGTAGTCGACATTTTTGCTGTAAATTTAACTCTTTATAGGATTACATTATTCCAATTTTTTGTGTCAACTCAATGGTGACAGATAAATTGCTTTACTTCACATTTTATATTTAGTTTTGATTATGAAAAAACATGCTGACATTATATAATTTTTTTCTTTGTGTATTGCACTTCTGATAAAATTTTCTATTATTTTACAAATTATGTTAATGCCTGAATAGGGTGTGCGATAATAATAATAATAAATAAATATACTGTATAATTCGTTAAATCCGAAATCCATTATATCGGAGTCTGTTAATCCATGGGATTACTGCGCATAGTTTGGACCAAACTGATTTAGAGAAAAACTTTATTTGATGATAGCACATGTAACTAAATATATAAAAAATGGATAAAATGCCTCTGGACAAGAGATCAGAACCAAATACCTATAATGTAATGAAGTTATTTTATGTTAAACAATAAAAAATTTGCTTGAAGATCACACTGCGAGTTCAGGTATCCCACATCACACATTTTGAAAAGAAATTAAGCATATTTTGTTTTGAATTCTGGATTTATGGAACACGTAACCTCAAGCTAAACAGGGTTACAAACCCACTGACAAAAATAGCTAATAAACAGATTGTAACGTGCCATAGTTTTATTCTAAAACAAACATTTTATTTTGAATTGTCTCGCTCATATTCGAAAATCAGCAAGCGAGAGAAGGATACACGATTGGTGCCGCAAGTACATAATCCAAAATTCACAAGCATATACACCGTCATATGTAGGAACACATGTTTATGAATGCAGTGAAGACACTGGTGTGTGCCTCCGCTATATGTGTGAAGCGAGGAGTGAATATAATATATAGCAGCACTTCAAATTATTATTGTTGTATATAGCATAATTATGACAATTATTATTAAATTACTAAATGGCAGTTACAGCTTTTAAAGTGGTTTTATTAAATCTTTTCAGTACTCGGTCTATGCAAGATTTCTAGATAATTCACAAATACTTTAGATATTTTTTAGTGATTTTGTGTAAAAAAAGAAATTGACATTAAAGTATATACATTTTTTTGCTATTTAGGGTTTTTGATAAACTAAAACAAGCCACAACAAAAGATGCTAAGATACATTTATGGTGAACATTTAAATTAATAAAATATATTTTCATCCTTGACTCATGAAAACTGGTTCTTCATTATTATTTTCTTTTGCATTATAAATTCCAAAGTACACACACACACTCGGAATATAATATTAAAAAAATATAAAATGCAGAAAACGAGAGCACTGCACAGGCCGGCCGGTATGCCGAGTTTTCTACAATTTGTCAATTTTAAGAACATGTCAAATATTACAATATATTATTTATAAAACCAATTAGCCTCACGAGAGCTCAGATCAAAATTATTGATACACATACATATAAAAATATTACACAATTCAGATGCCACCGCGGGTTGATCCGGCATCCCACCACCACGGAGAATACAGATCACTGAGACGTCATCACGGAGATGAGATTTTTTTTATTTTTGTCAACAGAAATACATGTTTCTGAGTTATTGCTAAATATCAAATTCAAAATTCTTTAAGAAAATGCATTCCTCAAAACTATGGCAAACACAAAATATGCTAAAATGTGAATTATTAACCATTACGTGTATTGTGATTTGTGCTCTTTGCATACATGGATAGAATTGTAAATCATCTTTACTGAGAAAAATACGCGGTGCCCTGTGGACAAACTTTCAAACTAATGATTTTTCCACCGGATTATTCCGGGATTTTATTATCACATGTAAATCTTATTCAATAAATACTAAATGGTCACAATTATTTACTTCTTGGTCGGCGTACCGCGCTGGGTGAGCCCTTCGAAGCGCTTAAATGTGTAATTAATAAACACCCAGTCTTTATACGTCACCTCCTCGTCTTGCGGGGTCGGGGCTGCTGGGATTTCTAACTTCACATCTGGGAAATCGTCGAAGTTGGATGTATCGTCGATACTCTTAACTTGGACAGGAATGGCGGCCGGTCTTTCTCGCACGTGCCCCCAATCTACGCCTCTGAAGAACGCCGCTGACTTTACTTCGTCTATTCCTCTGGTAGCTCCCAACCTGCGATCCGGCTCTGAGCAGAAGCGAAGGATGGTCTCCTTCGCCTCCTCCGATATGGGAACCTCGGGAGGAAAGCTAAGCGTGTCCCTCCAAGACATTACCTTCCTGTATGTCTCCTGCGGGTTCTCTGAACAGAAGGGAGGATACCCAATGAGCATCTCATACATGATAACACCCAGACTCCACCAGTCAGCTTGCGGTCCGTAGCCTGTTTGGAGAAATACCTCGGGAGCGATATAGTCGGGGGTGCCCACGGTACTATAAGCGAGGGCTCTACGATTTTTTTTCCATGACTCGGCTCGACGCTTGGAATCCATGGGACTTCCACTGGTCACAATGAAGTCAGAAGGATTAGCTCTGGAAAGATCTCTGTAGAAGTCAGTCCTATGGCTTTTCTTGAGCCCGGTGCACAGCCCGAAATCGCTTAACTTGATGTGTCCCCGGGCGTCCAGGAGTAGGTTGTCGGGCTTTATGTCCCTGTGAATGAACCCCAACTTGTGGATGCTGTCTATGGCCAGAGCAGTCTCAGCAATGTAGAACTGTGTGCAGTCCTCGCTGAGTGTATCTTTCTTCATGAGTAGAGTCATCATGTCGCCACCAGGAAGGAACTCCATGATGAGATAGAGATTCATAGGGTCCTGAAAGCTGTAGTACATCTTAACTACCCACTGGTGGTCGGCCTCCACGAGCATGTCCCGCTCGGCACGCACATGCGCCACCTGCTCTTTCTCCAGCATGTCGGCCTTGCGCAGGATCTTCATTGCGTACACATGGCCAGTGTCTTTCTTCTGCACGAGCCTGACTTCTCCGAATGCCCCGCGTCCAATGACCTTAAGAGGTTCGAAATCCTCCACTCCGAGGCGAGACCTCTTAAGGCGGAGGAACTCAGTTTCCTTCTGCGCATGCTGCTGTAACTTTTCTTGCTTCTGAGACTCTGTAAGACCTTCGTCTTTGAGTGACTCCTCCAGCTTGGCGAGGCGTTGTTTGCGCTCCAGATGCTGGGCAATAAGGTTACTGTAGTAGTTCTCCAGGGTGACCTTAGCCTTGGTGGCCTTGTCCAGCGTGTGCCCGCTGAAGCGGATGGGAGTGTCGGTAGCCATGCTGCAGGGCTGCCCGCAGCTTGCACTCCTCCGGCGGGGACAAAATCTTCACAACCCAGATGACAATAAGCTCATTGCGCTTTATCAATCCGTCTGCAAAAAAAAAAAAGATTAACATGTGTCCCACTCAGCACAAGAGTGTTTGGCCATTATTGCCGCCGGAATATGAAACCAAGAATTTTTATTGCCAGTAGAATGCTTTACCGATTAAACAGTGGCAACCTTATTGATTTTGTCAAATTTGATTTTTATTTGTTATTTTTTCAGACACATATATTTTATCTTTTAAATCTCAATGCTTCTCAAATACCGTAGCAACTTTATTTTGTTATTTGTATCTTTGTAAGTGATAAACCTATTTTTTTTAATTACAAAGAAACTATGTTCAGAATAATTAAAACAAATTCACAAATAAATATGTGATTTCATTTCAATCAAGGCTATTATTTCCAAACATGCCTCATTCAAGAATACTTGAAAAATGAAATTTGAATGTCATTTTATAATAATAAAAAAAAGTCTGTTAGAACACAGTTTCAAATCTGCCTAGATGCCACACTAATACATAATGTTTTGTTTATATTAATTTAATATAATTATTAATAACAAATGTCCTCATTTTATCCTTTTTTATTCTTCAATATGTCTATAACCATCCAGTTTTCACTGAATCTAATCTTTTCATTAAAATCTGGATAACATATTCATTTCTTATTGTGAAAATATAACAACCCTATGTGTTGTCTAAACCAGTCAAAACCTCAGCCCAAATTAATTAACCCAAGATAACTACCACAATGCTCTTTCATTAATGTCCTTACTAACTTTTTTGAATATGTAATAAATAAAATATAAAAGCTGTTTCTACAGATATGGCTACACTACATTTAAGACATTAAAGTTAAGTTAATTTTGATCAAGACTCTAATATCTACTGTAATAATGCAAAAACTTTGTATTATTTGTACAACATGAAAATGTACAAAACCAATACTGATCTATGACACCTAAATGTAATATTACATCATACATTATTTGGATTTATCAGAGAAATATTTGATTGAAAAAGTAAAAGCAGTTTGAAAATTGACAGAAAATACACTTATTTCAAACAAAAGATTTGATTGAAAAGTACCAGTGATTCATAAATACCTTGACAAATCGGGCCACGATATGAACCAAACCCTTCACTGGAAAAAAGGCTATCCAGAAACACTTCCCATTATACGCACTCCAGAAAATTTAGCTATAACGTAACACGTAAAACCACAGGAATTGAGTGACACAATTGTTATAAAAACACGTTATACAGCAAGATAAGTATCGAATTTTGACAATACAAGTGTCACATCGACTCAGTTTAGAAATATCTAAATATTGCTCTATTTAACTAGAAAAATAAAATAATTTATCATAAATCTCGATTAAAACTATATTCAGGTGAATAAAACCGAATACCAGACCCAAAAAAACGTAAAATGACGGAAAATACCGTAATAATCACACATACACACAAAGACAAAATATATTAATAATGTGGCCTCCGTAAATAAATTGCTAGATGTAAGGTAGGTACAAAGAAAATATTTTTTTTCTGTCGTCAAATTCAAACACGATGTAAAGAGACCCATACACTATCACTGCACCGAAAAATTTCATCGGTAAAAATACACATAATACAATATTTTTACGAAATTATTACGTTTAGCGTATTCCTACACTTATCTTTTAAATCGAACTAATCAATTAATTGATAATTATTATTTACACGTCAAGATTGTTTGTATGTGACGGTTGATAATCGAAATGTCAGTAAGAAAAATATCCCATTAGCAAGGCATGGTTTGAAAATAATAAAAGATTTTAGATTGGCTTATTTAGCCTTTGGCATAAAATACGAGCTCTGAAAGTGCAAACTTTGGGTTGAAAACTTAATTATTTACGGTTTTAGGTAAACAAACCTGTTCTAAAGCTTTGGTTTCACTTTGAAGGTAGCTTCAAAATTTAAATGGTAAATAATAGTATCTCATCTTATATTTAAAATGGGACTGACTGATCTAGCCTCTGGATAGATACATGAAATCGAGTATAGGGCTTTATCATAGATATATATATAAATTATACATTTATGGAGATTATATATATATATAAATATCTACCTTGAACGCAATACTACTGTCTTAAGTTATTTTTATACATCTATTAATATGCTTATTTATAATATGTTAATATCTGCCCACCTTGATATGGACTTAAAGGCAATACAGCTTGATTAGTGAGGTGGCACATGCAGCATAATGCATGCAATTTATGTAGATTATAAATTATTTAAAAAAACTGACAAAACATTTCTTTAATAAAATTTCTCTCAGTATTAATTGATAAATACCTATTGATTATTTTCCAGTAAATTAATATATTATGTTATCCATCCATCTACCACTTTATTTTAGAATTCCTCAATCTTTCAAATTCAACAACAAAAATTGTAATACTTAAAAAGATGGACACTTTAATCAGGACAAATATATATATATATATATATTTTAAAATGGAATCCATACATAGATAAGGATCCATATGCTTCTTCAAATATCATCACAAACGTCTCCTCTGTAGTGTTGCCCTGGAGAATGACAGATAATTCTCCAGTATCACAATAATTACAGCTAATGGGATGTCGTTAAAAAAGGCTCACCTAAAAACTCACCTTAGCTGTAATATTAATAATAACTGGGAAATGAGCTAAGAAATCAATGAAGATTCGGAAACTGGAATATTTTTCTCATGTGAAGCGAAACTTGAGTAAAATATGTAATACAACACAGCACAATACAACATCAGCGCAAGATTGAATCATAAAAAAAGAGGGTCTGGTCGCAGGAGAAATTTCACCCGAGGATGCCACAGAGGCTAGGGCCGGCACTGATAACGCATATGCATTCATAACTCAGATCTGCTCAAAAACTATATATGTAGTGTTGTTTGAAGGGGTGGTCTCATTTGTTGAATCCTGTAACTGTCTTCTGTGTGATTGTAGAACACCTCTTAGATTAGGATAATGTAAATTACTCCTCAATATCGAAACACTTAAACTTATCAATTTCATACAAAAAAATTCAAGGTAATGGAACTGCTGACTACAAAATTACAAGGCAAATGGTCTTAATGCTGACATTGTCAATAGCTTTTATTTTGCAATACAGATACCTACACCCAATTCTACTCCTATTATTTTCTCTGTAGATGCACAGATAACCCTCACCATGTTTTTAATGATAACTATTGATTGCTTGTCAGGGGTTGGATGGTGTTCTATAGTGACTGCGGTCAAATACTTTTGAGTGATGCTGCTATGGAAAAAGTTTTACAATTTTTTTGAGAATATTAAACTCCAAATTGTTGCATGCTTATTTAATTTGTTTTTATTTCAATCAGAAATCATTCTTAATAGTTTCGAAAATGCAAACAATTTTTGGCTAACGCTTTTGTGTTCGTAGCTCCTAGATTCTATAATGCAACCAAAAATGAGTGGAACAAAGTATCTCTAACTGCTCGGAGAGGATCCACCAGTCACCCATATTATGAGGTGACTGGTGGATAAGTTTTTAGACTATGCATGTACATTCTATTGTTTAAATTTTTGTAACTAATGTATTTACTTTTATTTCTATTTTTTTATATATCATGTATTTGCATACTTATCAAACAAGTTATTGTATTTATTTTTAATATTTGCAAAATTAACTATTTGGTTTATTATGTTCATTATTTTATAGATTATTTAACTTTGTTTATAATTAATCACTTCATGAGTAATTTTTTAAATAATGTTGGTCTTAAATTGAATAATTTAGAATCATTAGAGATATATTCACAATATTTTGAGTATGTCCTAATTTTTGTAAGAACACAATTGTTTTTTTTTTTTATATATGTGATGACCTGTCCTCGGCTGGCTTAAGTGATCATTTTACACAATGTAACGTTCACCAATTCTACCCATGGGCGACTGACTGCCACACCTATCAAACTTTTGGAAGATGTATACATATATGTTTTTACCATGTGGAAACCTTTCAAGTATTTCTTACATCAAATATTGAATATTGAAGTTATAAATAAACATAAACAATCTCCCTCTCTCACAAAGAGATTGACCCAAAAGTCTTTGAATTGTATAGTCTAATTTTAACTTCAGTACACGGATGAGACTTGTCTTTAAAGTCGTGTAAAGAGCAGTACAGAGTCGAGAGCGGAGCAAACTGTCATTTGTTGTCCATCGTATTTTGTATGCAGAGTAGAATGATCAACCTGAGATCTCATCTTTGTACACGTGCCATAATGATTTCTTAACGAGACTTTGATAAAAGTTAATACCGGTGCGTATATGTTGGATTCCTAAATTGCTTTGTGCTGAGCTCTGTACTGTTAATTGTGTGCACTCAGTTTGAATCTTGCACGCGCATTATTATCTTGATGAAAAATTCAACATGTATGCATTGAAAAATATATATAAAAACTTTTAATACTCACTCGTGATTTTGATTCGCTCAAACTATCCAACGGCGATCTTTCACTGGACTTTGTAGAAAGGGTAAATTGTTAATTTTTAAGGAATCGGCATGAGCCATTCCATCCGTAACTTTATGTGCACCAAATAATAGAAAGATATTTACAACTTCACAATAAGAATGTGTTCTCCTTAATGACATTAAAATCAAATGATTCCTAAACATTTCTAACGGTCGCATGATTGAGTAAATTTTGTACACATGCCATTTTGCATTATTTCATTTTGTATTGTATTAGTGTGTGCAGCCAAATTTAATATTAATTATGTAGGTACTCCTTACTTCAACGTACAGGTCGATTTTTTGGTGACGGCACTTCAAGAATATGTCAATACAATACACGCCAATGTGTGCATGAGCGCCATCTAAGCGAGAAAGAAACAAAGTTATATGACTGCTTCACTCTAGACAGTAATGTAACAATGCACTTGACGCATGTTATTGGTTGTGTACACAACGTGTTTTGTTTTCTTCACCCGGTGAAGGGCATCGACAGTCACATTATTAAGATGAGATTAATATTATTTCATTCCCTATCCATAAAATAATTAAACATAAAGCAATCCTGTAATAATGATAAAAATTATACTAGCAACAGATTCGTCAGTGGCTGTACAGTGCCACGAGTAAAAAAAATCAACCTGTAACATATCACGGCACATGAAGAGTGAGTAAAGTCATTACTACAGCGTTAATTACAACATATTTCAAACTGCCAAAAAACAAATATTGTCACTGTGTTTTGCCATAAACATTACAAATCATTTCACTGATTTTTTATCTCAAATAATAAAGCACAATGTGGGCAAACATGTTCTTGTTCATCACCCATGTTCGGTTCATAAAAATCGTTTCTTTCCAAGACAAGTAATAAATTTAAATTTTAGCTCCACAAGCACAAAAATTGTAAACTTTGGATAATCAAGAAAATTTATATAAAAAAAAATATATATATGTTCCGTTAGGAATTTCAGCAGATTTGTTTTAATACCCATTTGTCATTTTAATTGCATTCTATCACATTCCAATATGCATTTTTTCCTCATCACCAATATATAGTTTACTGTGCATAAAGAAATAAATAAATAAAATAATCGATATGAAACAATTTTTATTACAAGATTCAATATAAACATTATAAAAACATAACAAAAAGTAGAGAAATTTATGCAGTATGTTTAAACATAATCAGTTTTCACATTTTTTATCCAGTTTATAAGACCTGATGAACAAAATAAGAAAATAAATTCCTCTTACGAAATTTCCATATTTGGACTGACCTCATTCAGCCAACAACATAGTCTCAGTTATAATAAACAAATTCTCATAGAGATGAAGCTATTTATATTATATGGGAATATATGAAAGTACGAGTAATTACAGGGCTTATGACCTGTCTTAAGCTGGCCTTAAGTGATCACTTTACACAATGTTCACCATTCCGCCCGCAGTCAACCTCCATATCTATAAATTTTTTGGATGTTGTATATATGCTACCATGTATTTAAATACAATTTCGCTGTCGCCATCTATGGTCTGAAATTTGATATTCATTTCCCTGAAACAGAATAGATGTCACTAATGAGAATCTTATTTCTTAGAAAATATGGAAGCTATATTCTTTATATGACAAATGATTAACACATACTAGAATACGCCTGAAAAGTCAATTTTATATATTTCTTATTTAGACCAGTATATTATATTAACAATATTTTAATATGTCCAAGAACACACAATATATAATAGTTTGCATAACATTTGAGGATTGGATGAAGGTGCCGTAATTCAGATATTGAATGTCTAATAAGTAAATCTACACAATATTTTCTGCTTTTCAAAAAAAAAAAAACTTTACACAGGTCCTGCTGGATACGATGTCCATATGACTTCACAGAATTTCTTCTACATATTGTATAATTTTGATAAAAATAACACAACCTTTAAGCACTTGTCAACTAACTCAGTGAGCCCTTCCATTATTAACCAACTGCTACTTTTTTGTTTTTCGTAGGAAACTGAATAATATAATTTGTATATTACAGTTCCACAAAAATTAAGAGAACATTGACAATACTGTTAACCTTTCCGGGAGTATGGCTGTTAAGGGCCGGCCGACCGAAATTTGTTACAAAGGAGTGTCGCCGGACTCTTACACTTAAGGCATTGTGGCCTCCTTAAGTATATTCCAAAAATATACATTCTATTGCCATTTATGGATGATTTGTAACACCATTTCGTAGTTTTAATTTTTACAGTCAACGGTCCCCGCCGTGGTTTGTTTACGAAATTGAGTGATCGTTTCTTGCGCAGTGCTTAAAAATGTGTATTTTATTGGCGACAAATGTATTTGTAAGTTTTTGCTGTTAACAAACATGTCAAACTTTTTGAATGAACAAGACACCAATAATAACTGGAATAAGCACGGATTTAACGATTTGAACAATCTTTCAAAAGCTCGGAAAAGACATGAGTGCTCTCAACAGCACATCAACGCGTGTGTCAAGTTAAAACGGTTCGGCAAAGAAAATCGTATTGAAAATTTTCTTAGTGCTCAGTATAAAAACCAGTATTTATAATTATAATAGAAACGTGGCGGCTAACAGATACATATTATCGAAACTAATCGACGTGGTTTGTTTTTTGACAAAACAAGAACTGCCTTTAAGAGGTCATCGAGAATCATCCGATCCCAATAATAGAGGAAATTATGTCGAGACATTGTAATTTATTAAGTACTTCTGATAGTCTTCTGCTAGCTCACCTGGAAAAGTCCAAAATATTTACTGGAACATCCAACCACATTCAAAATGATTTGATTACCTCCATATCAAACATTATTTTAGAAGAAATTAAAACTGAAATGCGACTTGCAAAATATGTTTCTATTATTGTTGATGAGTCGACTGATATTTCCCAGAAGTGTCAAATGTCCGCTATATTCCGTTACCTTGATGAAAGAAACGGTAGTATTCAAGAGAGATTTGTGTTTTACTGAGGTGAGCCCGGATAGTTCGGCCAGTGCACTGTTTAACCTCATTGAAAACAGGTTAAACATTTTTGACTGCAAAAACAAACTGGCTGCTCAAACTTACGATGGTGCTAGTGTCATGGCAGGTGAACATAATGGTGTACAATCAAAAGTGAAAAATATTTGTAAAAATGCCGTGTTTGCACATTGTTATGCCCATCGACTTAATTTAGTGCTATCTCAGTCAGTAAGCTGGATCAGTGAATGCAAATTTTTTTTCGATTCATTACTAAGTTTTTCAACATTTTTCTACCGATCTTCTAGGCGAATTTCCGCTCTCGACCTTAAAATAAAGAAACGTTTTCCAGCATCAGCCCCTACGAAATGGAATTATAACAGCAGAATTCTCAAGATGGTGACGGAGTATAAATTAGAACTGAACGATCTTTTTTTTAATATGATTGACGATGATGAGCAATGGGATTCCGATTCCGTGGTTAGTGTAACAGGCCTACATAGTTATTTGTTTGATTTTAGTTTCAATTTCCATTTACAAGTGTTTCACAAAGTTTTCAGTTTTTCCGACAAACTTTGTTAGATATATCTTATTGCGTACGAAAAATATTAGACATATTTTATTGTGTACTAAAAATATTAGATATATCTTATTGCGTACGAAAAATATTAGATATATCTCATTGCGTATGAAAAATATTAGATATATCTTATTGCGTACGAAAAATAAAAGAATTCCTCAATTTTTTACAAAACGTGAGGAACAATTATGATTCATTTTGGATAACTTTAAACAAAGAAGGCTTTTCCGATATTCACCCAAGAGGAAGACGACAAGAAACTGGTGACAGAAAAATTATTTACAATAATATTTGATTTTGATTTTTTAAGACTAAAGAGTGAACTATATGTATATTCCTCATCATAATTCAATTTGGAAACCCTAATGGAATTGAATGTATATTTGATCAAGAACAACTTAAAAGATGTTCTTCCGGAAGTGTATAGTTTGATGAATCTTATCTTAACCATACCTGCAACTAGTGCTTCAGCCGAACGATCATTTTCCATGGTGAAAAGGTTTAAAACGTACAACCGGAGCACAGTAAGCGAAGACCGACTTTCATTCCTTGCTATTATCTCTATTGAGAAAACACTACTGCTGGCCTTAAAAGAGAAGACAACATTTCATGACCGTGTAATTGACGATTTCATAAAGAAGGAGGGTCGAATCGAGCTCAAGTTTAAGTAAATGAAAACTCAGGTACAATTTATTTATTTATTTATCATTTATACGAATAACACATGAAATTTTGGATCTGTAATTGACGTTGTGGAGCATAAAGGTTTAATATTATTATATTATTTCAATTAATTTGACAGACTATATACAGGGCTAGTCTATAGATTTGTATATTTGATAATAGGTATAAATTTATTATCCAGCATCCCTTCTACAAAATGTCACCGACCACCACTGGTACACAAGTCCCGTTTTATTTGAAAACAGAACAAATGCTTGTGGTACAGCAAGAGTAAATCAGAAACAAATGCCTAAGTTTGGGGATGAAAAAAGGGAGATGTAAAGTTTTTCAATTCTAATGACTTGCTCGCAATAACGTGGCACAATATAAAATATGCTTTTTTTTATTAATATACACAGTTGTAAACATGGTAACAACAGACAAAATTGACTACACTGTAGGAGAATATAAAATAAAGCCTGAAGCAGTAAAGTGAAGTCGACCATTCTAAAAACATGAAAACTGTGGATAAAGTGGACCGCATATTAGGATTCGTGGACAGTTTAAGAAAAATTATAAAGTGGAACAAAAAAATATGTTTTTCTACATCGAGTCAAAACAGGAAAAACCATGACTTAGTGAATTTCGTGAAAACCTAATAGCACAATTAGTGGAAAAATACCACACAGAATGGCCGGCTTCATCTTCCTCACACCCTACCAAAGCTATGCGAGCGGAGTATTAAAGAAGTTAACACCATACCTTGAGATATGTTTGAACAAGCTGTACAAAACTTCAGAGATCGTCTCCAACAGTGTGTTTCTTCTAACGGCCGCCACCTTGAGGACATTATTTTCAAAACTAAATGGTTATAAACAGTATGTACTGCTAACTTCGAAATATATATATCCCTATTACTTTTTTATAACTCTTCTAAACTGCTTAAACGGTTCTGCCGCACCCTGTATGTTGAAAAGAGCTTCGCCTGGCAGTATTGGTGCTACATATCCAAATAGCTGGTCTAATAACAAAATCTTTATTAAATACCTTCATCACTTCATTGAACATACTAGACCCTGTAGATAACAAAATACTGTTCATCCTATTTCACGTACCGTCATACGTACATTCCATAGAGTCACCCATCAATTGAAAGGGTGCAGTTATGCCATAATTATGGAATTGTATTCTTGACCATTCCTTCACACTGTAGTCTCAAATTACAACATCTAGATTGTACAGTTTTTAGGCCATTTAAATTTTCATCATGTACTGAATGGATGTGACTATTAATGACGGGGCAGAATGTGTTGGAAAGTCACATTGAGTAATATTATTTCTAGATTTCGAGTATCAAGAATATGGCCTCTAAATAAAAACAGATGACGTATTCCTCGGTTCATTTGTAACTGATCAATTAGAATCCAGTATCCAGACTTACCCATCAACTAGCAATAGTACACCTCATATCCAAAACCCATAGCAGCAACTAACAAGGATTGTAATGATTATTTCAACATATATCAATTGACAGGCCCGCTGCAAACAGCGGTATTTACGAATTACAAATGACGGTTTCGCTCTGAGAAAAACACATTCATGGAAATAATGCACTTGCTGTTTTCAAATTATGCTCTAATTGATAATCCTGGCTTGCCCATTCCTCAAATTAATTAGTGATAATTCCTTTACTGATTCTAGTACAGTCAAACACACAAACTTAGTCACACCGGAGAGAAACTGTTTTCATGAAATTTGTGTGATAATTTCTATACTGATTCCAGCAAAGATTATCGCACAAATCACTTGAAAAAAGTTTCCCTCCAGTGCGAACAAGTTTGAGTGTTTGATTGCACTAGAATCAGCAAAGAAATTATCGCACAAATCACTTGAAAATAGTTTCCCTCCAGTGCGAACAAGTTTGAGTGTTTGATTGCACTAGAATCAGCAAAGAAATTATCGCACAAATCACTTGAAAATAGTTTCCCTCCAGTGCGAACAAGTTTGAGTGTTTGATTGCACTAGAATCAGCAAAGAAACATCACTTGAAAAAAGTTTCTCTCCAGTGTGAGTACGTTTGTATAAGCCAAAAAATTATTACACAAATCACATGAAAAAGGTATCTCTATATGAATGTGCATGTTTGACTACTTGAATCAGCTGCACAAATTACAAGAAAAAGATTTCTCTCCAGTGTGAATAAGTTTGTGTTTGACTACTTGAATCAGCTGCACAAATCACATGAAAAAGATTTCTCTCCAGTGTGAATGAGTTTGTGTTTGATTACTTGAATCAGCTGCACAAATTACATGAAAAAGATTTCTCTCCAGTGTGAATGAGTTTGTGTTTGATTACTTGAATCAGCTGCACAAATTACATGAAAAATATTTCTGAAAAATATATGTTGTAAACGCGCCCTGATTGGTTCGGTGGGGGATTTTGGGGTGGCGGGCGCTGCTAGCGGCGCACGTCCACCAAACTTGAATAAATACAAGGCCGCCGCAGTATGGAGCTCCAGTTCCGACTTGACCTCGCTCGCGCACGGTCGTGTTCCACTTCAACGCTCCGCCATGCGCAGTGTGTTTTCGTCTAACAATATTTTTCGCAATTTCTATCAAATCTAAAAATCAAATCAAACGGCTCCAGCTACGGACCTTGTCCAAAGCGATCTGTGCTCCGACACCAGGGACCGACTCCCTATAATACCTAATCAGTTTCAATCCGTGCACCGACCAGTTTAACCAAAAAAAAACATTTTTCAAATCCGTGAACGGCCCGATCAAGGCCTACTAGTGAGTTCCGACAGTCGACAGTTTACAGTTTTCATTCAAGTGCTCCTACCGGCTGCCCCGAAAAGGCCAGCCTAGTGTTTTGTTTTTTTTTTTTTTTATTTTTTTTGTGCACAATCCGGTGGCCCTGAGAAGGGAAGTTTTTCCAAACAAATTGCCGGCCCTGGAGAGGGCCTCCCACTGCTCGAAACCAAGCAGCCTAAACCAACCAGCTCACATCAACACCGACTGCCCCCCACCATCTCTGCAAAAAAAAAGCAATCAACCCCGTCAAACCATCATCATCATCAAGCCCTACAAACAAATCTTCAACATCATCAGCACCACCAAAGCCAGCACCATCCAACCCAACCAACAAACCAAAGGACCTGCAAAACATGTCTCCTGAAGAACTTTTCGAGATGGCCATGGCTATTAGCCAAACACTAGCAGCCAATCCGAGAGCCGCAAAAATTGCATCTAACCTTGCTTCTTCCACCCGCACCTCTTCGCACTCATCCAACACCCAGCACGTCTACTCAACCACAAACCACCGCTCCAGTGGCAGCACCCGCCACAGACTTCCCGGAACTGCCCCCCTCTTCTAACCCAGACTGGCACCAACCAAAACCTGCGCGCAAACGCAAGGCTTCTGCAACACCTTCACCACCCTACACGCCGACCACAAACAGGTACGAAGCTTTATCAGATACAGACTCCGACACTGACACCGACACAGAAGAAGAAGAAGAAGACGACACAAACCAGATGGCCACAGAAGAGGCCCCCCTCGACTCCCAAGCCACACAAACTAACATCAAGAAGCCTAACATCCCACCCATCATATTAGGTAGAACGGAAAGAAATGACATTTTTTCTGGCGCGTCACTTTAAAATTAGTTTGTCAACGGTTGCCGTTGAGTTAGCACGTCGTGGTTGGTATCATTTTAAAGCTCTGTGTGTACTCTTTCCATTTCAAGATATTTTTTATTTTTTTTGCCGTTGTAGAAAAATGGAGAAGCCCGAGATTGAAGAAACACATTTGCGCTATTTTATGCTGTTTTTATTCGATAAAGGTTTAAAACCAAAAGAAGCTACGCAGACCATTTGTGAGATTTACGGTGACGTCTTGAAACTTCGAAAGTGCTTTAGATGGTTTCAAAAGTTCAAAAGTGGTGATAGGGAGTTAAAGGACAAACCAAAAACAGGAAGACCCCTCAAAATCGATGATGACGTCCTAAAATCATTGGTGGAAGCTGATCCTCGTAAAACAGTGAAGGAATTGTCACACGACCTTGGCTGTCCAATAACAACTGTGCAAGATCATCTGAAAAGGTTGGGAAAAAAACACAGGCAAGGAATTTGGGTGCCGCATGATCTCTCTCAAACGGCCTTGGAGCAACGCGTCACCATCTGTGCTTCCCTATTGTCCAGGCATGAAACGGATCCATTTCTCAGAAGGATAATTACCGGGGACGAGAAATGGGTCCTTTACAGTAATACCAGGAGAAAAAAACAATGGCTATCACCAAATCAAGTACCTGTGCCTACCCCTCGGCCAACATTGACGTTAAAAAAAGTTTTGTTGTGTATTTGGTGGGATGTTTCGGGGATAATACATTTTGAATTGTTAAAATCTGGTCAAACAGTTACGGCAGAGCTATACTGTGCCCAACTAGAACGATTACAAGCAGAGTTATTAAAAAAACGATCTGTTTTAGTCAATAACAATAGGCGGATTTTACAACATGATAATGCAAGACCTCATGCGGCAAAAATTACTCAGCAAAAAATAAGAGAACTTGATTTAGAACTTCTGCCACATCCTCCATATTCACCAGACATAGCACCTTCGGATTATTATCTCTTTAAGTCGATGGAGCATTCACTACGTGACAAAAAATTTACAAACGCTGACCAGGTAAAAAATCACCTGGATTCGTATTTTGCCAGTAAGTCACCAGAGTTTTACGAAAAGGGTATCAAAAAGTTGCCTCTTTTATGGAGGAAGATAATAGACAACGAGGGAAATTATTTAACAGAATGATATTGTATAGTTTTTTTTTAAAATAAATTTTTTGGTACAGTAAAAAAAATGTCATTTCTTTCCGTTTTACCTAATACTTCGCGACTCTACCAACTGGCGATCCACGCGCGCCAAACTTTTAGCAGCCGGCGTCAAAATATCTTCAGCCTCCATCATCAAGTCAGGCGTTAAGATCAACACTGCAGATATTAATAGCTTCAGAACCGCCACCCACCTCCTCGAGGATAACGCCACGCAGTTCCACTCTTTCACACCTCAGCAGGACAAATCCATAAAAGCCGTTCTGCGTGGCGTACCACTAGACATTTCCGACCAAGAAATCATCGAAGAGCTTGAATCCACCTACCCCATAATCTCAGTCAACAGGATGAAAACTGGACCTGAAAGGTGACCCATCCCACTGGTACTTGTACAAACCGAAAACAACACCAATGGAAAGGAAATCTTCAACATTACATCATTGTTCGACCTGAGGATCCAGGTGGAGAAACTCCGCAAGAAGGACGCGCCTTCTCAATGCCACCGCTGCCAGCTCTTCGGCCACTCCGCAGCCATGTGCAGAGCCAACCCCCGATGCGTCAAATGTGGTGCGAACCACTTGCTTCAAGCAGAGGGAGGACGGCCCTGCCACATGTGCCAACTGCGGAGGGGCCCACCCCGCCAACTTCAAGGGTTGTCAATACTACCCTCCACCTCGCGCCAACCTAACCAGACCACGCCCTCAAGTTCCAGCGCACCCTGTCTTCAACTCGAGGTTAGCCACCCCCCTAACTTCCTACGCCTCAGCCCTCGCCCCATCACCCCCCACACCAACCCCCCCCCCCTCACATCAACCCAACACCGGCCATCTTCAACTCATTCACAAATCCCAACATGTCAGAAATCATCAAGATCATTTTAGAAGTCATCCCCCGTCTGTTCGCCGCCAACTCGGCCGGCGAAGCCATCACCATTCTCATTACAGAAATCCCTAAAATCTTCTCACTCTTCAGTTCTACCCGTTGAACAAATGGCGAACTCAATCTTCCCATCCTCCCTTAACATCGCCGCATGGAATGCCAACGGACTAGGGGGCGATCAAGCCGAGGTGGCGGACTTCACGGTTCGTCACTCCCTTGATCTCCTCCTAGTCAGCGAAACTCACCTCATACCCCCCAACACCTTCAATCTACCGAACTTTGTTTGCTACCGCGACGACAGACTAACGGGTAGGGGAGGAGGAACCGCTATTTTCGTGAAACGAAACATAGCCCACTCCTCCAACCCTACCCCCGCCACCCACAAACACATAGAATCTACTTCAATCACCATTCACACCCGCCACTCTGGCCCCCTACGAATCACAAGTATCTACAACCCACCCAACGCCTTCTACACCAGCGATCTTGACTCCCTACTCACCGGCGACACACCCACCATACTCGCCGGTGACTTTAACGCTAAGGATTCCTTCTGGAATTGCCGCACCATAAATCGCAACGGCAAAAAACTATTAGCATACACGGACACAAACAACCTATCAGTCGTAGCCCCCTCCAAACCCACCTTCTTCTCTAATATCGGCTACCGACCTATCATAACCTTTTCGTCGATAATTGGTACACTAGCCCTCATTATTTGATTTTCTGCATGAGAAAAAGACTAATGCGTGCAGTACGGTGCGGAAAACACGGAAAGGTATGGCCACATTTCGTAAATTAAAAAAAGGTAAAATAGATGCCAAACATCGTGAACCTCTTTTAGCATTGAAATGGTGCGAGAAGTCCGCATGCTAACAACCTTGTATGACGATTCCATGGGTACGACAGGCAAAATACATTGGAAAACGGGTCAACTTATAATTAAACCGAAATGTGTCAATGACTATAATAAGTGTATGGGTTCTGTTGATAAAGAGGACATGATGTTGAGTAGTGTAAATTGCTTACGAAAAACAATAAAATGGTACAAGAAAGTGACTTTTCATATAATTGATTTATTTTTATTAAACTCTCAAATAGCTTACAAAATGATAACAAAAAAAAAATTTTGTTTAGCAGACTTTCAATTAGCCTTAATAAGACAATTATTAGAAAAATATCACATTGCACACCAATCACGAGCACCCCATCCCCGTACGTCACATGATTCACCCCTAAGACTAACTGCTAGGGCATTAGCGAAGCAAATCCCAAAGACTTCAGAGAGCCTGTCGAGTTTGCGCCGCTTCCAAAACTAGAAAAATGTCCCAATATTAATGCTCGCAGTGTAATGTGACATGGTGCGTGTGGCCGTGTTTTATGACCTATCACGAAAAATAAACATTTTGATAATACTTTAATATAATATTTTTCTCTAAATCATTGGATCACTTTAAAACTTTTTAAAATAACTGTTATAGATATTGAAAACGTATGAGTGTTATTATATTGAAGATAACGGCGCAGTTTCCGAAAGAGCAGGTAAGTACCGATGTTATTATATTATTTATCGCGTGAGCGGACATCTCTGATGTGACACTTGACTTGATGTAATATGTTAATGTTTACATATTCTAGCCATATCTGTGCTCTTTTGTTTATTTATGTATTCCAAAGGACTTTATAAGAATGTTAACATTATTTTCAAATATCTTCAAGAAACGTCAAAAAATATAAGCATACTCGTAAGTACATAATAAAGATATCGGCGCAGCAATCCAATTCAACGAGGTCGCCATAATCGTATAAACAATGCGACTATATTTGTGACCACGTGAGAGTATACGTAAGTCGCCGACTATTTTTAGGGATCATTGTTTTGTTCAGTCATCATCACATTATCTTAAGGATTTGAACATCTCAAGTGATTGTTTATATTAACAACATTATCGGATAAGTATTTTCAAGTGATAAATCATGCATGTCCTTTTAAAAGTTGTACTCAACCAAATTTACGACTTTCGAAAATAGGCCCGCGCAGGGGATATCACTTGGAGTACACTTGTTTAGCAGCCGAGAGGTTAATTATTTTTTTTAAAAAAACTAAAAATGATACCTTGGAAAATAATTTTTTTAATGTTATTGGACAACTGTTCGGCTCACTTCGCACCAGAATTAAATACTCCAAATGTGAAATTTCTATTTTTTCCTCCGAACAGCACAAGCGTACTGCAACCTTTGGATCAGGGGATTATTCAAGATTTTAAGAGCCACTTTAGGAAGAAATTGTTAACTTTGTGCATAATACAAACTGCTCCGGTGATCTGAGGAAATGGACAGTTCTGGATGATTGATTGTTGGGCGATGTCATCGGCTTGGCAATTGGTTAAGAAAGATACAATTATCAATTGTTTTAAAAAAAGTGGAAAAACAACGGTCCGGTCAAATTTTAACAAATTCGTGTCTTTCAACGAGGTCAACATCTGCAATTTACGATTCAACACCAATCACTATGGAAAAAGAGTTGAATTCCGAACAAGTTATTGAAACCCATTCTTAAATTATCACCAAACAAAGAACAAATTTTTAATGCTCTTGCGTTGAAATTCTTCAACATCACTTGTCAGTTTCCGATATGCCGCTAGAAAATTTTAAAATTTCTTAAGAAAAAAGTAAAAAATTAAAAAGGCACATCAAAAGACCAGATATCAGGCTACTTCTAAGGAAAAAAACTGCGGCAAAAACAAGTTAATAAAAAAATAAATACATACTCCAAAAAAAATTATTGGTGAAATTTTAGAAGAGCATTCGGAAGATATCGTAGGTGGGTCTGCAATGACAGGCACTCCAAATTCAACCCTGGCAATGCCAACAACACCTGGCAAGATATCTCCGTTACACATTACAGATTTAGATAATTCTCTTTTCTGAGTTATATTAATAAAATTTTCTACTATTTTTATATTATAAATATTTCTGATACTAAGATTACTTTTGATATTATCGATACGTGTAGAATTTTTGTTAAGAAACACTGCCACTGCCTTAAATAATCCAAATGACTAATACAGCATTGCCCCCTCGGATGGTACCTACTGTGGATTTGGTAACCACTATCATTTACTCTGTGAATTTCTATGTTTCAACCTTGATACTGTTCTTGTGATTTAGTTATCAGTATATTAATGTTCAGAGGTAAGAAAAATACATTTTTACCATATGTAAGTTGCTGGTTTCCGAGTAGACAATCAAATATTTACAAAGTTTTTAATTAATAACTCAAAAGTACTGACTTTCCGCAACACAACTAAGGGGGTAGTTGAAAGGTTAAAATTAAAAAATTCCTGCAATTGGAAACAGTGAGACATGAGTTCACCCACCTCGGGTGACGTTATTTTAGTAGAGTTGAAACAAAAATGAAAATATATTTTGTCGGAAAAATCCTTGCAATTGTAGACGAGTCACCCGAGTGTGAAGTTACGTTTCTCAGGAAAAGTTTGAAACTAGAGAACAAATTCCGGATATTTCTTTCATTGACAAAAAAAAAAGTACAAAAATATTATTGCCTAACCTTACATAACGACAACAATCTACTCTTTCATTTGAGATCAATTATGCTTCTTATGATGTTGGTTAGGATTTCAGACACTCTCATCTCGCTGTTCCCACTATAAGAAATTCATGGGTAAAGTAAGACGCTTTCCTTTTTTTAAATGAAAGATACTATAAAATATAATTGTACCATTTTGCATATACTTAAGCACATTATATGTTGTTACCGTAAGGTATTATACTAATATATAATTTTTTTTAAAGTGTAATTTTATTTTCAATTTTTGCATCTCACTGTTCCACTTCTCCCCTACTTTTTTGCTGTGCCGATATCCCACAAAATATTTTTTAAATATATATCGCATTGAGGGCACGATAATGAATGCAGCAAAGAAGAATTTAGTTGAGGTTACAATAATGAAATTCTTTGATAAAAAAAAAATTGATTTTAAATTTGTTTGGTTTAATTGATTTGTCATTTTATGACATTCACGTTTCTTACATTTTACAATAAAATATAATTCGTACACAGTTTAACAGTGTTTTATTGCTGCCCGGGGCACACGTGTTGGCTCTTGTCTCTCTACGCGGTAAGTTCTTAAGTTCGCCTGTTGATAATGTTTTAAAATCCATCTATGTTTTTGAATCTATTCGGTCTGCATTATGAAATGTTGATGGGAGAGAAAGATTTGTTTTTTAACATGAGAATTACATTAATGGAAGAGCTTACGTTACCGGGACATAGCCTTGAGCTGTCCATCTAAAGGCCTCACCAATGGTTAAGGGAACAACCGGAAACATCCGGAACTATCAATATTCAGTGACGCCACGAGCCACTAAAAGCTCACCGTGAATTATTACATAAAAATTTACGATAATCTCATACCATTTATAATTCCTCATTCATTTTCATCGCCCGACATCTCCACATCACTCTTTTCATCTGAGGAATACCCTGTGACGAAGAGCAAATTCCTGGGTTTCTGCTTCAGTTCTTGCTTCACCTGCTGCTGGATCTTCTCACGCTCCTCACGGGCCACCCTCACCGTGGCCAGTTCTCGATGAATTTTCTTACTGGGGTTGTTGGTCGAGTCTCGCTCCTCCGTGGATCTCTTTCCATCAGTCACTACTGAAGTGTCATCAACCAACCGCGAGAATTCCGCGAGAGTGTGTTCTACGGCTGGTTGATGGCAAATGAATTCTTCCTTAGCCTCCAATTCATCATCTGCAATTAATATAAATTTCAATGATTAGATGAAAAATTATCAAAATAAAGAATATTGCGCATTTTAATGTATAAATAATTATTAACACTTTCAGTGCTACCTTGATTTCAAAAATATATGCTAATACGCCGAATAAATCATCATAAAATATAGGCTAATAAGCCAAGTAAATCATTATAAAACATGATAATATGATAATTTGAAAATAAGAAATAACATATTTCGCAGACCCCCGCAATAAATTTTAAAACTCATTATCTGTCGTTTCGCTTCTGGAGCTGCATGTTTGTTTAATAGCACGCAGAACACAGATATAAGAAGCGGAAAATACACGGTGTACAGCTTTCTTATAAAATATTACATTAATTTTCAAGCTTGCACTCCATCTGAACTAAGGGTCGGTCGTGTAATCAGTAGAAACTTTTTATATACTATAGTAAAAAATTCACTAAACTTTTTTGCGAAAACGGGTTGTTTGATCGTCAGTAAAAAAATTATTTACTTCCCGAAAGTATACCCATAATAAACTCATTTTACTCTCCGATATCCAATAGTAAAAACAAGAATCGATAGTTAAATATGGCGGACTTTTCACAGCCGTTCCAAAAGTCACCTGACACATTGATACTATGAAAATTGCAGTATACGACAATTAATCATTCAATATCTCACTATTTTAGTGATGAGAGTTTGTCCGAAGATGATCACGCTGTTTAATATACATTAGCACATAATACAAAAAAATTTCACCACCAGTGACAGATTACGAATACCTAGGTGAAAAAATCCATAGATCCATTAAATGCATAAAATAAAACATATTTCATGATTATTTGTCACTCTTTATAAACATCTCCATTTATACTAGGTCGGTAGTAAATTTGATGTATCAACAACCCGCAAAGGATTATTACTACAGGCGTTAGAAAAAAGTTACTGTAGTAAAAATTTACTACTGATCACACAACCGGCCTTTACCGTTTGATGGAATCCCATTGCTTTTAAAATGACAAAAATTAATTTTCTGCAGGAATGAAATGGGTATTGACTAACCAGAGTTGACAAGCTCAAGGCCATAAGCGTGGTCCCGGAGCAAGGCATGCACGGTGGGATACTCCACCAGACACTTGCCCACCAGGTTCTGGGCAATGCTCAGGTCCGAATCCAGCTCGTAGTACTTGCCTGAGCAGCCCTTGACACGGTCAGCTGTAATCAATACATCAATAAATTGTCACAATAATCTTACATTTGTTCCTTATGTGTCATTTCTCTATCATCATCTAAAAGGAGGGTGCCTACGTTTTGCGCAGGGTTCTCAAGAATAATTATTTGAAAATTAGTCAGAGTGAAGAATTGTGTAGACAGACAGATATTCAATTTTATATATGTAGATATTTGCAGTGGAAAAATGAACTCACCTTTTAGGAAGAGCCTGATGTTGGGCACACCGGCAGCCCGATAACAATCTAGCTTGGAATCATCTTCCTGCAGCCTCTCATGCAAGATCTGGCCGAGGCGAGTGCTCTCCTTCAGCGGCCCACCCCTGTGGAGAAATGATGATCAGTTCTCGCATTCCCTTTAAATAATCAAAAATAACAGTGGAGATATACAATCCAGTAGACAACACACACATATGAGAAATATATATCAGACACTTACTTGTTTGGGACGAGATAGTCTCCAAAAAGCCAATCGACCCTCCAAAATATCTGCTGCCCTTTTCCGATTCGGCTGGTATTGTTCTTCCTGCAGACAAAATGTTCCGGAAGAAACAGAAGAACAGTACCACGCTCTCGGGCAGCACGCTTCAACCTGTTGAGATGCTGGAAGAAGAATCAAAGAGTGAATAAATGGAATAATTATTAAAACCAGCACATCTTAAAAAACTTAATATTTAATTATTTTCACAATATTTGTCCAAAATTCATATTTAAAAATATTGCACAAAAAAACAAGGAAGGTTTCCATTACATCTAGAAATTGTAATAAAACAGTAGCGTTACAGCAGAACTGGAACGATAATTTTAAAATATCCTAAATCTTAATATGTACATAATAATGTGGGGTAATGTTACAAAGGACTAATTACAGCTATGATGATTAGGTGATACTGATGCAAATACCGATTGTGCAAAAAAATCACGGACAATTAGTGGTTTGTGTAGCACATTGGAAAAGTCTGTTAACATGAAAAAATATTCTGGTCCCAACAAGATTTGATTTGAAAGCTGATTTTACACCATTTTATATCAACTTGAAGCAAAAAAATGCATGAAAAATTTTGTATCTCAGAACAATATACCTTCTGCAACATTGTCATTAAATTATTTACTGTTTATGACTTGTAACTCGACTTTCTATCCACTAGCCCGACACCTAAAACAAGGATGCCGTTTGGTGCACACCAACTTTAACATTTCAAATAAAAGAGACTTTTACAATAAATTTTTGTTTCATTTAGAATTTTTATATATCACGTGTGATCTTATATCTATTGTAATAAATGTAAAGTTAAAAATGAATTATATTTGCCACAAAATAAAAAATGTTTTATTAAGGAGGTTTTAGAACATAGGTCTGTGATATTTTTAATACTAATTAGATGTATTAATTAGAAATATATACATATAAAATCAATTTTATCGAAAAATATTGTTGTTGCGCTACTGGGATTCGAAGCTGGATCTCTTTCCAAACCAGGGAAGGTGCACTATCCAACTATGCTACAGCAACAGTACTTTTGATGACAAATTTTCGAGCTCACATGTTACACTTTTCAAATTAATATATCTATCATTTCATTATTTGAAAGCCATGTACTTTGTTTTTACAAAGCGTTTTTCTATTTCTGTTAGGTTTAGGTTAGCTTCGATTTTAGGGTTATGTTTATTTTGGAGCCTCATCTGCTTTACTTTGGTCAGCTTTCATCTGAAATATATTTACTATCTACTCGATAGTCCTAATTTAATTGATACGATCCGATGTTACTTACATGCGGCAAGGGTTTATCAATATGAGTGTAGCGCTTCGCGATATTTCTTTGCTTTCCATAAACAAATCTGGAGCATTCTTCCAGAAACGTGTAGTCACTGTAGAAATCAGTAATTGAAAAATCTTTGAGGCTCACAAATTTCGTCCTATCTCGGATGCCATCACATCCTAATTCTTTCTTGTGTATAAGTACGCAGTCTAAACAACAAGTTTTAACTTCACACTTTGGGCACGTGTATCTAGCGTCATTTTTATTACAGACTTCACAAGTCGACAACCTGAATAGGGAAAGCAAAAATAAATACAAAAAATATTATAAATCAGTAGGAAAACAAATCGTTCCCAAAAAATTTTAAATTAAAAAAATATGTAGAATATATTTTAAGATGTTGATAATTTTGTTTAGTATTTACCTTGACTCTTGAATAATATCATCTCTTGGGGTGGTGTCACACATTTGGTGCGAAAACTGTAAATATGATGAATCAGAATAAAACGGCACGCGACCGGTGAAATTAAAATAGTTTACAGAAATAAGATAGTAAAATTCATGAAAAACCGTGCCGCGACATAGAATCCATAAATTAAACTTCCGCAGTAACCTGTAACCATAGAATTATTTAAAAAGTGAGCAACTGAACAGTGAGCACAAGGTAACTATTTTCTATTTATGATTAAAACACAACCATAAACTTTTTCATTGTTAACCGGAAACGGAAATTGTAATAATAGATCGCGTTCAAAAATAAATAAAAAAGTTATTCCAATATGTTATTCGATATGATATGCCCGTGTGTGTGGCGATCTATCACATGCCTTATTTCTCTAACCAAGTATATGCGATCCTTTGAAAATTCCAATAAATCAGCGTTAGCCATGGTTACCTTAGAAGAAAACAACATGAGACATTTCAAACGATTACATTTATTTTACCAAAATTATTACGATTTACTATTATTTATTTTCTCTCTCTTTAAAATTGTGTGTGTAAAACAGGTTAAATTTATTGAACCAAAATTATTTTGATAATTTTCTTTTCTCTTTATACAAATATATTAAATTTCCTAGTAGTTAAGTAAATAACGAGTATCATTTTGCAATACCCCTAAAATGTACTTCTAAAAATAAAATTGATTAGAATATTTGTAAAATTAAAATAATGTTTTTATTTTTTGAAGTCTCCAGTAGGACATTATCAGTACAACAATTCCAATAGATTTTTGTTGCTCCATGCTTGTTCGATCTCTACATCGCGATAGCATTTGCGGTGCGGACATTTCAGCTCCAGTGCTCCAGCACTGTATTTGGTGATATTGTGTTTTGATCACGCATGTTTTTTGTTTGTGTGCAGTGGGTAAACTTGTGGCATCGCCGTATTCAATTGGGATCGAAGATAGGCTTATTCGCGTGCCATTGTGTGATCTCGGCGGCGACTGCGGGGATTACGGAGACGTCATATACAAGATAAGGCGAGCAATCCTTCCGAATCCCGGTTCCCAAAATCACCGGTCTTTCGACTAGAACCCTTATCCCCTCATCGACCTCATCCTGTAACAAGATTTTCTTACTTCCCTCCCATACCTTGCGGTGATTTTGATTTACGACCTGAATTGTCGTATTTCCATTCCGCGGGACGCGCGACCCAGAGATCACGCAATTCGTTCATTTAGATCTATCGGAATTTACAGTTCGAATTCAATGGCAATATCAAATTAAACATAAATATTATATATATATATCTTCTTCTCTCCTCCTTCGTGTCAGTATTGACTTAATATAGTGGACTCAATCAAATGTGACTCGGCTCGTAATGTACAAAGTTCCAGACCTGGGCCGCACGTACAGCTGACTCCAAGGTCTTTTCCAGCCATTTAAAAAACTTCCAAATGCATTGGCATATTTTATGAATAATGCTCATTCCTTCATTTCCCAATGTTTATATGGCTTCTGATGTGATCAGGTCTGGTCCAGCAGCTTTTTGTTTTCCTAGTTTTTTGATTGCTAGATCTACTTCCTGTCGCAGTATATCAAGTATCTCTTCCTGAGTGCGATCATTTGATAATCTAGAACCAAAGTCCTTATAGAGGTTTTCACAATAGGTACCGCCGCTTTTTATTATGCCGTGGCTTTAGTTTCGTGTCTATGGCCGTGGCATTTTTTGATGCACCATTTTACCTATCTATGAATTTATATATCTTATCTATGGATGTGCATAGATGACAAACAGACAAAGATCAGCTGTCATTAGCTGTCAATGTGACATTATTCCGGATTTTCTAAACAATAATCTGTAATAAAAACATAATCAAGATTTTCATGGTTAAAAAACGCATAATTTGATTTCTTTACTTTTAAGATCCATTTCGTTAAGCGCAATGGCAAATGACCGAGAAGTTTTACGGGAGATATGGGAAGGAAAACTCCCTGTTTGCTTCCAACTTGATCAGGACGAAGTGTTTGAATTGCAGCAGCCCGACCCATTTTTTCTCATGGTACCCAGACTCAGCTATTTCCCTATAGTAACGGAAAAGGTTAGTCAATTCTTAAATAATCTCCTAGTCCTTTAATCAGTTTATTACGAGGGAAGAAATAAACCATTATCTTCTGCATTATTAATTATTCGCTGAAAACATACATATGTTTTGTTAATAAACCTGTAAGCGCAAGAATGCATAAAACTGCGTGTCATTTTGAATAAAATAATATACCATTAAAATTAAATGAGTCATATGTGAATTTTTATTGAATACTAACTTTTGTTTATATTGCGTTATACGGTCGCGAATAGTCACCTTCAAGCAGCACTATGGTGTTTGTTGCTTTAACGCATTTCAGCATACAAATATAATATGTCTGAAATGGACATTTGTGTGTTCTGGTATTGAAATACAATATTATTTTAATATTAGCAAATAGTGTTTGTTATTAATGCAATGTTCATGGGGATGCTTTTAAATCTCATATGCAGAATGCATCATTAAAGCAATGTCACTGATGATTTTTTTTTTTAATGGATTCAAGTGTTGGTTCATAAATACTGTATGGTTTTATAATGGCCGCCTATATATCATTACTTGTGATGAGAAAAAATGCTACTCTTGACTCGCTGGTGTAATTGTGATTGGTATTTGATAATATCAGTGATTGAGAACTGTAACTGTGATCACTGTTTCATACTAATGCACACGCGCCGCACGATATCACAATTCACAAAATAAATTTAAAAAACATAATTTTGAGTATATTTATTTATATTATTCTAAATTGATTTGCGTAAAAAACATATTGTAGCATTAATAATTAATATATATCTAACTTAATATCATCACAAAGGGAATGAAAACCTTTTAAAAAATGTGAGTTTATTTTTCGGGTCAAATTCTCAGCGTTTCAGGTCAAATGCATAAAACGTTTTAGCAGAATCTACTAGATGGCGCTGAATGCGAATTATAACGTCATTCCTTCATTAATATTTTCGTTTCATATGCATATGCGCCGAATCACGGTTCACAACCAAATATAAATAAAATTAATCACGAATCACAATATTTCCAGATATTCAATCACTGAGAGCGAGTGTGACTCAAAGATATCAGTGATTGACTCACGGTTCATGATTTTGAGCTCATCACTAATCATTACAAATGAATACAGCCTCGACAGCATTAGCCTTTAACCCTTTCTTCACTATGAATGAAGAATTTGTTTGTGACATATATTTATTGCCATATAAATATAATATTATGGGGACCGAAAAGTAATCAAAATCTTTTTTGCTGGTAAAAAATATTTATTTATCAAAAAATCTTTTTCTATCACTTTTTGCCAACGTAAAGGCAATTATTCAATGCCCTTTTTGAAAAAGTCCTTTGATTTTTCAGCGAAAAGCTTTTCTAAGTGCGTTTTCACTTCTCCAACATTAAAAATATTTTTACGTCTCATAGTATGCTCTAACAATCTAAAAAGGTGCGAGATCCGGTGAATAGGGTGGATGAGTTAGAAGTTCTAATCCAAGCTCCCTTATTTTTTCCCATGTTATTTTTGCAGCATGAGACCTCGCATTATCGTGTTGCAGAATCCTTTTTTTGTTATTTATCAAAACAGATCGTTTTTTTACAAGCTCTTGTTTCATTCGCTCGAGTTGCTCATAATACACTATCGCTGTAATGGTCTGACTGGGTTCAAGCAATTCATAATGAATAATTCCAGAAATATCCCACCAGACAAAAAAGGAAGGACCTTCTTTATTGTTAGTGATGGTTGAAGGGTCAGAACAGGTACTTGTCTGGAAGAAAGCCATTGTTTTTTTCGTACAGGATTATTGTATAGCACCCACTTTCCGTCTCCAGTTACAATTCACCGCAAAAAAGGATCGGCTTCATACCGAGACAGAAAAGATGCACAGATGGTACGCCGTTGATTGAGCGCGGTCTGCGTTAATTCATGGGGAACCCAAATTTCTTGTCTATGCGATGAAGATGATCCTGAACTGTGGACCATGGACAACCAATCTTCAATGATAATTCTTTGATTGTTTGACGAGGATCTGATTCCACCATTGACTTTAGGATATCATCGTCTAATTTTTGGGGTCGTTCTTTTCGTGTGACGTCCTTGAGATCCCTATTTCCATTTTTAAACTGTTTAAACAACTTGTTTAGTTTTAAAATATCCCCATAAGTATCGGTGATTTTTTTTACTGCTTCGTTTGCCTTCATTCCTTGGTCGAACAAAAAGAGCATACAATAACGCACTTGCGTCCTTTATTTTAGCCTTTAGCCTTCTTCCTGAATGGCAGTCTCAGTTTGTCTTTTCCTCTTGTATGATGTTTGTTCTTTCGCGTATATGTATTGTGTGATTGTAATAACTACTGAATCAAAGATCAAAAACACTTGTCTTTTTCATCATTTTTAAGACTCTGGATTTCAGTCATTATGACGCATGTTAGGAGACATAAAGAGATAATCTCAGAGATTTAGTTAAAATACTTCTAAATACAATGTACATGTATTGAGATTTTAATCTGGAAGTAAGGTTAAGAGACCAGCTTGAGATTTGTAAAAAGAGACGAAAACTTAAACCAGTGTACATGACATTCAATCTGGCAGTGAGATTTGACGCATGCATACAAATATCACAAACCACCATAGATCCATACAACTATCTATTCTGAAAGTTAGCATAAGTCATTTAACATTAATATTAATACATAAAAGGCGTTAAATTACACACATCTATTCAGTTTTAATTATTGCTGGGGAGGTTCATAATCACTCATTTGACAAACGAAAATGACATTTGACGTGTATGACAAGCACAAGTAAAGCGCGAGACAGCAGATCTCTGAAACATTATATGTACACCAGGACTATAAAAGCTGAGAGTTAAAAATCACAGATTTTCACGGTTGTTCAGAATCTTTTTTGTACAGTTTTCTAGGCTAATCTGCCATGTGTATCTGACCTTTCTGGCTGACGTTTCGGATACCATTGCAGGGCTGATGAGATGTGTGACTGTTAATGTTGTGATTAAGTACTGGCTTGCAATGGCCGTCTCGACACAAAATTTCTCTAGTGAGACGGGCACAGACCAAACAGATTTTTACATTATATTATATAGTTACAAATAAAATAAATAAATACCGTGTCAAAAACAGTTGAAATATGCAATACGCATCGAAAACCGACAGCTGACAAGCTGAGAATTGTCAACAAAGAATCTCATTGGAACAAAATTAATGTCTCCAGAGATTATCTCGAGTTTAAAATCTCTTAAAAATATAATTCGTGGACATGGGCCCTTAGAATCGGGATATTTATAAATAATTCCTACTTCCATCTTTGTTTAGGTCACTAATTCTTCGTGCAATTCTTAGCAGTAATTACTCTCCTAAATCTCGGTTTGCAGACATCGGCCACTACTTTATTTTGTTTACAATTTTATATTTAATTTTGCACTGACTTTAGTTAAAAGCATTAGCACAAGATGTCGCCAAATGTGTTCATTTATTTTAAATAACAATTTGGCACATTCTTCTAAAAAATAAGCAGTTCAAATCTGTGCATCAGTGTTTGATAATCTATCTATCTATATGATAACACTTTGTCGCTATCGTTATTGGAAAAATACCAAAGTAGCGAATATATCAAATGTGTTTTTAATATCTCTTGGTTAAGATTACTTTATTACTTATTAGCTATCGCTGATTGCTTGTGATTGAAGGTGGCCGCTGTGCCACCAGGGCTTCCGTAGAATCTATATTTTATCTAAAGCAATATAATAAGTGTGCGCAATGCTCCATTGTTAAAGCAATATAAGGGATTTTTGCATTGAAATATAGATTCTATGGAAACCCTGGCCCGCGCATCGATCACCACTTGCCGCGAGATTAGAATCCAAATCTCTAAGGACCAATGTGATCACTACTATGTAGTGATAAGCTCAAAATCACGAACTGTAAGTCAATCACTGATGTCTTTGAGCCACACTCACTCTCAGTGATTGAATATCTAGGAATATCGTGATTCTAATTTTTTTTTGTTATAAACTCTATTGATTTTCTGACGCCGCCGTATAAACCGATTATCACTTGATCAGCGTCATCTACAAGATTTTCCGTAATTTGATTGGCGCGATCTGTTAGAATCTGTTTTTATTGGTAATGTTTATGCTAATTTATTTACATTTAAAAAAAAAAATTGTAGATATGCGTATGTATGTGCAATTTTCTACTAGCTATTCTAATTATGCTAGAATATGTTTTTTACGCAAATGAAGTTTTAATAATATAAAAAATATACTCTAAATTATGTATTTCGTGTATTGTGATATCAGAAACTGTGATCAAAGTCACAGTTTCCAATCACTGATATTATCAAATATCAATCACATCAGTGAGTCAAGAGTAGCATTTTTTCTCATCACTACTACTATACTACCAATTACATTGAAACCATAGAAAATGTTTAAAACTAATTAGACTTTTTTAAATGAAATGTAATAATAATGAAATTATTTTACAGATCAAGAAGCATTTTATGCGCTTCATATCTCAAGAGAAGTCGGACAATGAGATGTGGCTGGACTTTAATGGGCAGCCCCTGAAGTGGCACTATCCCATTGGTGTTCTGTATGACTTTCACACTTCGGGTGATCTTCAACTTCCGTGGACCATCACGGTGCACTTCGACAAATTCCCTGAAGACATTATTATCCGATGTCCAAATAAGTATGTACAGTAAAATTCCGTTAATTCGAAGTTGAGGGGACTGAAAATCAAGAAAAAAGTTCGAATAACGATTTAGCATAATGAATATAAAAATTTCAAAAATTTTTTTTTACATACTAACTTTTTTCATAGCAACTCGAAGTAATTATATACACCTATAGCCACACATTTAAATTATTTAAAAAAAAACACTATTATAATGGTCTATCTTTTCGCGCGCCATTTTTAATAACGACATAATAGGTCGAACTTGTCAACCCGCCATTTCACCGCTGAAGTTAGCGACAAAAGTTTCCAGCGCTTTTAAAACATTTGTTTTGTAATGGTCGCGGCGACATTTGGCACTCGCCTTTCAAGGTTAAAGTTCTTTTTGTCATCATGTTTAATATTGTCGACAACTTCATTAATGGGGTCGCGTATTTTTCTGTTAATTTTATTTTGGATAATATTTTTTGTCAATCTCTTGTATTAATTCATTTTTTAGCAACTGTCGGCGTTTTGTACGAGTTTCACATTAATCCTATTATCGAGAATATAAAATTATCAGTCAAAATTATAAAAATGTTTAAATTTAAATTTAATAAAATACGGAAAAGTCTAAGGAACGCAAACCACGCATTCGCGAATATCAAAATGTCTAACACGTAAATATTAGAGAAAAATAAATAATGTTCTTTACATATAAAACAATGGCAATAAAATAATTAACAAGATGCGAGAAAATCTGAGAAACGCTAACTACACATTCTTTAAAATGTCTTTACACTAAACTTAAATAGAAAGAGAAATGTCTGTATTAAAATTAATACAAATTAAATAATTTATAAAACACGGAAAAGTCTGAGGAACTTAACCGCGTACTAACGTTTGTACAACAAAATATACAAACGCTACGTAAACAAAAATAAATAATACATCCAATTTGAAAATACCACTCGATACAGTGCGCTATAGCACCTGAGATGACGACTCCTATTCTCCTATCCTGAGTCCTATTCTCGAACCGCATACCTGTCCACATGTAGTGCACGTGCATCCGCAAGGCAGGGTTGTTCTGAGCGACGGATCTTCCTCCATCATTTTTGTGACCACATAGGAGTGATCCTGCTGAGTACATTGCCACACGGCTTATTGGGTTGACCATGGCAGAGACCTGTGCGTGGAATTGTTTGATGTGTAGGTGGTATTGCACAGTACCACCATACACACTCTTGAAATAATGGAGAGGACTGGAACTCTCCATTACGTTGCAGCCTCTTCCGGTCTATGCACAGGACTTTGTACAGAACTCAATATAGTAGGTTCCCAGATGTGTAGAGTGGTACAGGGCAACGCAATAGGGCCAAGAGCCAAATTCATACTACTAGGTTGAGTACGAGGAAGGGACGACAGGAGTGGGAAGAGGGTCACAGACATGTGATAACAACGCAATAAAAGCTCGCTAAAAGTGTACTTGATATGAAAATGAAACAATTATTATTAAGAAACAAATCTTTTGTTTTTTTAATGGCAACATTTTCTTATAGAGACGTGGTGGAGTCTCACTTCATGTCCAGTATAAAGGAAGCAGATGTTCTAAAACATAGGGGGCAAGTCATCTCTAGTATGCAGAAAAAGGATCATAACCAACTGTGGCTCGGACTGCAGAATGGTGTGTATTAATTATATTTGTTTTGTAATCAATTTTGAAGGATGGTAATATGTAGTATGAATCCTAAAAGCTATCCTATCTGCTTATCTCTGCACAATCCTATCTGTTGGATACAGTATTGTAACTAGTTAGATGCATGTGCCTATTATTATGTAAGTGGTCTAAGTCAAGAAATTGATAAAAATGATTTTATCAATTATTTCGCATCATATTGTTTTAAACTAATATAATATGATGCATATTGTAACAATTGTGAAAAATTTGAAGCGTTATATTCAGTGTATTGTTACTACGTTCAACGGTATTCTGCTAGTGTTTATTTTGATAATAGAGTAAGACATTACAATCATAAATTATTTATTTCCTTATAAGTTACATGCAACATTTATATATCAAAAGAAATTATAAATCTAGTAGAAATGCAAACCTTTAAACGAAAGAAACATGACCTAGACCACTTTCATAATAATGGGCACATAAATTATACCCCCCCCCCCCACCCCTCCCCCCTCATAGACCATCACAGCAAAATCATTGTAAAGTTAAGAAAGATTATTAATTTGTCTGTATATATTATATATGCCTAAAACTCACTTGTTTTTTTTTTTTTTATAAAAGTGAGAATTATTAGAGATAAAAAAACTAATCGATACCTTAATCTGCAAAGCAGCTAACTCCATTTCTAAAATGTTCAGAAGCAACAAAAACCTATTTAATTTTGTAATTAAACGGATTATGAAAATTCAGAAATAGAGTGGCTGAGAAATTTTATTGATACAGTAAAAACCGCCGATATACGAAATCTAAGGGACCAAAAAATAAAAAATCGTTAATATAAACGGATTCCACATATATCGAAATTACATAAAAAAAAATTCTACTATATGTTACGCGCCGTCGCCAAACAAAAATGTTGCGCGGCTTCAAAAAAGATCGCAAATTCTGCAAACAAGGAGGAGAAAGGCCATAGTGAACAGAACACTACATATTTTTAGTAGTTTTGTTATTAAAACAGATAAGCAAATGGATAATCAAAGGAATTAAATTAAGAACAGAACCTATTCAACACCAATTGGAAGATATTTTTGTAAATTCCAGAATATTGCAAACACAAAAAATAATTCAAAAATAAAAATTTGACAGTTGAATCGCGACCATTTTTATAAAATGAGTCGTATATAAATACGAAGGTACTTACCGGTAACGGCTGGCAAACCACTTCAAATATGATACTATGAATCCAGGAAGAAGTTTTTGAATTGTTTTACTTACTTGTCGGCAGACCGCCGCGCACCGCCGAAAAGGCCATTAAACCGTTCGCATACGGCAGATGCAGCGGCGCGGCTTTGTAAGTGCGAAATAATATTTTCATATTTTAACATTTTTTTATTTCGTTATAAATTTACGTAAATGTATTGGCATTTTTTCGTACGGGACAAAAATGATTTTGTTATAAATATTAACGGGATTTCGTTATATAAATGCATTTTTGTATTAAAAATTGGTTTTAGGGACTAAATTTCGATTTTTTTTTCGATATACGTCATTTTTCGCTATATCGTGTTTCGTTATATCGCGGTTTTACGTATTTTGATTTATCTTGTACTTATAGGGAATATTTGGAGTTAGCTGAATTTCTTTACCAAAATTGTAAAACATTATTGGGAGTTAGCTGATTTTCCATGATAATGTAGGGTAACCATCAGGAACTCTATTTCTGGTGCCATCAACACTTATGTCGGGTAAACATTTAAGGTTTTTGCAAAAAACAATCTTAAGGTTTTTCAGCACGTAGTACTTTATATTATTTTAAAACACGTGTTTGTTTTAAAAATTGATCAGTATTTTTAGCTTTTAGTGTACCATAGAACAATAAAAGAGGAGAAATAATGGCTTCAAAAACAGGTGTTTTGACCATGGGTGGAGTTAGCTGCTTTGCAGATTAAGATATCGTAATATTTTTCTTACTGATGATGGGTAGAACCACACAGTACTCAATATTCTTATATATATATTTTTTTTTTAAATAGAGATGCGTACACGGAATACATGTCATATCAGTATTCTTACTATTTTCAAACTAAGCTAAACGTTTGTGCTATGAAAATAGGACTAACTTGCTGGTGTTCTGGAACGAGGCACAAACCCCTAACCACTAGATCACTAGGTCAACGTCTTGACCACTACACCAACAAGCTACTCAACATACTATACAATAAGGCCTTTTTTCTGTTGTATTGCACTGCATTAGTTTTTTATTATTTATGCCTCCGTTAGTTATGATATGATTTATGTATAATATTCCCTGTGATCAGACAAGTTCGACCAGTTCTGGGCCGTGAATCGGCGGTTGATGGAAGCAGGGCCTGACCAGGAGCACTTCCGCCATGTGCCAGTTCGCCTATACCAGGAAGAACCGCCCGGCCTCCTGCAGCGGTTGGTGCGTGCCACTACAGAGAGCGGCACAAGAGCCACCCTGGCACACATGCTCGCTCAAGTCTACCCTAACAAAACAGGTAATGGGATGCACTTAGGAAAAGAGGCTAAACATTGCAAAAACAGTTGTAGTAGAAATCTTTCTACGGAAATGTATAGGATAGAGAGAAAATAGACATAATTATTTATGTAAATTAATGGAATTGACAGATTCAATTAACTTAATTTATTAAGGAGAACACATTTTTATTGTGAAGTTGCATTTTCAGAACATAGTTCTGTGGTATTTAAATACACATTAAATGGATTAACTAGGTAGCAACTAAATATTTTATCGATAGATAGATTTTTTCTACTTTTAAAATTAGCAATATTAACTTATTAAGTTATGACATCCTGAAGAAGAAAATGGTATTTTTCGAAACCGGTAGATGTATTTAAACTCAATTAAGTGGTTAATAAAACAAAGATAATAAGTAAAAATATAGATTTTTTCTGTTTATCTCTCTAGTTAATTAATTTAATTTATTTTAACTTAATTTGATATGTGGTTTTAACACATGATTTGATTTTTGACATTAGTGACATGATTTAAAAATATACATATATATATACAGACACAGAATATGTGTAACGTCAATATTCTTTCTGCATTTTTTCAAAGAAAGTTAAGCAGTTGTACTATGAAAATAGGACTAATTTTCTGGTCTCCCAGAATGAGACTCGAACCCATGACCACTTGATCACTAGACGAGTGTCTTACTGCTAGACTAACAAGCATATCATGATTGCTTTATAAGAACTAAATATTTTTGAATATTTAAATGTATTAATTAGAAAGATACATACATATATATATATATATATATATATATATATATAAAATCAATTTTATCGAAAAATATTGTTGCTACTGGGATTTTATCTTTTTAATTTATACATTTAATTTGTATTAATTAATAACAAATTTTGTTAACAAAAAACCGGTAGCAGCAACAATATTTTTTGATAAACTTGATTTTATATGTATAACTTTTTAATGAATACATTTAATTAGTATTTAAAATATCACAGACCGTCTGTTCTGAATAATTACTTAATAATATTATCTTAAGAATTTATCAAGCATATGTTATATTTATGCTTTTGATGAATTATTAAACACACCATCCCAAGGATAGCTTGTGTTTTTTCATATTCACAATTCAAATCTTTATAGAAATAATATATTTCTTCATGAATCATATGCTTTATCTGATTTTTTCTGCTTTTCCTACATTTTTAAAAAAGAAAAAAAACCTTATTTGTATAATTGAATGGATACACATGTACAATATATATTAGGATATACAAGAGCTGTATGATAAGTACATGTGATATGGAAGGAAACGTATTTTAAATTTTATTTTATTTTTATTTATTTCTCAACATAGTCCAGCAATATTACAACTTATTAAGCCATCCAAAAAATATGATTTGTCCAACTCGTAAAATAGGCCTCTGTTTCAGCAATGACTTCCTCGTTTGACGTGAACCGCTTTCTGCCAAGTTATTTTGTCATGTTTGGAAACAAATATCATGGAAGTGAGGCCTGGAGCTGGCAGAAGAGGAACGGAAGCAGACTGAATGCTGTGAAAATGAGATCACTTAGGCGTATATGCGGCAAATCCATTTATGACCGAGTAAAGAATGAAGAAATAATCTAAAGCTGATCTTAGTATAGTGAGTAAGATTAAGAAAGGATCTCTTAGGTGGTTTGGACATATGGAACAGATGAATGACGAGAGAATGGTAGGAAAAATATATTACGCAAGTGTTGATGGCACCAGAAGTAGAGGATGTCCGCGGAAGACTTGGCACAACCAGGTAAACCAGATACTGGAGGATGGTCTTGTTAGAAGCCTCAATAATCGTCGAACTTGTATGAATGTGGATGAGGCGAGAATTATTTGTCAGGACAGAAGAGTGTGGCGCTCTATCTTCTCTACCTACCCCCTGTGGAGAAACGGCGTGTTGGTAAGTATCAAACAGAAATCGCATGGGGCCAAAATCTGGAGAATAGGGTGGATGATACAGCAATTTGTAGTGTAATTTGACCAGTTTTGCTGTGGCAATTGCGGACTAGTGAGCTGGTGTATTGTCATAGTGAAATGGCACTTTTTTCTTTGCCTACTGGGACCGTTTTCTCATTAATTCAGCGTTGAATCGGCCCAATAAATCAGCATAGTGCTGTCCTGTGATTGTCCTTCCCTTCTCCAAATAGTCAGTGAAAATAATGCTTTGCGAATCCCAAAAAACGGTGGCCATGACCTTTCCGGCCAATGGAACTGTTTTCACTTTCTTTGGAGCAGATTTGCCAAATGAAGTTCACTGACTATTATTTCATTTCTGGCATATGGAGATGGATCCATGTTTTGTCAACAGCCATGAAATGCCGCAGAAACTCGGATTGCGCTTAAACATGTCCAAACAGTACTCCGAAGTTGTCATGCGATTCCGTTTTTGTTCCACTATATATGATATGATACCCGTCTCGCCAATTGCTTTCTCATGCTCA